>JANAVB010022593.1:11214115-11619115 GCA_029216955.1 Iris pallida
GCTCACTTTTGAGTCTTTTGAAGCCTCATTATATATTGGAAGATGTGTCATTTTGGATCAGAGAATGATAAAGAAGAGGAGAACAAAAATTAAGCATTACTACTACCATGAATGCATCATGCATCTATCATCGCAATTCTTTTCTATTTTAAAATTTGTCTTTAGTGTTTATTTCTTTAGTTTTTAATGTACTCTCTTAGTTCTGATCTTGAATGTAGGATTTAAGATCTATTATAGTCATTAATACTTCTGGAGCTTGCTCTTAACTAATAGACTTGAAATCATCTTTTATCTCATATTATAGTCATTAATTACTTCTGGCTTCCTCAAAATTTCAATTTCCATCTGCTTCAACTCAAATTTGCTTGATAGTTGATGTTTTTCGTCATCAGTTGTCTCAACTTATTATTGGAATGGAATATCATGTCATAATATCTTTCTACCATGCTAATAGTAAAGTAGTACAAGACAATAAAGTTATTTGTCAATTTGCTTCATATTTTTATTTCAAAAATCATTATTACTTATTACTCATGTTTAAATTATTGTACGATTTGTTTTGTCATATATTTTAGTGCTTAAATCACATTTGAATATCAGTCGAAACATTACTAAAACATGATACTCATCAATGGTTCTGTTTCAGTTTTTGGGGACCTATCAGAAACTTCGCCAAGGTATCAGTATCGTCTGATATCTTCAATTTTTTCTAAAGAATCTGTATTAGTATGAACTCAGAATTACTGCGTAAAGTATCTATTTGAAGTCTTAAACCTAGTTTCAAATTAATGCAAGTTGATGTTAGTCTATTTAAGGATTTAGTACAGGAAAAGATTTACCGAGTTAACAAAGTGAAGGCAAAATTTTAGAGGGGCGTACCTATTGATACTGAATTAATATGTGAATCTTGCATGAAACTAATTATGGATTCTGGCAGAATGCCTGATTTCGGACTCTGTGTTCTAGTGTCAATCTTATTAATCAACTTACATTCACCATCTATATACTATTTTTGTCCCATTATCCCACATGATATGGGATTCATTCAGTGGTGTAGAGTTATGATGTGGAGTCAGGTTAAGATTTTCTGGAAACTAATATTGTAATATGTAATATTCATGGAAAGTTTTCAGAATTTGATGTTCATATGTATATATCTTAAACATTTTAGAATATCTTTGAATCCGAACTATAACACTCTCCAATATGGAGACTGAACTTAGTAATGTGAGAGGGATGGTATTTAAAACCGGATTTTACTCGTGTTAAATAGTATTCCAAATCTTTTCAGGTGTAATCTTGCAATGCCTCGTCGGCATATTTATGGCGAGAATGAGCAAATTTTCTTAAGTGAATATATGTCTTGTGAATCAAGCTCTTCAAACTTTCTAGACCTTGAATGGCTTTCATTGTCGGGTAATTCATGCAAGGAAGAAATTTTGACAGGTAATTTTTTATTTACTTCTAATTGCCTTCATGAGTTGCCAGCAACAAGCACGCTAATATGTATTGTTATTTTGTTGTGCTTTCCTTCACACTGGCCAGAGAAACTATAATGTTATTTTAGGTTTTAACTTGTAGTAGCACTTACCTTATGTCAATTTTACTAGAGTTGTGGAGTGCAGTTGCTTGTTTCTTCCCTTGAGTACAATTCTTCTCTCCCAAGCACATATTTTTTTCTTATTCGTCTTCCTATGTCCTCAGCTTCCATCTACCTTTATGGTTTAGGACACACAATGTTTGGACATGATTCGACATGAGTGATCTCAGCTGTATCGGAGGAAGATGGATTTGAGACCAGAGAGTTTCAGGGTTTGTTGCCTAAGTTAGTGCTTGTATTTCATGGTGTAAGGAGCGAACTGTGCGAGACAACATGACTAGTGGCTTTTAGTCATGTTAATGAATAAACTGAACAAACATCACTTTATAGGAAAAACTCTACTAAAGGACTGTCTACATTATCGTGACTGAGCGAATTTTCTGGAATCGCTTCCACTGGGATTCGAACTCCTGACCACTCGGGCCGCATGCATCTCTCTTAACCACTAGGCTAGAGATCATTTGCATATATATATATATATATATATTATATATATATATATATATATATATATATATATATATATATATATTATATATATATATATATATATATATATGGGTAATACGATTAAGTGTAGATTAGGTTTCCATTTGCATTTGATTATAACCACTTGACATTTATAGGCCATCTATTGGTTTGATGCCATTACTTTTTATTTTTTTTTTGGTGTCCATTCTTGAGGCCGCCAGCTTGGGACCGTGGCCGCCCCGCGACCACCCAGCCATCCCATGCCCAAGGGGGCTCGAACTTGGGACCTCCCCCAAGTGAGCCCCCCCCCCCCCCCCCCCCACCCACCCACCCACAACCACACACACACACACACAACCACTTGGGCTAGGGTGCTTGGACGTTTGATGCCATTACTTGATTGTATGTGGTTTTGTGGAGTACATGTCAAATCTATTGGTTTGATGTCAAATGGAAATACCACCCTTGTCTGCACAGAACAATCATTAAACATTTAGAATATCCATAATACCGCATTTAAAATCTCCATTTTTTACACTTTTTATGCACTAATTGAGAATTTTATGTTATTGTTTTCCTACAGGTACACAATTTCAAATTCACCGACGGGGGATCTATCCACTGAAAACATCATCGATAGTGATAGTTCAACTGCTAACACAACTCACCTCTAAGTGAGAATGGCTCTAGCATAAAGGTTAGTATTCCGTAAAGTTGCTTGATTGTGTTCCTAATTATGAAGATTGGCTAAACTTGAGAAAGGTAGTGATTTAATGAAACCTAGATTCAAATATTGTTTCAAAATTGACCAAGATATCTAACTCTCCTTTACGCATTTTTCAATAAACTGATTAATGGAGTAATTAAACTAGGTAGCATCCAGTTTTATAAAATGAAATGATATGTTGAACTAGGATGTACTACGGTTTGTTTTAAGTTCTGCAACCATAGCATGTCTCTGAACATATATAACTTGAGTAGGTAAGGACAAGACTCAAATTGATTTTTTAGAGGATGGCGAGGCTTAGACAGATTTTTTTTGAGCTAATGATCTAGGGTTAAGCAGAGTTTTTCAAGATAGTTTTCGAAGTAGCAAGCTCAGCTCTAGAGTTTAGTGATTCTCCGGAATGTACATTTGGTGATAGCTTTGTTAATTGAACAACCTTAGATAATCTTCCTAAGCTCGGACTTCATAAGAAAATCATCATCGTAATTATTAACATTAATAAGCGTATCATAATGCACGTCTCTTTTGCACTATAAAAACAAAAAAGCTTTTATGCCAAATAATTTAACTTGTCACACAACTCTCTTTTGCACTGATAGCAAATAATAAATAATAATGTATCTCTGCTTGTTATTACTAGGTAACCCATATATAATTACTAAGGTAAGTAATTGATTTTTTGCAAATAATAAATATCCCCATGTTTTTTTTAATGTAGTATAACTATTATTACCAAATGACCCATAAGTATTCTAGATAAAATCTTTTAGGTGATCACCTAATAATAAGAAAAATAAATTATTGATGGCAAAAACATGCAAGGCAATATGCATAAGAACATCTTATTATTATTAAGATTTGCAAGAATTGGTCCTCAACATCACGTCACGCGGAAGATATTTGGGAAATTTTCAGATACCAAAACACTAGACCGGTTGTGGAAGTTATCTAGTTGTCAAGAACCAAGTCTAGGATTTCATGGTTTTCACCCAAATTATAGGCCTTCTGCAGATGTTATTATTATTTTTCTTTCTTATACAATCACCTGAACCTCGATAACCTAATCAATGTTATTTTAAGCGATTTTCATTGCGCTCTAGGACCGTGGGTGGTTATTGAATAATCGTAATTAAACTGCTACTTGGAAATGTGTATTAATCGACCACTCATTTATTCTGGATCAAGCATGGAGTTACTAGGCCGTTTAATTTTCTGCTAATAGTTCTTTAGAACACTAAATTGTATATATTTGGGCCTCTATAGTTTCAAAGACTAGTAGGAATCATAAAGTCCTAACATGCAGCGACAACAACTGTAGAATTGGCATTAATCAACTTTCTGCAGGGAAAGGATGCGTCAGAAATGCATTCAAACAATAATGATGCTGGACAAAATTCAGATATACTTGGTGAATTTTCTGACAGCTTTGTTCGTTGGGTCATCAAAGGAGAAATGCTTTGTTATTGATGTCAAAGAAGTTCATTTCAGTTCATAGTAATATTCTTCAAAAATCTGGCAGTTTCCTGAGATTACTTCTACAAGGAAATATGCTCTCCGTGGGACGAGGCCTTTGTCTATAAAATATCACTCCATTCCTTCTCTCAGCAATTTGGTACAATTTGTTGCCATGCTATGATATGATTCATCTCCTCGCCCAATATTGATAGAAGCACTATGTGCAACTAAAATATAAATTGTTTCAGAGTTCCAGCTCCAATGTTGGTGGGAACTTCAAATTTCTCATGTAAATATTTAAGATGCACATTTGCTCAGTTTTGAGCTCCGCAACATTTATATTCTTTTTTTTGTTAGCAAAAGGTTTACAATTTTTTTTACAGTATCTAAGGAGAAGAATTATTGTTTTCTTTGCCTACAGACATGTCATGTTTGTCTTGCTCAGTTGAGATCGTCCACGTCTATTTCTCCATAGCTATTAGTCCTTGTTTGGTTTGCGGAAAGAAAAGGAAATGAAATTAATTCTTTATTATTTTCTTTTCTTTGAAAATTGTAATTTTATCAATTTTTTCTTTTCAATGTTCGGAAATATCCGAATTATAGTCGGAAATTCGGAATATATCTTTACTTTCCATTATATATATTTGGTGTTTGTAAGAAAAGAAAACAAAATCAAGTCAATTTTCCAATAATACTCTCGTGCTAATGAGAAAACTTATTCAGTAATATTTCTGTCTAAAAGGTATTATGGATAAAAATGGTAAATATATTTCTAAGTAGGGATATTTTAGTCGAAAAAAATTGTAATAAAAGCAGGAAAGTTGGAGAGAAAGTGATTCATGAGATGGATGGGGGGAACCACTTTTCCCATATTTTTCTACCCCTTGGGAATCAATTTTCTTTTCCAACTTCTTTTTTGGCTTCCAAACACAGGAAAGAAATCACTTTCCTTTTCCAAGCTCAAATTCCGGTAACCAAACGAGCCCTTAGGGTATGTTTAGATTTGACCACATGAGTTTTCTTTTGAATGTAATTCAAAAATGTGTTGGTTTGAAATAAAGTGAAAATATGGAAGTTAGATAGTACATTGTAATAATTTATAATAGTAAATATTGATTATTATTTTTATAATTATAAGATACTAATAATAATTATTAACTAACTTGATTAATAGTTAATTATTAGAAGTATATATAATATTAGATACTAATTAATTATCTGATTAAATTGATTACTAATTATTAATATTATGTCTTTAACCAATTATTATTATTTCCATGGCAAACAATTATTGTAAAAATAATAAGTATTATTATTTAACTATTGTTAACTACTGGTAATCACTTTTTAATATTTAACTATCTTGAATTTTTTGTATTTTTGGCATGTAATCACTATTTAATATTAATTAAATATCGTACAATTATTTTATAAATTAAATATTATTTAGTTATTGATAACTAACACTATCAATATCTTATAGTATATTTTTAAATATTAATCCATTAATTTAAATATTAATATTGATTATAACTATTATAATTACTAAGTTACAACTATAATAACTAATTATATATGAATAATATTGACTACTTAAGTAAAAATAAATATTGTAAAAAAATCAAATTCCAGTTCCAATCCATTTCTTCTTTGGATTGGATGTTAAAAGTTGAAAGTGGAGGGAATAAAGTGGGAGATAGAGTTTTCACTCGTCCATTTTTGTTCACCAAAGTTTGTGTAGATGTTTACCATTTCATTCAAGGATAGCCACGTGTAAAAGTACTGATCAAAACTTGTGTGGATGTTCACCATTCCACTCAAGGTGAAAACTAAAGTTGTATTAGTTTTACACATGGGAACCTCATGAACATCTACACAAGTTTGGGTAGATAAAGAAAAATTTGTTTCCACTCCAATATCAAATTCAACCAAACAATGGATCTTCAAAAACTCTTCCACTTGAAGTACGACTTGCTTGACTGTAAGTTTACTTGCATTACTCTGAGTAAACAAGGTGTTGTATTTGGTGCCTTCAAGATCATTAAGGCCTCGTTTGGTCCACAGAATGGAAGAGAATGGAAATCAATTCATTGTCATTTTCTTTTCTTTGGAAAATTAAAATTTCTATTGATTTTTCTTTCCGACGTCAAAGAATTTGGAAATGAAAGTGAATACTTCAAGGTGGGAAAGTAATTTCTTACTTGGATGGAGGGAATCACTTTTTTTCCTGATTTTACTTCTATTGGAAATCACTTTTCTTTCCTCCTCAATTCCCTTAGGCACCAAAATATAGGAAAGTAATCACTTTCCTTTCCTCCTCAATTCCTTAGGCACCCAAATATAGGAAAGTAATCACTTTCCTTTCCCAACCCGAAGATTCCGCCAACCAAACGAAGCCTAAGTGTTGCTTATTAATTAATCTCATTAAGTTGCATTATATAAGTTTTTTCTTTTTTCTTTTCCTTCCAGATGTGAGTTAGTAGATCCTGGAGTTATATTATGATGTAAAGTGCATTTAAACCCTCCTTAGAGTTGCCTCGTTCTCAAAATAAGATCTTTTAGAAAACTTAAGCAGTTTGCACCTCCCGCAAAACCGTTTTTGCTCAGAATGCCCCTTTCGGTCAAATTGACGTTAGAACTAGCCGTTAGAGCCCATATTTTGGATAAAAAAAATATGCACTCCCAAAATACCCCTAATGCTTACATTTGGTTGTTGGCTCTCTTTCATTATCTATATAATACAATGTTTGTTTGAAACATAAAACCTAAACTTTATATTTTCTATTTTTTGACCGGTGGTTGGAAGAAAAAATAATATTTTTTATATATATATTTTTTTTACTTATTTGCTCTCATTTAATATATTGAAGCTTTTTCTTACCTACAGATCTCAAATCCAACTGCAAATTTTTTTTATATTCTCTTTTTTTTTTTTTTTTACTTATTTGCTCTCATTTAATGTTTGAAGCTTTTTTTACTTATTCCTTTTTTTTCTCAAGACGTCCAAATAGAAATTATGGAAGTCTATTCCTAGATAATCGACAAAGGTGGTGGCAGCCACTATGCTTCGACATACATGTTTTGCAATTTATTTTTGAATTTTTGACACGTTTAGTAATATTTAAGTTATTTGTTAAGTAATACATGTGATGAAAATAAATTTGTACCAAGATTTACAATTTCAGTTAGAATTATTAAATAGATAATTACGATAATAGTCATGACTAATAAATTATTAAGTAAGACTATAATGATGATTACTAAATTATTAATTAAAATTATTATAATATATAAATTAATTAAGATTATAATTATTATAAAATATTAAATAATATAATATTAGTTACAGTTATCTAGCTCCAAATACGGTTTTAAAAAATATGCCCTAAGTTAAATGTCTGGATAGTTCAGGACTAACCGGACATTTGTTAAAAGATTTTTTTTTTTCCAGAAAAAATTTAAGATGAAAACCTACTATTTAGATTATAAACATTTATTTTCGAAAATGACGTCAAGCATGAAAATTGATTTTGTTTAATAATCTTTTTAATATTTTGTTTTTTGTTTCCATTTTTTAGTTCTTATTTCATTTATTTTTTCATCTTTTTAATAATCTTTTCTAGTTTTTTAAGAGTGACTTTTATTTTCAAATTTGTATAGTTTTTGTTTTTGTCTTTTTTTATTGTTTAAGATTTATCCTCATTTTTTGGTTTTTGGAATATTTTGTCTATTTTTATTTTTTTCCATATTTTAATAGTATTTTTTTGTTTTTTATTTGGTATTTTTTTTTCCAGTTTTTCATCATTTCTATTTTTTAAGAATTGATTTTTTTTGTATTTATTAGTTTTGTTTTTCCCAAAAATATTTATATATTTGTTAAATAAAAAATAATTTATGACAAATAATTTTAAATAATATTTATCCACTTTTTTGACGGAACTAACCGTTTTTAACAAGTTAATATTAATTAAAATAGTTTTGATAAATAATTTTACTAGCAAAGACCATTTTTCCTTTGTTAATATTTATCCACTTTTTAACAAGTATTTTTGCGTAACCGTTTTTAACAAAATAATTTTAGAACTAACCATTTTTAACAAGTTAATATTAGATAGCCCAAGGGTAAAATGGTCAAAACAACCACATTTTAACAACCGTTAACAGAAAAGTTAGCGGAGGGGGTGATTTGAGCATTTTCGTAACCTTTTGGGTTTTTCGGATCAGCGGCATTTTCGTGACATCTAAGGAGGATTTAAATGCACTTTACCCTATTATGCTCTCTCAAAAGTACTCCTTTGGGGAACAGATCTGCTGTCCTATTTAATTCTATCCATTTCTGTCCCCCTCCCTATTACATGTAGATCATAGGAGTAGATATGTGCATAATGGCCCACATATAATAAAAAGTAGGACAAATTTGGACAGAAATAAAAGGGACATCAGATCTGCTCTCCTCCTTTGATACCTTTGCTCCTATGAATTCAATAGCCGATTTTTTTTTAAAAAAATGTAATCTCTTCCTTGAGAACATGTCCACGAGGAACTACCAATTAATGATGAATTCAATAGCCGATTTTTAAAAAAAAAATTAAAATCATCAAATACAAACATATAGACACAAAAAATATTATAAAATTAAAATCACTAAAACATACAGAGAAACTATTATAAATCAAGATTACAAGTCAAGACTACTAAAACTTATAGTACAAAAGCTCCAAAACAATTACAAGTATAAAATAAAGAATTTTTTTTTTTTTTGGAAAACAACGATTGAAAAACTTAAAAAACAAAACCCTGAAACCCCCATTAAAGATTTTTTTAACTAAAAAATTTTGCTGGAACGTAAATATTTAATTAATTTTCTTCTTCTTCACCTTTCTCTCCTTCTCATCTCCCCCTCTTGCTTTTTATTACGCCAAACAAAATCGACCAACGTCACTAACATATAATTTATAATGCTTTTTGTTAAAGCAAAACCCGGCCAATATCATTAATATATAATGTTTATTGGTTTTTTTTTTTTTAACATGTGTCGTAAGAACACGTGTTAAGAATAATCAATACATAACTTTTTTTACTTTGAAAATTGTTGTCAGCATAAAATAATCATTACAAAAATAATTTTTTGTATTGAAAAATGTTATCAAGACCTAATAAAATAATTTTTCAATATAAATTTTTTTTTTGGCATTAAGTCATGATAATATTTTCTAATACAAAAAATTATTTTTTAATATTTATTAAGTATTGATAATAATTTTTAAAATAAAAAAGATATGTATTAATTATTTTTAATATGTGTCGTCAGGATACGTGTTAACACAACCCAATGTTTATTGGCTTTCTTTTTTAAGTCAAGCAAAGTCATATATATAATGTGTAAGTGGGCCCCACCGACTAAATGCAATCCGGATAATATTGAATATATTTATGAAAAACTACTAAAGGGACCACACAATTAATTAGAATCACATCTAAAAGTCCTATGGAAAATTCACTTACAATGCGTTTGGACAATTTTTTTGAGGAGGAAAACAAAATTTTGAGGGAAAGAAAAATAAAGAAGAGTAAAAATAATGTAAAATTAATTTTTTCTTCACTTGTTTGGATAACCAAAAAGTAGGAAGAGAAAAAATTTAAAAATAATATTTGTTTGTGTATGGAGAAAGATATAATTACCATTTTGTCGTTGATTTTTTAAATCATAATTAATACTTGCTTTATTGAAGGGTAGTTGGGTAATTTCTTTTATAGTCCTCTCAACTCTCTTCATTTTTCTCCTACTTTTGGGAGAAAATTTTTGGAGTGGAACCCATATAAATTTTTCTCTTAAATTTCTCTCCCCTTTCCAAACGCCACTACTTTTAATTTTTCTCTCATTTTTTACTAAATATTTTTCTTCCTTACATTTTCTCCTCTTTCCAAACAATACCTTTGAATTCCACGTTTCTTGTACTTTAGTAAAGTTATTTGTTTTAACCGAACTCAGCTGGCTCTCGTGGTCAGCAAGGAGAGGTATACCTTCTTAGCTAGACGGACGGTCTCGGAATCGAATCGCAGGAGAGGTGTGGGTGTGTGTACGTTCTCGAAATTGAACCGCAAAATATGTGTGTAAAAATTGAGAACAATGGACGCAAATAACATGCAACGTAACATGCATAAAGTCCCGTATGTTACGTCGGACATCGCAAAAAAAAAAATACCAATCACTTGTCTTCTCATGTGCTTGATTGATTTTGCAGTTGGAAAATGTTGATATTACTGGTCAACAAATAGGTTCAGAAATTCAGATTGATAATTTGGCGGATTTATTTCCCGAAGACTTTGCCAACCAATGTAATTGACAGGTTAGTACACGATATCGGAATGCATTGATTTCAAAGATGTGTTAAAGTGATGCTTCCTAAAGAGGCGTGTTAAAATTAGTTTATAGAGGGAATGTTTTACTCATTTTCTTTCCCAAAATATCTTTTCTTTGTAAGGTTTTAAATAGTCTATAAAAAAAGTTTGCGAATAACAAATTTTTATTTAAAAAATATTCTCCAATGCAATTGTTAAATAATTGTGAATCTAACGTGACAAAAGTTATAGAAGATAATGTGAAGTTAGTTGTTTAGTTTTAGACAATGCACTTGTTAATGTCTTCATCTCTATGTCATCAATTATGAATAGAAAATATTTAGAAAAATGTCTTCTTTTTAGTATTTGCTTAGGGTCCCAAAAAAAGGAAGGTCCATTTTTTTTTTTTTTTTTTAAGTGATTAAAAAAGGACATTTTTTTAGTATTTGTTTAGGGTCCCAAAAAGTGAAAGGCCCAAAAGAGTTTAACCTTCGCATATATTATTAATGTGAAACAGTCATTTTTAGAACGATTAACTTTGCATATATTATTAAGGTGAAATCTTTATTTTTTTTAGAGTGATTAAAAAATGTCAAACAAAATCGACCAACATCACTAACGTATAATTTATAATGCTTTTTGTTAAAGCAAAATCCGACCAATATCATTAATATATAATGTTTATTGGCTTTTTTTAACATGTGTCGTAAGAACACATGTGGATAATCAATACATAATTTTTTTACTTTGAAAATTGTTGTCAGCATAAAATAAACATTACAAAAATAATTTTTTGTATTGAAAAATGTTATCAAGTTCCAATAAAATAATTTTTCAATATAAATTTTTTTTGACATTAAGTCATAATAATATTTTCTAATGCAAAAAATTATTTTTTAATATTTCTTAAGTATTGATAATAATTTCTAAAATAAAAAAGATATGTATTAATTATTTTTAATATGTGTCGTCAGGACACGTGTTAACACAACCCAATGTTTATTGGCTTTCTTTTTTTAAGTCAAGCAAAGTCATATATATAACAGAAAATTCACTGTAGAGTAATGAAGTTTGAAGAAATTGTACGGAGGATAACAAGTTTTAAGAAATTACTAATAGAACTTTCCGACAGACGATCTGGCGAAAATTGGACGCGTCCAATTTCCGACAGACGATCTGGCGAAAATTGGACGCGTCCAATTTCCGCCAGACAGTCTGGCGGAAATCGCGCACCTTGTGACGCGTGGCACGTAGTGGAGCTGATACGTGGTGGTGGCAGCTGTGGTGCAGGGGGGGAGTAGCTGCTGTCACGCCCCAGTACCGAAATACGGAGACGGACTAGGCCAGCTACTCCATATGAGGTACGTAACGTCATACGGCGATCGTGGCTGTCGAGAGACTAGGGGGTACATGCTACAATCAAGTCTCCTATGGTCCCACAGAGTTCTATGTCTCAATCAATCAAATCACATCAGCAATTAAATGAACATTAAAGATAAAGCAGTAAGGCGTCCCCGACGCTTCATCAAAATGGTCATGAGAGACTAGCTTTATAATTTAGCTATCTCAGAGAGTCAGGAGTACAAAACTATACACAGCTGCAGTCTGTTTATTTACAATTCTGTACTGACACAAAATATCAAGTAATCCGGCTAACAGGTGCCGGTGGCTAAATGCCGCAAAAGTATAAGCAGGAGTGGTGGAGAAGAAATCCACTCGAGTCCCCGAACCGCCATGCTCCTAGTATGCACCATGGATGTCAGGGAGGAAGATCGTGTCCTCAGGCTCTGCTACGGGATCTGGCCAAACAAAACCAGCGGGGTCAGCCCCGAATAGCAAGTACCGCCAAAGGGGCACAAGAGTTAAGATTAAAAACCCAGTTAAATAGAATGATTGATAATAGTAATACTTATGCTACTATTATAGGGTAGCGCAACATCCTCGAACCCATATGGCACCCTTACAACCAAACAAGGACAAAATGTGCCGCATGGAGTCGGGACGTGTCGTACTCTATAACTTTCACATAAGTTAAAAGGTATAAACAATAAAATCTCCTGATCGTGACTTCGGTCGATAGCCTATCGCAGCACAATAACCAACCCAACAATCAAACAAGAACATGGGTTGGATCATGTACCATGATAGACCATGTTCCTCAGTCATTCACAGAAGTAGAACTTCAGACCAGAAATAGTCTTCCGTTCATAACTTCGGTCCACAGCCTATCATAGTACGATAACCAACCCAACAATCAAACAAGAACATGGGTTGGATCACGTACCATGATAGTCCGCTTTCCTCAGTTATTCACGGAAGGTAATAGGACACAAGCAAGTCATTTTCACGGCCAATCAAGTCTACGAGTTTCTAGTGGGACGAGGTTATCCTCGCATCATGTTAATAGGAATCCTCAGATCGTATCTTTCCAGCAAGGCTAGCCAACCCAGGAGTTCGCGTAGACAGGTGTTATTGAGCACAGGTCCCTCGTAAGGCCACCTTGCCAAAACATATATTATATAGCAGGAATTAATCGGATACAGTCATCCACTCGTTGCAGATGGCACAGTATCCGTGGAGACCAGCCGGCGCGTCAAGACAATATCTCAAGGCGGCTGGTGTAACACGATCTCGGGATTCTGCCCTCCCCATGCATCTAGTATATTTAGTTGCCTAGTTTAACCCTAGGTGAAAATTTGGACTCACATGCTGTGGCCTGCATGATTATCCTCCTAAAGTCGTACTTTAGTACGAGTACCCCAAAGAGGATCCATGTCAATCAGTATGTCAACATGTGCTACCCTCCTTAGTGTAATGCATCATTGCAAATACGCCACGTGGAGTTACGAGTCTTTTGTCGAGCATGAACAAGAACTGGGACTTTCAGGTACAGGTATCGGGTAGGAACACTTTGTTCACCGGGGTCACATTAGTGCTCATATCATGCTCGGGACAAAAGGCGTAAGGATATAAAATGGGCATATAATATCTGATAAAATATCAAAAGCGTACGCACAAAAGCACGCACGTTCAAGGGGTGAAAAGTCACGCAGGCTCACTCAGGCTCACTCAAGGCAGCGTGCGTGAAAAGTCACGCAGACTCAAGGAGAGAGCTGCGTGAAAAGTCACGCAAGCTCAAGGAGAGAGCTGCGTGAAAAGTCACGCAAGCTCAAGGAGAGACACGCTTCCAACAGGAAGCATGCTCAAACAGGAGCACACTGTTCACTGTCTTCTCCAAACAGCAAGAACACCATGGCTGAACCCAAACTTCAAAGCATCATAACTTGGCCATCCGAACTCCAAATCCAGATTTCCAAAGTTCCAACTTGGGTGAAACTGAATGCTCTTCCACATGGAAGCATCAAAAACCCATAAAATCCAACTAAAGTAGATCAAACCATACAAAATTCGAAAATGATTAAAACCTAGATCTACAAAAATCAAAGCTTCAAAATGAAAATTTTCAAGTTCTAAACTAGTATAGATTGAGGAGAAGAACATGTTTTGGCAAATAGTTTTGTAAGAAATCATTGACAAAATTATGGATCCATCTCTTGAGCAAGTTGGTACTTGCCTTGGTTAGTGGAGGAAGTAAATGAGAGAAAGTAAATGAGAGGAGAGAGAATGAGATGAGTTATATAAAGATCTTGGACCCATGGGTTCATGATGAACCAAAGGGTTCATGATAAACCATTGGTGAACCAAGAATGGGTTACCCAAATGAGCCAAAACTGTAGGCCCAAATGCAAAAAATAAATTAGGAAATAATATTTTGTCGAATATTTTTGAAAATGCATGAAGAAATACTGCATAATAAATATCGTATAAATACAAGGTAAATACAATTTTATCGGTTTACGTATTAAAATACGTATTCCAGGATCGGGGAGTGACATCTCTACCCTTCTTAGAAAAATTCCGTCCTCGGAATTCCAGCCAAGACAGGATAGTGAAATCAGGGCAAGCAAGGCACAATCATATATAAGTTAACTATCATAGCAGTTATTATCATACATCACAAAGTGCAAAACAAGCAGGTGCAGATAAGCATGGAATCGTGTCAATAAGGTGAAAAATATACCTTATTAGTCAAACAAATGCGGATACCGAGATCTGATCTGTCCTCGCGCTCCAGGTTGACTCTCCCGAAGAGTGATGGTTCCAAGAAACACGGACAAGGTTTATCATCCGATTCTTGAGTACTTCTCTCGCCGGTCTAAAATAGATACGGGTTGTTCCTCGTAAGTTAGGTCGGTACCAACGACTAACTCAGAATGATCGAGGACATGACTCGGATCCGGGACATACCCACGTAATTGGGATACATGAAAACATCATGTATGCCGGTTAACGAAGGCGGAAGGGCAAGTCGATAAGCCACATCGCCTACCCAAGCGAGAATCTTAAAAGGACCAACGTATCTTGGACTAAGCTTTCCTCGGGTTCCAAATCTGATGATACCCCGAGTAGGCGAAATCCGCAGAAACACTTGGTCGCCAACTCTGAACTCTAGAGGCCTACGATGCTGATCTGCCCAATAACGATGTCGGTCCTGTGCAACTCGAAGGCGCTCTCTGACCAACTTAACTATCTCCATAGTCTGCGTGATCATCTCTGGTCCCAACAACTTCCGTTCTTCGACGTCGTCCCATGCCAAAGGGGACCTGCACTTTCTTTCGTACAATGCTTCGAACGGGGCCATCTGAATGCTAGCCTGATAGCTGTTGTTATAGGAGAACTCCACTAGATGAAGGTGACTTCCAAGATCCGCCAAAATCCAAGGTACACGCCCGTAGCATATCTTCTAACGTCTGAATGGTTCTTTCTGATTGCCCGTCAGTTTGTGGATGATAAGCAGTACTGAATCTTAACTTGGTTCCCAAACTTTGGTGTAAGCTCCGCCAAAAATGGGAAGTAAACCGCGTATCCCGATCTGATACTATACTAACTGGAACACCGTGCTGCCTTACTATCTGCTTCATGTATATTTCTGCTAATGCTCAGTAGTCTGTCCAACTCGGAAGGAAGAAAATGAGCGACCTTCGTGAGTCGATCTACTATTACCCAGACTGCATTCTTACCAGTCGGGGATCTAGGTAAACCGGTCACAAAATTATCGTGATGTGCTCCCATTTCTATTCTGGGATAGGAAGCGGCTGTAGCAACCCTGCTGGTCTCTGCTGCTCGGCTTTCACCTGCTGACATACCAGACACTTGGATACAAATCTCGCTATCTCTCTTTTCATGCCATTCCACCAAAAGTACTGCTGATATCTCGATACATCTTCGTTCCTCCTGGATGAATGGAGTAAATAGAACTATGAGCTTCAGACATAACTTCTTGCCGAAGGTCTCCACTCGGTACACAGAGTCTGTTTCCAAACCTGAGCGTACCATCTTCATGAATCACTAACTCCTTTCTACGGCCTGATTCACACTCCGACCGCAACTTCTGAATCTATGGATCTCCAGCTTGTGCTGCCCTTATCCTCTCTACTAAGGTTGACTGAATCTGCATACTGGTCATTCTTCCTATATCTTGGCAAAACTACTTCGATTCCCATACTCTGAAGGTCTTCTAAAATATGCTTCTGCGAGGTCAAGATAAAGGCATTGTCTCTCTACTCAGTGCATCTGCAACTATATTCGTCTTGCATGGATGATACTGAAGATCTAAGTCAAAATCCTTCAGTAGTTCTAACCATCTTCTTTGCCTCGTGTTCAAATCTCGCTGCGTGAATACGTATTTCAAACTCTTATGATCAGTATAGATCTCTACCCGATCTCCGTATAAATAGTGCCTCCACAACTTGAGTGAAAACACCACAGCTGCTAACTCCAAATCGTGAGTCGGATAATTCTTCTCATGGTCTCGAAGCTGTCGAGACGCATATGCTATCACCTTTCTGTGCTGCATCAATACACATCCAAGACCCTTCCCAGATGCGTCACAATATACTGTAAAGCCTCCCGCTCCTACTGGAAGCGTCAAGATCGGGGCTGAGATCAATCTCTTCTTCAATTCTTCAAATGATGCCTGACAGCTAGCTGACCAAACAAACTCCACGTCCTTGTGCGTCAAACGCGTTAAGGGCGCCGAGATCTTGGCAAAGTCCGCCACGAACCTTCTGTAGTAACCAGCTAATCCTAAGAAACTTTGCACTTTTGCAACCGTTCTCGGGACTGGCCAATGCTCTACGGCCTCAATCTTCTTCGGATCCACTGACACTCCTGTCCCGGAAATTACATGCCCCAGGAATAAAATGTGATCTAACCAGAATTCACACTTGTCGAGCTTCGCATAAAGTTGATGCTCCCTCAATGTCTGTAAGACAGTCCTAAAATGTTTCTCATGCTCCTCTTCACTGCTGGAATAGACAAGAATGTCATCTATGAACACCACCACAATTATCCAATATCAAACGGCAAAAAGATGCGGTTCATTAAATCCATGAATACTGCGGGGGCGTTGGTTAGTCCAAAGGGCATTACTAAAAACTCATAATGCCCATATCTAGATGAATGCTGTCTTCGGTATGTCTTGCTCCCAGACTACTTGATAGTATCCTGACCGAAGATCGATCTTGGAAAAGACGCTGGCCTTGCTCAACTGGTCAAACAGGTCATCAATCCTTGGTAGTGGGTACTTGTTCTTCACTGTTACTGCATTCAGCTTGCGGTAGTCGATGCACATCCTCGTCGACCCATCCTTCTTGGGAACTAGAATCACTGGTATGGCCCAGGGCGATTTACTGTCTCGGATGAATCCCTTAGACTTCAACTCTTCTTCATGTTGATACAACTTATCCTGTTCTGACGGCGACATTCTGTAAACTGTCTGCAATAGGCCTCGTTCCAGGTTCAACTCAATACTAAATTCTACCTCTCTGACTGGGGGTATCCCTGGGAGCTCATCAGGAAGACGTCGAGAAAATCTTCGACCACTCTCGGAATCCGTCCTGGCTCTGACACTGCTGCTGAGATGACGCCTCCGGCCTGATTCTTCAAGGTTCGAGTAAAGATGAACTGCTCCATCCCAGGAACGCTGAATATGACCCTTCCTCCTCTACAATCAATTGTCGCATGACTGTCTCTCAACCAGTCCATGCCAAGAACGACATCAAAATTCCCTATAGGGAATTCAATCAATGATGCGGGCAGTAAATGCCCACACACCTCCACCGACATGAAAAGCGCACTCTGCTAACTTCTACGAGCCCATTGCCGGTGAGTATATCCATCTCCCCGGCAATGCCTCAAACTCTAATCCAATCCGTGTAGCATATTGTGCAGAGATGAATGAATGAGTAGCGCCTGAATCAAATAATGCTACAGCGGGAAATGAGGTGACGAGAATTTTACCTGCCACCACGTCACTGGATGCTAGAGCCTCTCCAAGGTCAATGTGAGAGCCTGGCCCCGCGGAGCCCCTTGTTGCGGCCTTCCTCGACCATGCTGTTGCTGCCTCTGAGGGCCTTCGGCTTCCTGTGCTTGGCGGAACATCTGAGCCTGCGTTGGTAGACGCTGGACTAGGGGCCTTACTGCTAATACTGGCCCTCCACTCGGGGTTGCCACCGGAGCTGGCAATGCTGGAAACTGCTGAGCTGGCCCTCCTGGCCTCTGCATCACAGGACAAGTGGAGATACGGTGGTCTGAACTACCACACCTCAAGCATAAGCCATTCGCTGAACGGCACACCTCCCTCGTGTGCCCTGCCTTCCCACAGAATGTACAGCCCTGGGGTGCTCCCAGACGCTGTTGTTGGTTCCTCGGCTGCTGATGCGGAACTGGCGCTGTATTAGTTGACACGGCCGTCCTCCGCGGCGCTCCTGCATCATGAATACGTACACCGGGTGCTGGTGCCGATGTTCGCTGCATTGCTCCTCCTCCAACCTGGGAATGAGATCTCTTCTGACCTCCTGTCCTCGATGCCAACCTCTGCTGGGTAAGCTCGTGCCTCCGAGCGGCCGTCAAAACAACGTCAAACGTCTGGTAGTCGTGTCCTTCCATAAGCTGTAATAGTTCCAAATGAAGTCCCTACTGGAACCTCATAGCTTTCTCTGGCTCCGTTGCCACCATTGCTGGTACGAAACGGCACAATCTGCAGAACTCTGCTGCATACCCATCTACGGTCTTGCCTGCTTGCTTGAGACTGATGAACTTCTGCTGGAGCTCATATCGAGCTACTACGCCAAAATACTTGGCCTTGAATCTGCACTGAAGGTGGTCCAACGAACAGGGCGTCTTGCACCAACTTCTTCTGATGCCCACCAGTCGCGGGCAAGATCCTGAAGTACCAGTTTGACCTGATCAACCTTCTCATCATCTGGAACCTTGGCTGCCACAAGAATGGCTTCGATGTCTTGAATCCAGGCATCCGCAGTGATGGCATCCTCCATGCCATTAAAGTACCTCGGGTTCAAGCGACGAAACCTTCCTGATGCTCCCGAGTCAGCCCTGACACTCTCTCAAGAGCTAACTGAATCCCTTGGTTCAGCAACACGTTCTGCTCCTGCTGCCGAGTTGTGCTGTTGGTTAGTGACAAGAAACCCCCGGATGATCTCCAGGAGTGCTACGGCGTCTGGTACTGCCGTCGCTGCTGGTGCTGCAGGAGTTTCAATAACCTGCGGCTGCACTGCCTCTGGTTCCATTTCTGCTCGTGCCTGCACTGGAGAAGGTTATCTCCCCTGTTGCTGCCCAGTCGAGCCATGCTCTTGCTGCTCTTCCTCATGGGCCTCTCCCGCTACTGAGAATGAAGCACCCTTATAGAGAAGAATATAAGATTATCAATTCCGGACGAGGAAGATTTCGAGGATGCAAGTCAGGTTAGAGATCAAGGCAAGGACAGAGAATTCGAAACCGAATTTCAAGGGGAACAAGTTTTGATTGAGACTCCTAATAATTCGCAATACCCCAAAGTCTGAAAATCAGGACCTGCATGGGCCCACCACTAAAACCTTGTCACGCCCCAGTACCGAAATACGGAGACGGACTAGGCCAGCTACTCCATATGAGGTACGTAACGTCATACGGCGATCGTAGCTGTCGAGAGACTAGGGGGTACATACTACAATCAAGTCTTCTATGGTCCCACAGAGTTCTATGTCTCAATCAATTAAATCACATCAGCAATTTAATGAACATTAAAGATAAAGCAGTAAGGCGTCACCGACGCTTCATCAAAATGGTCATAAGAGACTAGCTTTATAATTTAGCTATCTCAGAGAGTCAGGAGTACAAAACTATACACAGCTGCAGTCTATTTATTTACAATTCTGTACTGACACAAAATATCAAGTAATCCGGCTAACAGGTGCCGGTGGCTAACGCCGCAAAAGTATAAGCAGGAGTGGTGGAGAAGAAACCCACTCGAGTCCCCGAACCGCCATGCTCCTAGTATGCACCATGGATGTCAGGGAGGAAGATCGTGTCCTCAGGCTCTGCTACGGGATCTGGCCCAAACAAAACCAGCGGGGTCAGCCCCGAATAGCAAGTACCGCCAAAGGGGCACAAGAGTTAAGATTAAAAACCCAGTTAAATAGAATGATTGATAATAGTAATACTTATGCTACTATTATAGGGTAGCGCAACATCCTCGAACCCATATGGCATCCTTACAACCAAACAAGGACAAAAGGTGCCGCATGGAGTCGGGACGTGTCGTACTCTATAACTTTCACATAAGTTAAAAGGTATAAACAATAAAATCTCCTGATCGTGACTTCGGTCGATAGCCTATCGCAGCACAATAACCAACCCAACAATCAAACAAGAACATGGGTTGGATCATGTACCATGATAGACCATGTTCCTCAGTCATTCACAGAAGTAGCACTTCATAACCAGAAATAGTCTTCCGTTCATAACTTCGGTCCACAGCCTATCATAGTACGATAACCAACCCAACAATCAAACAAGAACATGGGTTGGATCACGTACCATGACAGTCCGCTTCCCTCAGTTATTCACGGAAGGTAATAGGACACAAGCAAGTCGTTTTCACGGCCAATCAAGTCTACGAGTTTCTAGTGGGACGAGGTTATCCTCGCATCATGTTAATAGGAATCCTCAGATCGTATCTTTCCAGCAAGGCTAGCCAACCCAGGGGTTCGCGTAGACAGGTGTTATTGAGCACAGGTCCCTCGTAAGGCCACCTTGCCAAAATATATATTATATAGCAAGAATTAATCGGATACAGTCATCCACTCGTTGCAGATGGCACAGTATCCGTGGAGACCAGCCGGCGCGTCAAGACAATATCTCAAGGCGGCTGGTGTGTAACACGATCTCGGGATTCTGCCCTCCCCATGCATCTAGTATATTTAGTTGCCTAGTTTAACCCTAGGTAAAATCTTGGACTCACATGCTGTGGCCTGCATGATTATCCTCCTAAAGTCGTACTTTAGTACGAGTACCCCAAAGAGGATCCATGTCAATCAGTATGTCAACATGTGCTACCCTCCTTAGTGTAATGCATCATTGCAAATACGCCACGTGGAGTTACGAGTCTTTTGTCGAGCATGAACAAGAATTGGGACTTTCAGGTACAGGTATCGGGTAGGAACACTTTGTTCACCGGGGTCACATTAGTGCTCATATCATGCTCGGGACAAAAGGCGTAAGGATATAAAATGGGCATATAATATCTGATAAAATATCAAAAGCGTACGCACAAAAGCATGCTCAAGGGGTGAAAAGTCACGCAGGCTCACTCAGGCTCACTCAAGGCAGCGTGCGTGAAAAGTCACGCAAGCTCAAGGAGAGAGCTGCGTGAAAAATCACGCAAGCTCAAGGAGAGAGCTGCATGAAAAGTCACGCAAGCTCAAGGAGAGAGCTGCGTGAAAAGTCATGCAAGCTCAAGGAGAGAGCTGCGTGAAAAGTCACGCAAGCTCAAGAGAGAGCTGCGTGAAAAGTCACGCAAGCTCAAGGAGAGACACGCTTCCAACAGGAAGCGTGCTCAAACAGGAGCACACTGTTCACTGTCTCCAAACAGCAAGAACACCATGACTGAACCCAAACTTCAAAGCATCATAACTTGGCCATCCGAACTCCAAATCCAGATTTCCAAAGTTCCAACTTGGGTGAAACTGAATGCTCTTCCACATGGAAGCATCAAAACCCATAAAATCCAACTAAAGTAGATCAAACCATGCAAATCCGAAAATGATTAAAACCTAGATCTACAAAAATCAAAGCTTCAAAATAGAAATTTCCAAGTTCTAAATTAGTATAGATTGAGGAGAGAACATGTTTTGGCAAATAGTTTTGTAAAAAATTATTGACAAAATTATGGATCCATCTCTTGAGCAAGTTGGTACTTGCCTTGGTTGGTGGAGGAAGTAAATGAGAGGAAGTAAATGAGAGGAGAGAGAATGAGATGAGTTATATAAAGATCTTGGACCCATGGGTTCATGATGAACCAAAGGGTTCATGATGAACCATTGGTGAACCAAGAATGGGTTACCCAAATGCCAAAACTGTAGGCCAAATGCAGAAATAAATTAGGAAATAATATTTTGTCGAATATTTTTGGGAAATGCATGAAGAAATACTGCATAATAAATATCGTATAAATACAAGGTAAATACAATTTTATCGATTTATGTATTAAAATACGTATCCCAGGATCGGGGAGTGACAGCTGCTTTGCATGATTTTCGCTAGACTATATGGCGAAAATTGGACACGTCCAATTTTCGCCAGATGGTCTGCCGAAAAGTTTTCCTATTTGTAATTTCCTGAAACTTGTTACTCTTCGCGCAATTTTTTCAAACTTTGTTACTCTACAGTGAATTTTCTGTATATATAATGTGTAAATGGGCCCCACCGACTAAATGCAATCCGGATAATAATGAATATTTAATGAAAAACTACTAAAAGGACCACAAATTAATTAGAATCACATCTAAAAGTTCTATGGGAAATTCACTTACAGTGCGTTTGGACAGTTTTTTTTTAGGAGGGTAAGAAAAATATGAGAGAAAAAAAAAATGAAGGAGAGTAAAAAAGAATGTAAAATTAATTTTTTCTTCACTTGTTTGGATAACCAAAAAGGAGGAAGAAAAATTTAAAAATAATATTTTTTGTGTACGGAGAAAGATATAATTACCATTTTGCCCTTGATCTTTTTAAATCATAATTAATACTTACTTTATTGAAGGGTAGTTGGGTAATTTCTTTCACAGTCCTCTCAACTCTCTCCATTTTCTTCCACTTTTGGGAGAAATTTTTTGGAGTGGGACCCATATAAATTTTTCTCTCAAAATTTTCTCCTCATTTCCTCTCCCCTTCCCAAACACCACTACTTTTAATTTTTCTCTCATTTTCCCCTAATATTTTCCTTCCTTACATTTTCTCCTCTTTCCAAACAATACCTTAGAATTCCACGTTTCTTGTACTTTTAGTAAAGTTATTTGTTTTAACCGAACTCAGCTGGCTCTCGTGGTCAGCAAGGAGAGGTATACCTTCTTAGCTAGACGGACGGTCTCGAAATCGAATCGCAGGAGAGGTGTGGGTGTGTGTACGGTCTCGAAATTGAACCGCAAAATATGTGTGTAAAATTGGGAACAATAGACGCAAATAATATGCAACGTAACATGCATAAAGTCCCGTGTGTTACGTCGGACATCGCAAAAAAAAAAAAATTACCAATCACTTGTCTTCTCATGTGCTTGATTGATTTTGCAGTTGGAGAATGTTGATATTACTGTTCAACAAATAGGTTCAGAAATTCAGATTGATAATTTGGCGGATTTATTTCACGAAGACTTTGCCAACCAATGTAATTGACAGGTTAGTACACGATATCGGAATGCATTGATTTCAAAGATGTGTTAAAGTGATGCTTCCGAAAGAGGCGTGTTAAAATTAGTTTATAGAGGGAATGTTTTACTCATTTTCTTTCCCAAAAATATCTTTTCTTTGTAAGGTTTTAAATAGTCTATAAAAAAAGTTTGCGAATAACAAATTTTTACTTAAAAAATATTCTCTAAAGCAATTGTTAAATAATTGTGAAGCTAACGTGACAAAAGTTACAGAAGATAATGTGAAGTTAGTTGTTTAGTTTTAGATAATGCACTTGTCAATGCCTTCACCTCTATGTCATCAATTATGAATAGAAAATATTTAGAAAATTGTCTTTTTTTTTAGTATTTGCATAGGTTCCCAAAAAAAAGAGATCCAAATTTTTTATTTTTTTAGAGTGATTAAAAAAAGTCCCTTTTAGTATTTGTTTAGGGTCCCAAAAACTGAAAGGTCCAAAAAAATTAACCTTCGCATATATATTAGTGTGAAACAGTCAATGATTAACCTTCACATATATTATTAAGGTGAATTCTTTAATTTTTAGAGTGATTAAAAAATGTTTTTTTAGTATTTGCAGAGGGCACCAAAATTTGGAAGCCCAATTTTTATATATTTTAGATTGATTTTAAAAAAGTCATTTTTTAGCACATAGGATCCCAAAAACCTGAAGTCCTTATTAATGTCAAATAGTCCTGTTTTTAGAATAATTAACCTTTATATATATTATTAATGTGAAACTTTATTGTTTAGAGTGATTAAAAAAAGATTAATTTTTTATTATTTGCATAGGGTCCCAAAATTCGGACGGCCAACTTTTTTAACCTTCATATACATACATATTATTAATATAAAATTTTCATTTTTTATAATGCTTAATTTTAGTTAGTATTAGTACAATACCATTACAATGTTATAACGACACTGATAATACTGTCAAGATGCTAGGCACAATACATCCAAAGGGAGTATTTAAATACTTGTTAGGTGGATGTAGAATGAGTTGTTTTTGAGAAAATTTACTGTACTGGCGTATAATTTTTTGAAATTGTAGTGGATGGTGAAAGTTTTGAAAATTTTGTATAACGGTACAAAATGCCGTTTAAAAGGAGAGAAAAAATGCCAGATGAAATGACAATTCAAGCCAGAAAAATGCCAATAATAATGACGTTTTTCTTCTTCTTCTTCTTCTTCTTCTTCTTCTTCTGTAAATGCCAATAATAATGACTTTTTGTGAAGGCCAGTATCAATAGCTAGCGTCTCAAAATTACTGCAGAGAAACAACTGTTAACAATGTACAACAACAGTCCACAGATCAGTCTTGCAAGTTTTTCCTTGCCAACCAGTTCAACTAGCCAGCTATGACAATTAACTAACCATAAGCATATTATCTACATTCACAAAAAATGGAAAAAAAAAGGAAAAAAAAACCCATCATTACTTGTGTTCATAGGGAAAAGACAGAAGAAAACATAGTTATTAGTGGCTTTTTAGCGACGATTTCCTCCTCCTTTCAACGTTTATTTTATGAAAATATTAAGTTTACTATCAAATATTTACAACTTTTTACAGCCCACATCCATCCCCTGCTTACATGGTCTCACCCAACCCCACCTGGTCCCCTCCTCCTCCAATCAGTGAATGCCACATAGGCGATTGTAAAGCTTACAACCAAAATAATTAGTTGTAAGCATAACATTCTCATATTTCTCCGACATTTTGTGCCGTTGCACTGAAAAAAAATAAACTGACCGTCCATTACAATGTCTAAACAATATACATTGTTACATTAATTTTCTTCATGTCACAAATGGTCTGATAATACTGTGGATGCTAGGCACGATAGTACAAATGGAAGGACCGTGTTTTAAATACTCGGTAGAAAGAAGTCAGTCAATGTGGTGGGAACCATGAAAAGAATGGGTTTTGGTTTCATCAGTTAATGTGTTACATTGTGAATCACGTACAACATTCCCCTCTGTTTATCTATATATATGTGCTATTTTGCATCAGATCATGATAAGAAGACAAGAACGCCAAGGTTACTACTACCATGTATGCATATATCATCATTTTGTTAATTACTGCAGCTTAATTTGATTTATATAATGTCTTCAAAGTTTTTCCATTTTGTCTTTTCTTTCTCAGAAAACCTCTGGTAACCATCTATGCAATTTCTTTATAGTTTGAAATTTGGTTTTACTTTTAGTTCTTTCATTTGTTCTTTTTTCATCGTAGTTAATCTATTAGTTCATGATCTTGAATATAGTATCAGTAATTGCGTATCGGTCTAGTTTGCTCATAGTAATTATAGCTGGAAATCGTCCATCACCTGTACCGTAACAAAAATTATTAGTAGCTACTAGTAGCTAATCGATGAACTAGGAACTTGTGATCATAATAAATATAGTCCAAAAAAATTTATTCAATTATATATATATATATATTTTTTTTTTTGAAGCAATGGGTACTTGAGGTGAACTCGCCTCCACTGAGGTTCGAACTCCCGACCACTTGGGCCGCATGCATCTCTCTTAACCACTAGCTAGAGGCCATTTGCATATATAATTATATATTATATATATATATATATATATATATATATATAATATATATCTATATCTATATATATATATCATGTGATCCAAAATTTTGAAATATTAGGGTTTGTATATATATATATATATATATATATATATATATATATATTATTATATATTATATTATATATATATAAAGACTAACGTATACTGGCTGGATGTGTTTTCTACTGGAAAGTGTTTATTCAAAGGAGAAATCAGAAAAGGGTGGGTTAGGCCTGGAATATGAACCGACTCATATGAAAACAAAAACATAACCTATAGGACAAAAGCAAAAATTTAATGTGGGACGGAATCACTTCAGCCTTTAAGTTAGTTCATTGGGTTATTCTTTTATCCCTAAACACGATATTTAGCCATATATATAGATGCTAACATTAAATCTATTCATCATGCAGAAAGTGAATATGAAGGTGTGGTTATTAAGAGCAAAATGATTTGGTGGGCTGCCATTGTTGGACTTGCAGCTTGGTTGTGCTCGTCGTCTATTGGTGACCGAAGTCAAACACAATAATAATCCCTCCATTGACAAAGTGGAGTTCAATGTCACGGGGTGCACTAAGAAAAGCTACAGTACTTTCCTAGAGTCGCTAAGAAAGAATTTAAGTAGTACAAATAGTTTGTATAATATTTCGTTGCTGCCTATTCCATCCCCTGCCAAGCAAGATTTGCTCTTCGTGGAAATTTTTGATTGGAAAAATAAGTCGATCACGTTAGTGTTAAATGCATCAATGCATACGTGATAGCTTATAAAGCCCAAGATCTTTATTACTTGCTAGCTGATACTCTCCCGACAATCCACTTATGGCAAGAACTCAAGGAGGTTTTCTTTTAAAGGTACCTATGAAGCACTTGAATATAAAGCAGGACGAAGAGAAAATATTGATTTGGGAATCAATGAACTAGCACAATCAATCTCAAATCTCCACTACTGGTCTTCGAATAAGGAGGAAAAAACCGTGGCTCGTTCCCTTATTGTTTTGATCCAAATGGTCTCGAGACTGCACGATCAGAGCGATTGAGCAAAAAGTTACAAAAAAGATTATAGATGATGGAAGCTATCAAAATTTAATTCCCCCTGGTGTTGGCGTAATGGACCTCCAGTCTAATTGGGGAACCCTCTCCTTTGCAGTTCAAAATTTACAGGAGGGGTTTTTGGAAACGGTTATATTAAAGTACCTCACTGACACAGTAGTTATCCCGATGTGGAAAAGCTCGAACATTTTGTGGGTTAGCCACTTCTATTGTATTGGCGCAAAGGTCAAGCATTATCTCATCATAATCATTCTTTCGTTTTGTCCACATCGCTGATCTTAATATAAGGTCTAGTTGGATATTGCGCTTAACACTTCCAATTACCCTACTGCTTAAAATGTGTCGATGTGTGCTAGTATTTCTGTTGTGTGTAACATTTGGAACTTGTATATCTTTATGCAAGTTTTCTATGATCAATAAAATTGTACTGTTGAGTGTTCCAAATATATTATGTGCCATCTGCTGGGCTAATTATACAAATAAAGCAAATCAAATCAATGTCAAGACACGTTTGCAATAGCAATAGTTTTACTAATTATTATGGAGTGAAAAAGTGATATATCGTCTTCCCAAAGTTGGATGTATCGGACTTTGGGAAAACATGGTTGCTTAGCTTACTTACTCTTGAAGCTTGGATGTATCGGACTTTGGATGTATTGATTTATTATGTAGACTATAAAGTCCAATTTCCAGACAGTAGACATCCCAATGCAAGATGTAGATATCTACTGAATGTACGTGTAGCGTTCAGGAATAAAAGTTGGAACAAATTCATTTGCTTCATGCACATGGACATAAACAAAATCTGGATCATATATTAAGCATGCAAACAAAATTAGGATCAACATTATTCCATTCAATCAAACCTTACACAATTTTGTCACTTGAATTCTTGCATGTTCTATAGTGTCTAGCAGCCAACTAATAACTATAGTAGGTGCATGACCCTGTAGATAACAATGACCATCATCCCTAGCTGTAGCAACTCCTCCATAATCAAACTACAACTCAACAAATATTACTCTTTATCAATTTATTTTAGAAGTACTGTAGATGATTTGTTCAGGCCAAATTACCACATTAATTTTTAAATCATTGATTGACCTTAATATTCTTGAGATACCATTATTTTGAGAAAGAAATACCAAACTTTAGGTCTTCCTTTACTCAAACTCAAAATGCAAGTGATACTTGCACCACTGTCCGAAGCTTGCCAAGCTTACATTGACCGCAATGTCCAGTAAGCAGCACAAGAAGATGATTTTGTCCAAACAAGATGCATTCATTTGGCAGACAAGAAGCAGAACAATTATCACCTACTCTGCCTTCCCACTAACTGAATATGTTCGTTCACTGACAGGAGTCTTAAATTATTGAAATGCACAAAATTTGTCATACTAATGGGCAATCAGGATCTAATGACCTTACATGCCTAAAATCCTTTATCAAAGCTCCCATTATCACGTTTCGATTTCGCAGAACCAAATATTGACACTGAATGTGATGTCGTATAAATATAAATTACAAGATGCACCAAAACGACATTTTGAATATCTAAAATACAAGTAATCACAATAATATATATAATATATATATATATTAGATATATATACTAAGCATAAAAGTTGAATCGGTACCAGATGTATAAAAGAATGATTCTCTTTATTGATATTGCAACAAATTTTACAACGACTCGAAGCCAATATAAAACTCGATTACAAATCTTGCCTTAGGACCAGTTACATGACATAGTAGAATTATAAAGCGTACTTGTGTCACAAGTATATAAGTATCACGCACAAAATTTTAATTTACCCAATATTACCATCGTTCCTTGTCAAATACAACAATTATAACAACATATAATGAATCAAAAGCATCTGTACTCAAAGTGTCACGAGTGTGTCTTTGTAGAAGACAATCGTTAGGCTCATAAATATAGAGTGCAATCCAGACCAGACCTGAACCGGACCTGAATCGAATCCTAACCGGATCATCGACCAGTCCGAACCCTGATCCTATATGGACCGGGCTGGGTTCTGGACCGCCCGGCACAGCTAACACCTTAAGTAAAGGAGATCAAAGTCCAAGGCCACGGAAGAAGTTCACCTACAAATGCTAACGGAAGAAGTTCGCCTACAAATGCTGTGTTTTTTCTTTATTGTGATCACTACTTTAACAATATTAAGGCATTGAGAGAAGCCCTGTGTTTTCTTATGGATCCAAATGTTGGAAAATATGCCTGTTATGTGCAATTTCCACAGAGGTTTGATGTATGGATAGGAATGACCAATATGCAAACAGTAATACTCAATGTTTGCTTGGCCATTTTTACTTTCTGACCGCCATCCTTTCATTTAAGAGTACGGGTAGGTATTCAAGGTACTGTTATATGGGTCCAAATGATATACAATACAATATATATAAAGTCTAGTACGTTTCGTCGGACATTTAGAAAAATACTAATAAAAATGGAAACACAAGAGCGAATTTAAATAAAATACATAGTATTAATTTATTAACATGTGTTCTTAGGATACATATTAACAATATTCTTTATGAATAACTACCAAAAGGACCACAAATTTTTTTCGAACTATATTCCTATTGGATTTAAAGAATCATAATATTTCCAAGTTTATGACTGTTTTAAAAACCGGACCGACCGTTGAACCGGTCAACCCGTGAACCAGTAATTTATTCGGGTTGGTTTTTCTTCCAAGAAATGATTTCTTTTATGTAACCCAGTCGACCCAGCGGATTAGACCACTGAACATTCTGACCCGGTTGGATTTTAAACCGGTTTGAACCTGACTTTTCCAATTCAACTTTTTTTTTTGGATTAGTTTTGACTTTTGGTTTAGATTTTACATGCAATAAAAGTTTATATGTTTTTTTTTGACTAATTTTAGCACAAGTAGTATATGTAGTTGTGTACTATATAACATATTTAAATAAAATTATAAGCTTATAATATGGTTTAACCCGGGTTAAACCACTGGTTGAATCGGTTTGACCCAATCCAGTGTCCACACAGAGTCGATCTTCGGTCCGATTTTTAAAACATTGGTTTAGGAAACTAGTGTCAATTTCCAACATCCATTTTCATTCAATTATTGTGTGAGCATTTGATTTCGTTCAATATTGTGTGGGCAAGGGTGAATCATGAGAAGGAAGGTGATTTGGTTTTTTCAATTATTGTGTACTGTTGTTTAAAGTTATTTGGTTTCATTCAATTATGTGTACGGTTGTTAAAAGTTATTTGATTTCATTCAATTTTTGTGTAACCTCGTGAATCATGTTGCAGTTTGTGTTGGTAAGTACATTTCCATACATCTGCTTATATATATATATATATATATATATATATATATATATATATATATATAATATATATTTTTTTTTTTTTTTATTTTTTTTTTTTTTTTTTTTTTTTTTGAAGCAATAGGTACTTGTGGCGAACTCGCCTCCACTAAGGCTCGAATTCCCGACCACTTGGGCCGCATGCTTTTTACATATATATATATATATATATATATAGATATATATATATATATTTTTTTTTTATTTTTGAAGCAATGGGTACTTATATATATATATATATATATATATATATATATATATATATATATATATATATATATAAATGACCTCTAGCCTAGTGGTTAAGAGAGATGTATGCGGCCCAAGTGGTCGGGAGTTCGAGCCTCAGTGGAGGCGAGTTCGCCACAAGTACCCATTGCTTCAAAAATAAAAAATAATATATATATATATATAATATAATTATATATATATAATATATATCTATATATATATATATATACATGTGTGTGTGTGTGTGTGTGTGTGTGTCGAAAATGACCTCTAGCCTAGTGGTTAAGAGAGATGCATGCGGCCCAAGTGGTCGGAGTTCGAGCCTCAGTGGGACGAGAGTTCGTCACAATTACCCATTGCTTATATATATATATAATATATATATATATATATATATATATTATATATATATATATATATATATATATATATATATATATATATATATATATATATGTCATTTTGGATCAGAGAATGATAAAGAAGAGGAGAACAAATTAAGATTATTACTACTACCATGCATGCATGCAGGCATCTATCATCGGAATTTATTTTCTATTTTAAAATTTGTCTTTAGTGTTATTTCTTTAGTTTTTTAATGTACTCTCTTAGTTCTGATCTTGAATATAGGATTTAAGATCTCATATTATAGTCATTAGTTACTCTGGAGCTTGCCCTTAATAGACTTGAAATCATCTTTTATCTGAAACCGTAACAAAAAATACTCAAACAAATTCATTCAATCATAAAAAATAATAAAATTTCATTTAATCCTAAATTATGAAATATGGGCGTCTTTGTAGTATCATTATAGATTTGTCTTTACTTCTTATTTTTCTTAATCGCATGATCGATCTTGGCATATGTGGGTTTTTCAAATTATTTCCTTGAAAGTGATTTCATATGCATGTGGCAAATTTCAGATATGTATTTTAATGTAAATTCTTCTTTTATTGATTTGCACATATGGAATGTGGTAGCCTATGTTTGACATGGTGAGATATTTTACTAGGGGGTAATGTTAAAATCCTCTAAACATATTTGTTTTTGTCACTCATTTCTTTTCTTTTGGAGATAGACTTGAGAAAATATGATAAGAGAGAGAAGAAAATGCAGTTATTACTGGGTTTTTTTACTTGAAACATATTATTGGCGATGATTTCCTCCTTCTATAATATATCCTATGGCTACAACCAAACCCCTACAACCGCCATCACTTCTCCTTTTTTCTTTCTTTTTTTCTTTCTTTCTTGAATGACAATAATAAGGACATTTTTTAAACGCCAGTAGCAATAACATCTCAAAATTACTGCATGCAGATAAACAGTTGTTAACAATGTACAACAACAGTGCACAGATCAATTTCGTAAGTTCCTTGCCAACCAGTTCAACTAGCCGGCTATGATAATTAACTAACCTTAAGAATATTAAGGGCATTCACAAAAAAAGAAAAAGAAAAAGAAAACCATTATTACTTGTGTTCATAGGGAAAAGAGAGAGAAGAAAACGTAGTTATTACTGGCTTTTTTTTGACTTGAAACATATTATTAGCGACGATTTCCTCCTTCTTTAAGGGATAATCCTATGGCTACAACCAAACCCCTACAACCTACTTACAACAGCCATGTGGGAACTCACTTCTCCTTTTTTGTTTCTCTTTTTTTCTTTTTCTTTCTTTCTATGAATGACAATAATAATGATTTTTTTGAACGCTAGTAACAATAGCGTCTCAAAATTATTGCATGCAGATAAACAGTTTTAACAATGTACAACAACAGTCCACAGATCAGTTTCGTAAGTTCCTTGCCAACCAGTTCAACTAGCCAGCTATGATAATTAACTAACCTTAAGAATATTAAGGACATTCACAAAAAAGGAAAAAAAAAAAGAAAACCATTATACATGTGTTCATAGGGAAAAAGAGAGAAGAAAAAATAGTTATTACTGGTTTTTTTTTATACTTGAAAAATATTATTGGCGACGATTTCCTCCTCCTTTAAGGGAGGATCCTATGGCTGCAACCAACCCCTACCACCTACTTACAACCGACATGTGGGACTCTCACTTCTCCTTTTTTGTTTCTTTTTCTTTTGTGAATGACAATAATAATGACATGTTTTTTGAACGCCAGTAACAATAGCGTCTCAAAATTACTGCATGCAGATACAGTTCTTAACAATGTACAACAGTCCACAGTTCAGTTTCGTAAGTTCCTTGCCAACCAGTTCAACTAGCCAGCTATGATAATTAACTAACCTTAAGAATATTAACGACATTCACAAAAAAAAGGAAAAAGAAAAAGAAAACCACTATTACTTGTGTTCATAAGGAAAAGAGAGGGAAGAAATGTAGTTATTACTGGCTTTTTTTCTGACTTGAAACATATTATTGGCGACGATTTCCTCCTTCTTTAAAGGACGATCCCATGGCTGCAACCAAACCCCTACAACCTACTTACAACCGCCATGTGGGACTCTCACTTCTCCTTTTTTGTTTCCTTTTTTTTCCTTCTGTGAATGACATTAATAATGACTCTTTTTTTTGAACGCTAATAACAACAGCGTCTCAAAATTACTGCATGCAGATAAACAGTTGTTAACAATGTACAACAACCGTCCACATATCAGTTTCGTAAGTTCCTTGCCAACAAGTTCAACTAGCCAGCTATGATAATTAACTAACCATAAGAATATTAACGACATTCACAAAAAAATGGAAAAAGAAAAAGAAAACCATTATTACTTGTCCATAGGGAAAAGAGAGAAGAAAACGTAGTTATTACGGGCTTTTTTTGACTTGAAACATATTATTGGCGGTGGTTTCCTCCTTCTTTAAGGGATGATCCTATGGCTACAACCAAAACCTACAACCTACTTACAACCGCCATGTGGGACTCTCACTTCTCCTTTTTTTTCATTCTGTGAATGTCACGACCCGATCCCAACTAAATGGGTCGAACCGGATCATGCCCAGCCTGCACCGTTGTTGAGACGGCGGCAGTAAGCTGTTCAGTAGCAGATAACCATACAACAACACTATATTTGTCACAACTCAACCTTCGGAAATTTAAAACTTTAATAAACTTTTACAAGGAAATGAAAGATACAACTTAAACCATTTTCTATGTACATCAAGAAGAAAAGAAAAATAGCTCATCAGTCTCGAAATCCTCGTCCTCTAGTTGGGACCTCGGAAATATCGCGGAACAAAGCCTCATCAGTGATACCTAAAAATGTTGGGTCTCCAGTCAGGAGGGAGCAAAGTACAATTCATGCTAATTTGACAATTGAAATAATAATAGAATCATGCACTTTTAAATAGTTTTGAAATCAACAATTAAGCAGTTTCAGTTTTAAAACAGTTACAGTTCTGATGTGAATAGGCAATGAAATATGACCGACTTTGGTTTGTTACAGGAAGGTACGGCTTATCCCCGTGTGTATGAGGGGTAAGCTAATATAGTTACAGTAGTTACAGTAGTTTGGATGTGGTCATACTCATTACACTACTCCCCCAGTCCGCAATAGTTACAGTAGTTACAGTCAGCTCTCAGAGAGAGTTCCGTGTTGCATCGTGGTTTAAACTTGCATTAAAACGATTACTAAATAATTGTAAACTAACACAAAATGTACTTGCCTCAGGTTTGACTGGACTAGAAAGGTTGATACGTCAGGATGGAAGTTCAGACTCTTCCTCGAAATCCTACATTCGATAAGCTGTCTCAGAAACCAAGAATCGTCAATGCTAACTAAGCTAGTTGCAATCTCTAAGCTGTTCCCTAGTCAATTTTAATCTTTTAATTAGCTAACACAAGCAAAACGTGATTATTAGTGCGTTGTAATTATGAAATATCAATTTATATTTAATTCTGGAAAAACTTGCATTTATCAATTTATTCGAAAAACTTGGTATTTATATTTATATTAAAAATACATTTTTCTTTTAAATGAGAAAACGTGAACTTCTAAAATTGCTATAATTATTATTAATAATCCTAAATTATGTGTCCGCACCATAACCAGAAAATCCAAAATCTACAGTTACTAATTATTACAAATTTGCAGGAAAGTAAATGGGCTTATGCCCTTACAAGCCAATGAATTAAAATAAGAAAAACTTGTTAGTCCTGCAATCTTCCTACAAATTAATTATAAATAAACTAATAACTTAAATTAAAATAATTATAATAGTGAGTCTCAGATTTTTGGTCCAATCATCATATATCTAATGCCTCAACGTCCGGTAAAACCGGTTTCGTTTGCACTTAGCCAGGGCCCATTGACCAATACGGTCGTCGCCCAATAAATCCAAATATTTAATATTTTTTCGAAAACTATTTTAAAATCATTTTAAAATATAATTAAATTTTATGGAAAATCCGGCAGCATTTCCTCTATTTTTGGTCAACCCAAAAACAGGGAAAGTGCGCCATGATTTCCTGCAAATAATCCCAAACCAGGGGAAACTCAAATTTCCAACCAAAAATAATATTAAACCCGAATCAGCAATACGTTTCCGAAAATTTCGGAAACCCAAATAAATTCGGAAATTCCGATATAATATCAGAACTATTTCCGAAGAGTTCTCGGAAAACCCGAAACCATCCACAGAACCAATATTCACAGAACACTTGATCCGAAAATCTCCGAAACCACAAACGTAGCAGAAAACCGATTTTTTCGAAAAAATTCGTGGACCAAACTCATCATCGACCAAGACAGGGGACGAACTACTGTGATTATCAGAGATTACCCAAAACGATGGAATCCGAAGGGTTGCCTCGGACTCGGGACGCAAATCCACAGAACGGACTCGAAATCCAGCGAGGAGCGCTGGTCAGGAGCTGTCCAGAACAACGGACACGTCCCGGGTACGTCGGGAGAACAACGCGCGGGGCAGTGCTGCTGGGGCGGCCGGGTGGTCGCGGCGGCCGGATTGGGGTCCGGCGGGCGCGGCGATGGGCGCCGCGGGGTGCGCGGGTCCGGCGCTGGAGGCGCCGCGGGCCGGCGGAGATCGTCAGGCGGTGTGCGGGTCCGGGAGTCGGCCGAAGGGAGCCGCGCGGTTGGCGCGCGGAGGCGCGGGGAGCTCGGCGCTCGGGTGGTCGGCCGAGAGGGAGAGGGTGAATGAACCCTCTGGAGGAAAAATAGAGAAAGGGTGAGTAATGGGAGGGATAGAAGTGAGGGGAGTTGTTTTGAGTGTGCTGGAACTTGCTTTTCGTGAGAGAGGGGAGAGGGTGAGTAGTGGTAGTGGTGGTGTGAGTTAAAAGAAAGGAAGAGTAATAGGTGGTGTGAGCAGGAGTTGAGGAGTTGTGGGTGTGTGTGAGGGAAAGTAGGGGAAAAAAATGAGGGGAAGGGAGTACGTGGGGGAATGCTGGTCCAACTTGGACCAGCTCAAAAATATATTATTTTTTTAATAACAATAATAGAAATCCGAATTTCAAAAGAAAGGAGGGGAAACAGGTCGGGTCTGGGTTTCGGGAACTGGTCCGGGCTCGGGTCAGGTCAGAAATCAAAAGCCAGAAATTAATTTTGAAATTAATTTTTAAAACCCACCATTAATAATAATAATAATAGAAATAATAATAATCATAATAATAATAATAAAATAATATAATAATAATAATAATAATATAATAATATAATAATACCTTACAAATAAAGTTACACTACAAACCAATAATTAATAAATCTAAAATATGGGTTTCACAATCTTCCCTCCTTAGATAATTTCGTCATCGAAATTAAAGGCAAGGTAGGAGAATCAAACAGGTACGGGTACTGCGCCCGTAACTCAGGTCAAACAATACGAATTTCTAAGGCAGTCGTGGATGAGACGGTTTAGGGACAAGTTTCATTTATGATATCATCCATGTAGAAAATACAAAAGCGAACCAAAGTACACGAGGTTGATCAGACCATCATGCACCGGTGATTAGACAATATTTTAGTGGGTGCACCCAATAAAATACCGTCATGATCAAGCTTGACAAAAAGATAGCTTGCAAAACTAGGCTAATTTAGCAGCATCAGTCAAGTTTAGAGCGAAAAGATTAAGGAATAGGAGTTTACGTGATGGCTCAAATTCTGATCTTCTTCTCACCTCTGACTACACTTGCAACTGGTTTCTCTGGCTCTGAAAGGTGGAGTCCAATCTTCAGCTCTGAATTATCCAAAGTGTGGCTCGGATCTGGAATGTAGCGTCTGAGCTGTGATACGTAGAAGACGTTGCACACTCTCAAGATTAGCTGGTAGAGCTAACCGGTACGCTACTTCCAACTCGTCTTAAAACTTCAAATGGCCTGATGTACCTGGCCTCAATTTTCCAGCTCCGTCAAAACTGATTGTTCCTCTGGTAGGAGAAAACTTCACTGAAATGCTATCTCCTTCTTCAACTTCACAGGTCGACTACTACTACCAACCCAATGCTTCTGTCTGTCTTGGGTAATCCTGAGCTTGTATTCACCTTCTCTACTGCGTCAGTTACCATTTCTGGACCCAGCAGTACTCTTTCTCCTACGTCGTCCCATGCAAGTGGCGTACGGCAACGACGTCCATAGAGAGCTTCAAATAGGGTCATACTAATTCCAGCTTGGTAGCTGTTGTTTGTAAGAGAACTCCACCAAATGCAATTGGTCTTCCCAAGACCCTCCAAATTCCAAGACGCAAAATCTCAATATATCTTCAAGCGTCTGGATTGACCTCTCTGATTGCTCGTCCCGCGGTACTCCATGAATCCGGTAGATGTGCCTCTCGTACAATGCTGCCAACTTTTTAGTGGATAAACCAACTTTGAAGGAAATAAGTGAGCTGACTTAGTCAGTCGGTCCACAATAATCCAAATGGTGTTCTTTCCTCCTTGGAATCAAGGCAATCCTGACACATAGTCCATCGTTATGTGCTTCTACTTTCGGTCCGGAATGCCCAACGACTGTAGAAGTCATGCGGGTCTCTGTCGGCTAGCCTTCACTTGTTAACAAATTAAACATCTAACCTCAATTCTGAATATCCTTCTTCATTCCATACTACCCAACAATAGTACGCATATCCCAATACGTCTTGCTAGGATGTATGGAATGCTGGTGCGCTTCTTGCATTAGCTCGTTCCTCAGTTCGCCAGATAGTACACAAAGCCTCGTACCATTCTTCAGAGCTCCATTATTGGCGATTTGAGAAACCCTTAAGTGTTCCTGCCAACACTTGATCTCTAAGTTTGCAAAGTGTCTCGTCTTAAAACTGAGTCTCTGTCACGCCCCGATTCGTAGAGTCATTTATCTACATATTTTATCTCTTGGAATCGATCGTCCTCGCTTGGGCGTGATGCCGTACAAGTCTGGTATTGCACTTGTACAAGGCAAAGATGGTACATAATCGATCTTCTTCAAATAGGAACACATCGCAGCGGCAAAGCAGATAAATTGAAGTTAATAAGGACAATATTTTTTATTGAATAGAAATAGATCACTTCTTTATAGCAGCGGAGATAAAAGGATAACTTGAAGTCACACAGAGATATATAGAACTTTATTCTCTTTACTGATAATTGAAGAAGAGTACAAGACTTGTATTGAAGTACAACGCTTACAACAAATCTCACTTTACATTGGAAGCCAACTGAACAATGCTACAAAGCTTACATTTGATACTTGGATACATTGGATTACAACTCAATATACCGACTTGGCTTACAATCTCACTGGTACAACTGATTACATATTCCATACATTATGCCCTCTATAAACAGAAGACATCATCTTGTGCAAAGGAGAGCTTCTGTATGCCCAACAAATCTTCGATGCCGCGGAACCAAACAAGCCAATCTTCGTGTGTAGAACATTCCAAGCACGAGCACCTGCCCACAAAACGTGGGTCAGCACATCATCTATGTACTGGCGAGCAGAATCCAACCCACTCGCCTAAACCAACATTATAGTAATCATTTAAGCAGCATTTATTAGAATGATCTTTCTACATGGGCCTAGCATCAGTTTACAGTTCTTGAGCAGAAACATTGAAGTAAGAAAACATGTCTTAGCATGGAATATCATTTCTTTGTGTAAGACATCATCTAAGCATACTTGGTGTTATCATTCAACAGGTTATGGCATTGATGTAAAAGGCAATGCATTAGCAAATTCGTATTTAACATGTTGAGCATGTTATAGAGTCTCATTTCTTAAAGGCAACAACACATCATTCTTTCATTTAGCATGTTAAGCAGGCAAGTTGAACCAATATATACAATACACAATTATGTGATTCTTACCAATAGTCGACTTCTCATACCTGCATCAAATACAGGTTATCAGATATACTTACGCTGCCTGCATAAAACATTCATTAGCATGCATCCTGACTACATGGTCTCTGGTGTTGTTAAACCATATGGACTCTTTTTCATTTTATTTCAAGATAATGCGGTCAGCATAGTAGGTGGCGAGCCTCTATGCCACCCCGCCTTATCCGTGCTCCCATAGCACTCATCATTATTTCCTCCTAGGCCGAATCGGTCCCCAGGGCTCTAGGAACCGTTCGAGAAAATTATTACTCAAACCTTGTATACAAGTTGTCCATGACCATGCGAATGCGTGTCCGACTCGATTGTGAACAAAATCGTATGGTAAAATGTATTAAGGAAGTAAAGGCAACAGTGCATCATTAGTCATATTCAATGACTTATTCATTTCATCATTTCCATCATTTCATTCGGTGATCTCAACGATCCCAGCTTTATTATTTCTCATTCATTGCTTCATTGCAACGTATCTCATATCATTCCTTTCTTAAGAGGAATGTAACATTCATTCATTTCATAGGGACATTTATTCATTCCTAACTTTATTATAAGGGACATGCAGCATTTCATATTCTTGCAACAGATATACAGAGAGTACATGATTCTAGTGTTTCATTCAGTTCATTGGGTCGATAGCATAGCCAGTTCATTTCTTATTCGATCATTCACAAGGCATCTTATTATTCAAGTGTTTTATCGTTTTAGCAGCATTAAACATAAGGAACAAGGTTATCAATTCAATCTCAGGCATCGAATCACATTAGTAGTTCAATGTTTTGTACATTTCAATAATTCTCAGCATAAGCATCTCTATTATTCAGCAACTAACATATGGGACATTTAGGGACAGTTCATAGCATTTCAATACTTCATTTATTAAGCATGAAGGAGTAAGGAGGAGGAAGGACAGTTCCACTCACCCAAAATTCCACTAAGCGTAGCTCTACCAGCGAGCCACGTTCCAATACCCATTCCGTCTAGCCAGCTAAGAGAGACTGCATCATCTCAATTCTCCTGATTCCCAACTTGAGTCACGGTCCAACATCTTGATAGCATCCAACAAGCCAACTAAATGCCTCGTGCGGAGCGGGGCATTACAGTCTCCTTGACTTTGTCCATCAGACTCGAGCTCATTTGCAACTTCATCAATACTGAATCAGCATCCAGCTTCTTCCTTCCATTTCCAGGTAGTATAATCTCCAGTCCAAACTTCTCGATCTTCTAGCAGGTGCTGGTCCTTGGTTAAGAACTTCGCCATCAGTATCGACCAAGTGTATCAGCGACCACATTAGCCTTACCTGAATGGTACTGCAGGTTGATGTCAAAATCCTTCATCTGCTTCAGCCATCTTCTTAGTCTAACATTCAGCTCTTTCTGAGTGAAGTCATATTTCAGACTTTTGTAGTCCGTATATATTTTCACTCCCTTTCCATAAAATCATGCTTCCATAGCTTCAAAGTAAGGATAATTGCAGCAAATTCCAAATTAGGTGTGGGATAATTCTTCTTATGAGTCTGTAGTTGTCTAGATGTGTAAGCAATTACTTTCCCATGTTGTTGAAGAACGTAACCCAGTCCTTTTCTAGAGGCATTACTGTAAATTGAGAAACCACCTGTTCCTGCGGATAGCGCAAGGATTGGTGTAGTGGTAAGTCTCTTCTTCAGCTCCTCAATGCCGCCTGGCAATCTTTCCAGATGAACCCTTCATTCTTCTAAGTGAGCTTCGCCATCGGCTCAGCAATCTTGGCAAAATCCTTCACGAACTTCTGATAGTAGCCAGCCAAGTTCAAGAAACTTCCGAATTAAACTTGGGGTATACCACTTTTCAACAGCAGCTATCTTCCATCGAAATTTCTTCTCTTGACAACATGGCCAGAAATCCACCTTGTCAAAGAAAATCCACGTTCAGATAACTTACCATAAAACTTCTTTTTCTTCAAAGTTTCCAGAACTTTCCTCAGATGTTCTTCATGCTCTTCTTCAGTCTTCGAATATATCAGAATATTATCTATGGAGAAGATAAACTGATTCAAATACTCATGGAAAACTCTGTTCATGAGATTCATGAACACAGCAGGAGCATTTGTCAGTCCAACGTCATGACCAAAGAAAACTACCCATACTTGGTATTGAATGCCGTCTTGGAAATATCTTCTTCCTGACTTTGATTTGATGGTAGTCAGATCTTAAATCAAACTTCGAAACACCCTAACTCCACACAAACATCAAACAGATCCTCGATCCGGGCAGAGGGTATTTGTTCTTTAGTGTCTGGTAATCGATGCACATCGTTGTTCCATCCTTCTTGGGCCAAAACAAGATAGGTGTTCCTAAGGTGAAGTTCCATCTTGGATAAATCCTAGAGCCTTCATTGATCTGGTCCTTCATCTTCTTGGCCTCCTTCTGGTTGACTCTGTAACATAGGAAAAGAGCCGGGGACTAGGTCAATGGTGAATCCTATGTCTAGATCTGGGATAATCCGGGAAGACTATCAGGAAAAATCATCTGCCATAAAGGTATAACTAAGAATTTTATTCATGTGGAGAATTACACAACAAAACTCTTATGATTGATCTAAGGACATCCTGTTACAACAATAGACAATGCTATTCAGCAGTCCTAGGTATTAGTCCTCATGCCTCGCTCTTGCATGAGCAGTCTCCAACTGCTTCCTCTTCTATGAACCTCGAGTCTGCATCATGCCTTATAGTAGGAGGTAGGGTCTGCTGGATAGGAAGAGAGTCCCCTAGGTTGTGGCCTAACAGGTGTTGCTGGAATAGGTGTTCTGGTATGATGAAAGATAAGGGGCAATCCTTTACCCGATGTTCAGCGGATCCATATGCCAAACATTGTCCATCTCTTGCGGCAACTAACGGCCTGATGACCAGGCCTCTTGCACTAGTCACAAGCCAATAGCCTCTTACGACAAGACTGCCGGAAAGTAGAGTACTTGATGGGACCTAAATATCTTCTAGATTCAGGGGTATCCCTCCTAGGACGAGGTTCTGCTCCAACTTGGTTTAAGATAGCTAAGGCTGCATCATTGACGTTCTTCATGTCTTCTCTCGTGATATTCATCTGTTCCTGCTGGGCTTCATCTTGAGCTTTCATGAACTCCAGATTTCTTGAAATGGGACAACCATTTGGGAGGCGTTTGCTGGTACTGGTGGAGCAACAGGAATGAATACTCCACCAAGGAAATACAACTCAGTTTGAGAAGAGGTAGGAATCGCCAGTGTAGTGAAAACTTTACTGGATGCATTATGGGGACGGTCAATCAGCCGCGAGGAAAAAGACCCTGGACTTGGTTGAGGAGATGGGGTATGATCCGGAGATGACACCTCATCGCCAGCAGGATTGGTCTTTTCCTTGGTTATAATCTGGAAGGTTTAGAGTACAAACATAAGCAAGGTATCCTACCAGTCTATAATCAATCGAAAATATTTATTTATATATAATTTGGACCTATGTTGTGACAAATCAATGTTCTAGTGTTCTAATTGTTTCTAGGTATGTTTTCCTAAGTTGTTGTTCAGACCTGCATGGGCCACCACTAAAAATATGTCACGACCCGATCCCAACTAAATGGGTCGAACCGGATCATGCCCACCTGCACCGTTGTTGAGACGGCGGCAGTAAGCTGTTCAGTAGCAGATAACCATACAACAACACTATATTTGTCACAACTCAACCTTCGGAAATTTAAAACTTTAATAAACTTTTACAAGGAAATGAAAGATACAACTTAAACCATTTTCTACGTACATCAAGAAGAAAAGAAAAACAGCTCATCAGTCTCGAAATCTCGTCCTTAGTTGGGACCTCGGAAATATCGCGGAACAAAGCCTCATCAGTGATACCTAAAATGTTGGGTCTCCAGTCAGGAGGGAGCAAAGTACAATTCATGCTAATTTGACAATTGAAATAATAATAGAATCATGCACTTTTAAATAGTTTTGAAATCAACAATTAAGCAGTTACAGTTTTAAAACAGTTACAGTTCTGTGATGTGAATAGGCAATAAAATATGACCGGCTTGGGTTTGTTACAGGAAGGTACGGCTTATCCCCGTGTGTATGAGGGGTAAGCTAATATAGTTACAGTAGTTACAGTAGTTTGGATGTGGTCATACTCATTACACTACTCCCCCAGTCCCCAATAGTTACAGTAGTTACAGTCAGTGCTCTCAGAGAGAGTTCCGTGTTGCATCGTGGTTTAAACTTGCATTAAAACGATTACTAAATAATTGTAAACTAACACAAAATGTACTTGCCTCAGGTTTGACTGGACTAGAAAGGTTAATACGTCGGGATGGAAGTTCAGACTCTTCCTCGAAATCCTACATTCGATAAGCTGTCTCAGAAACCAAGAATCGTCAATGCTAACTAAGCTAGTTGCAATCTCTAAGCTGTTCCCTAGTCAATTTTAATCTTTTAATTAGCTAACACAAGCAAAACGTGATTATTAGTGCGTTGTAATTATGAAATATCAATTTATATTTAATTCTGGAAAAACTTGCATTTATCAATTTATTCGAAAAACTTGGTATTTATATTTATATATAAAAATACATTTTTCTTTTAAATGAGAAAAACGTGAACTTCTAAAATTGCTATAATTATTATTAATAATCCTAAATTATGCGTCCGCACCATAACCAGAAAATCCAAAATCTACAGTTACTAATTATTACAAATTTGCAGGAAAGTAAATGGGCTTATGCCCTTACAAGCCAATGAATTAAAATAAGAAAAACTTGTTAGTCCTGCAATCTTCCTACAAATTAATTATAAATAAACTAATAACTTAAATTAAAATAATTATAATAGTGAGTCTCAGATTTTTGGTCCAATCATCATATATAGCTAATGCCTCAACGTCCGGTAAAACCGGTTTCGTTTGCACTTAGCCAGGGCCCATTGACCAATACGGTCGTCGCCCAATAAATCCAAATATTTAATATTTTTTCGAAAACTATTTTAAAATCATTTTAAATATAATTAAATTTTATGGAAAATTGGCAGCATTTTCTCTATTTTTGGTCAACCCAAAACTGGAAAAGTGCGCCATGATTTCCTGCAAATAATCCCAAACCAGGGGAAACTCAAATTTCCAACCAAAAATATATTAAACCCGAATCAGCAATACGTTTCCGAAAATTTCGGAAACCCAAATAATTCGGAAATTCCGATATAATATCAGAACTATTTCCGAAGAGTTCTCGGAAAACCCGAAACCATCCACAGAACCAATATTCACAGAACACTTGATCCAAAATCTCCGAAACCACAAACGTAGCAGAAAACCGAATTTTCGAAGAAAATTCGTGGACCAAAACTCATCATCGACCAAGACAGGGGACGAACTACTGTGATTATCAGAGATTATCCAAAACGATGGAATCCGAAGGGTTGCCTCGGACTCGGGACGCGCAAATCCACAGAACGGACTCGAAATCCAGCGAGGAGCGCTGGTCAGGAGCTGTCCAGAACAACGGACACGTCCCGGGGTACGCCGGGGAGAACAACGCGGGGCAGTGCTTCTGGGGGCGGCCGGGTGGTCGCGGGGCCGGATTGGGGTCCGCGCGCGGCGATGGGCGCCACGGGGGGGCGGTCCGCGCTGGAGGCCCGCGGGCGGCATCGTCAGTCAGGCTGGTCCGAGTCCGACGGGCCCTTTTCGCACGCGGGGAGCTCGGCGCTCTCGGGTGGTCGGCCAGAGGGAGAGGGTGAATGAAACCCTCTGGAGGAAAAATAGAGAAAGGGTGAGTAATGGGAGGGATAGAAGTGAGGGGAGTTGTTTTGAGTGTGTGCTGGAACTTGCTTTTCGTGAGAGAGGGGAGAGGGTGAGTAGTGGTAGTGGTGGTGTGAGTTAAAAGAAAGGAAGAGTAATAGGTGGTGTGAGCAGGAGTTGAGGAGTTGTGGGTGTGTGTGAGGGAAAGTAGGGAGAAAAAATGAGGGAAGGGAGTACGTGGGGGAATGCTGGTCCAACTTGGACCAGCTCAAAAATATATTATTTTTTTTAATAATAATAATAAATCAGATTTCAAAAGAAAGGAGGGGAAACAGGTCGGGTCTGGGTTTCGGGAACTGGTCCGGCTCGGGTCAGGTCAGAAATCAAAAGCCAGAAATTAATTTTGAAATTAATTTTTAAAACCCACCATTAATAATAATAATAATAGAAATAATAATAATAATAATAATAATAATAATAATAATAATAATAATAATACCTTACAAATAAAGTTACACTACAAACCAATAATTAATAAATCTAAAAATATGGGTTTCACAATCTTCCCTCCTTAGATAATTTCGTCCTCGAAATTAAAGGCAAGGTAGGAGAATCAAACAGGTAGGGTACTGCGCCCGTAACTCAGGTCAAACAATACGAATTTCCAAGGCAGTCGTGGATGAGACGGTTTAGGGACAAGTTTCATTTATGATATCCATGTAGAAAATACAAAAGCGAACCAAAGTACACGAGGTTGATCAGACCATCATGCACCGGTCCTGATTAGACAATATTTTAGTGGGTGCACCCAATAAAATACCGTCATGATCAAGCTTGACAAAAGATAGCTTGCAAAACTAGGCTAATTTAGCAGCATCAGTCAAGTTTAGAACGAAAAGATTAAGGAATAGGAGTTTACGTGATGGCTCAAATTCTGATCTTCTTCTCACCTCTGACTACACTTGCAACTGGTTTCTCTGGCTCTGAAAGGTGGAGTCCAATCTTCAGCTCTGAATTATCCAAAGTGTGGCTCGGATCCGGAATGTAGCGTCTGAGCTGTGATACGTAGAAGACGTTGCACACTCTCAAGATTAGCTGGTAGAACTAACCGGTACGCTACTTCCAACTCGTCTTAAAACTTCAAATGGCCTGATGTACCTGGCCTCAATTTTCCAGCTCCGTCAAAACTGATTATTCCTCTGGTAGGAGAAAACTTCACAGAAATGCTATCTCCTTCTTCAACTTCACCGGTCGACTACTACTACCAACCCAATGCTTCTGTCTGTCTTGGGTAATCCTGAGCTTGCATTCACCTTCTCTACTGCGTCAGTTACCATCTCTGGGCCCAATAGTACTCTTTCTCCTACATCGTCCCATGCAAGTGGTGTACGGCAACGACGTCTATAGAGAGCTTCAAATAGGGTCATACTAATTCCAGCTTGGTAGCTGTTGTTTGTAAGAGAACTCCACCAAATGTAATTGGTCTTCCCAAGACCCTCCAAATTCCAAGACACAAAATCTCAATATATCTTCAAGCGTCTGGATTGACCTCTCTGATTGCTCGTCCCGCGGTACTCCATGAATCCGGTAGATGTGCCTCTCGTACAATGCTGCCAACTTCTTAGTGGATAAACCAACTTTGAAGGAAATAAAGTGAGCTGACTTAGTCAGTCGGTCCACAATAATCCAAATGGTGTTCTTTCTCCTTGGAATCAAGGCAATCCTGACACATAGTCCATCGTTATGTGCTTCTACTTTCGGTCTGGAATGTCCAACGACTGTAGAAGTCATGCGGGTCTCTGTCGGCTAGCCTTCACTTGTTAACAAATTAAACATCTAACCTCAATTCTGAATACATCCTTCTTCATTCCATACTACCCACAATAGTACGCATATCCCAATACGTCTTGCTAGGATGTATGGAATGCTGGTGCGCTTCTTGCATTAGCTCGTTCCTCAGTTCGCCAGATAGTACACAAAGCCTCGTACCATTCTTCAGAGCTCCATTATTGGCGATTTGAGAAACCCTCAAGTGTTCCTGCCAACACTTGATCTCTAAGTTTGCAAAGTGTCTCGTCTTGAAACTGAGTCTCCTTGATTTGTCCATCAGACTCGAGCTCATTTGCAACTTCATCAACACTGAATCAGCATCCAGCTTCTTCCTTCCATTTCCAGGCAGTATAATCTCCAGTCCAAACTTCTCGATGTCTTCTAGCAGTGCTGGTCCTTGGTTAAGAACTTCGCCATCAGTATCGACCAAGTGCATCAGCGACCATATTAGCCTTACCTGAATGGTACTGCAGGTTGATGTCGAAATCCTTCATCTCATCTGCTTCAGCCATCTTCTTAGTCTAACATTCAGCTCTTTCTGAGTGAAGACATATTTCAGACTTTTATAGTCCGTATATATTTTCACTCCCTTTCCATAAAAATTATGCTTCCATAGCTTCAAAGTAAGGATAATTGCAGCAAATTCCAAATTAGGTGTGGGATAATTTTCTCATGAGTCTGTAGTTGTCTAGATGTGTAAGCAATTACTTTCCATGTTGTTGAAGAACGCAACCCAGTCCTTTTCTAGGCATTACTGTAAATTGAGAAACCACCGGTTCCTGCGGGTAGCGCAAGGATTGGTGTAGTGGTAAGTCTCTTCTTCAGCTCCTCAATGTCGCCTGATAATCTTTCGTCCAGATGAACCCTTTATTCTTCTAAGTGAGCTTCGCCATCGGCTCAGCAATCTTGGCGAAATCCTTCACGAACTTCTGATAGTAGCCAGCCAAGTTCAAGAAACTTTCGAATTGAACTTGGGGTATACCACTTTTCAAACAGCAGCTATCTTCCATCGAAATTTCTTCTCTTGACAACATGGCCAGAAATCCACCTTGTCAAAGAAAATTCACGTTCAGATAACTTACCATAAAACTTCTTTTTCTCAAAGTTTCCAGAACTTTCCTCAGATGTTCTTCATGCTCTTCTTCAGTCTTCGAATATATCAGAATGTTATCTATGGAGAAGATAAACTGATTCAAATAATCATGGAAAACTCTGTTCATGAGATCGTCAGGCGGTGCGCGGGTCCGGGAGTCGGTCGAAGGGAGCCATGCGGGTTGGCACGCGAAGGCGCGGGGAGCTCGGCGCTCGGGTGGTCGGCCGAGAGGGAGAGGGTGAATGAAACCCTCTGGAGGAAAAATAGAGAAAGGGTGAGTAATGGGAGGGATAGAAGTGAGGGGAGTTGTTTTAAGTGTGCTGGAACTTGCTTTTCGTGAGAGAGGGGAGAGGGTGAGTAGTGGTAGTGGTGGTGTGAGTTAAAAGAAAGGAAGAGTAATAGGTGGTGTGAGCAGGAGTTGAGGAGTTGTGGGTGTGTGTGAGGGAAAGTAGGGAGAGAAAAATGAGAGGAAGGGAGTACGTGGGGGAATGCTGGTCCAACTTGGACCAGCTCAAAAAATATTATTTTTTAATAACAATAATAGAAATCAGAATTTCAAAAGAAAGAAGGGGAAACAGGTCGGGTCTGGGTTTCGGGAACTGGTCCGGGCTCGGGTCAGGTCAGAAATCAAAAGCCAGAAATTAATTTTGAAATTAATTTTTAAAACCCACCATTAATAATAATAATAATAATAATAATAATAATAATAATAATAATATAATAATAATAACCTTACAAATAAAGTTACACTGCAAACCAATAATTAATAATCTAAAATATGGGTTTCACAGTGAATGACAAAAATAAGGACATTTTTTAACGCCTGTAACAATAGCCTCTCAAAGTTACTGCATGCAGATAAACAGTTGTTAACAATGTACAACAACAGTCCACAGATCAGTTCGTAAGTTCCTTGCAAACCAGTTCAACTGCCCGGTTATGATAATTAACTAAACTTAAGAATATTAAGGGCATTCACAAAAATAGAGGAAAAAGAAAAAGAAACATTATTACTTGTGTTCATAAGAGAAAGAGAGAGAAGAAACGTAGTTATTACTGGATTTTTTTTTTACTTGAAACATATTATTGGCGACGATTTCCTCCTTCTTTAAGGGATGATCCTATGGCTACAACCAAACCCCTACAACCTACTTACAACCGCCATGTGGGACTCTCACTCTCTTTTTTTTGTTTCTTTTCTTTTTCTTTCTGTGAATGACAATAATAAGGACATTTTTTTAACGCCAGTAACAATAGCGTCTCAAAATTATTGCATGCAGATAAACAGTTGTTAACAATGTACAACAACAGTCCACAGATCAGTTTCGTAAGTTCCTTGCCAACCAGTTCAACTAGCCGGCTATGATAATTAACTAGCCTTAAGAATATTAAGGGCATTCACGAAAAAAGGAAAAAGAAAAAGAAAACCATTATTACTTGTGTTCATAGGGAAAAAAGAGAGAAGAAAACATAGTTATTACTAGCTTTTTCTGACTTGAAACATATTATTGGCGACGATTTCCTCCTTCTTTAAGGGATGATCCTATGGCTACAACCAAACCCCTACAACCTACTTACAACCGCCATGTGGGACTCTCATTTCTCCTTTTTTTTGTTTCTTTTTGTTTTTGTGAATGACAATAATAATGACATTTTTTTTTGAACAACAGTAACAATAGCGTCTCAAAATTACTGAATGCAGATAAACAGTTCTTAACAATGTACAACAGTCCAAAGATCAGTTTCGTAAGTTCCTTGCCAACCAGTTCAACTAGCTAGCTATGATAATTAACTTACCTTAAGATATTATCGACATTCACAAAAAAGGAAAAAGAAAAAGAAACCATTATTACATGTGTTCATAGGGAAAGAGAGGGAAAAAACATAGTTATTACTAGCTTTTTTTTTGACTTGAAACATATTTTGGCGACGATTTCCTCCTTCTTTAAGGGATGATCCTATGGCTACAACCAAACCCCTATAACCTACTTACAACCGCCATGTGGACTCTCACTTCTCCTTTTTGTTTCCTTTTTTTTCTTCTGTAAATGACAATAATAATGACTTTTTTTGAACGCCAATAACAATAGCGTCTCAAAATTACTGCAAGCAGATAAACAGTTGTTAACAATGTACAACAACAGTCCACATTTCAGTTTCGTAAGTTCCTTGCCAACAAGTTCAACTAGCCAGCTATGATAATTAACTAACCTTAAGAATATTAACGACATTCACAAAAAAAGGAAAAAGAAAAGAAAAACCATTATTACTTGTGTTCATAGGGAAAAGAGAGAGAAGAAAACGTAGTTATTACTGGCTTTTTTTTGACTTGAAACATATTATTGACGACGATTTCCTCCTTCTTTAAGGGATGATCTTATGGCTACAACCAAACCCCTACAACCTACTTACAACCGCCATGTGGGACTCTCACTTCTCCTTTTTTGTTTCTTATTTTTTTCATTCTATGAATGTTAATTATAAGAAAAAAAATTTAACGCCAGTAACAATAGCGTCTCAAAATTACTGCATGCAGATAAACAGTTGTTAACAATGTACAACAACAGTCGACAGATCAGTTTCGTAAGTTCCTTGCAAACCAGTTCAACTACCCGGCTATGATAATTAACTAACCTTAAGAATATTATGGGCATTCACAAAAATAAAAGGAAAAAGAAAAAGAAAACCATTATTACTTGTGTTAATAAGAGAAAGAGAGAAGAAAAAGTAGTTATTACTAGCTTTTTTTGACTTGAAACATATTATTGGCGATGATTTCCTCCTTCTTTAAGGGATGATCCTATGGCCACAACAAACCACTACAACCTACTTACAACCGCCAAGTGGGACTCTCACTTCTCCATTTTGTTTCTTTTTTTTTCTTTTTCTTTCTTTCTGTGAATGACAATAATAATGATATTTTTTGAACGCCAGTAACAATAGCGTCTCTATTACTGCATGCAGATATACAGTTGTTAACAAAGTACAACAACATTCCACAGATCAGTTTCGTAAGTTTCTTGCCAACCAGTTCAACTAGCCAGCTATGATAATTAACTAACCTTAAGAATATTAAGGGCATTCATAAAAAAAAGGAAAAAGAAAAGAAAACCATTATTACTTGTGTTCATAGGGAAAAGAGAGAAGAAAAAATAGTTATTACTGGTTTTTTACTTGAAACATATTATTGGCGACAATTTCTCCTCTTTAAGGGATGATCCTATGGCTACAATCAAACCCCTACAACCTACTTACAACCACCATGTGGGTCTCTCACTTCTCCTTTTTTGTTTCCTTTTTTTCTTCTTCTGTGAATGACAATAATAATGACTTTTTTTTGAACGCCAATAACAATAGCGTCTCAAAATTACTGCATGCAGATAAACAGTTGTTAACAATGTACAAGAGCAGTCCACATATCAGTTTCGTAAGTTCCTTGCCAACAAGTTCAACTAGCCAGCTATGATAATTTACTAACCTTAAGAATATTAATAACATTCACAAAAAAAGGAAAAAGAAAAAGAAAACCATTATTACTTGTGTTCATAGGGAAAGGAGAGAGAAGAAAACGTAGTTATTACTGGCTTTTTTTGACTTGAAACATATTATTGGCGACAATTTCCTCCTTCTTTATGGGATGATCCTATGGCTACAACCAAACCCCTACAACCTACTTACAACCGCCATGTGGGACTCTTACTTCTCCTTTTTTGTTTTTTTTTTTCTTTCTGTGAATGACAATAATAAGGACATTTTTTTAACGCCAGTAACAATAGCGTCTCAAAATTACTGCATGCAGATAAACAGTTGTTAACAATGTACAACAACAGTCCACAGATCAGTTTCGTAAGTTCCTTGCCAACCAGTTCAACTAGCCGGCTATGATAATTAACTAACCTTCAGAATGTTAAGGGCATTCACAAAAAAGGAAAAAAAAACCATTATTACTTGTGTTCATAGGGAAAATAGAGAGAGAAGAAAACGTAGTTATACTAGCTTTTTCTGACTTGAAACATATTATTGGCGACGATTTCCTCCTTCTTTAAGGGATGATCCTATGGCTACAACCAAACCCCTACAACCTACTACAACCGCCATGTGGGACTCTCACTTCTCCATTTTTGTTTCTCTTTTTTTTCTTTTTCTTTCTTTCTGTGAATGACAATAATAATGACATTTTTTTGAACGCCAGTAATAATTGCGTCTCAAAATTACTGCATGCAGATAAACAGTTGTTAACAATGTGCAACAACAGTCCATTGATCAGTTTCGTAAGTTCCTTGCCAACCAGTTCAACTAGCCAGCTATGATAATTAACTAACCTTAAGAATATTAAGGGCATTCACAAAAAAAAGGAAAAAGAAGATAATGTGAAGTTAGTTGTTTAGTTTTAGACAATGCACTTGTCAATGTTGAAGGTCCAATTTTTTTTAGAGTGATTAAAAAAGGTCTTTTTTTTAGTATTTGTTTAGGGTCCCAAAAAGTGAAAGGCCCAAAAGAGTTTAACCTTCGCATATATTATTAATGTGAAACAGTCATTTTTAGAACGATTAACTTCGCATATATTATTAAGGTGAAATCTTTATTTTTTTGGAGTGATTAAAAATGTCAAACAAAATCGACCAACGTCACTAACGTATAATTTATAATGCTTTTTGTTAAAGCAAAATCCGACCAATATCATTAATATATAATGTTTATTGGCTTTTTTTAACATGTGTCATAAGAACACATGTGGATAATCAATACATAATTTTTTTTACTTTGAAAATTGTTGTCAGCATAAAATAAACATTACAAAAATAATTTTTTGTATTGAAAAATGTTATCAAGTTCCAATAAAATAATTTTTCAATATAAATTTTTTTTGGCATTAAGTCATAATAATATTTTATAATGCAAAAATTATTTTTTAATATTTCTTAAGTATTGATAAATTTCTAAAAAAAAAAGATATGTATTAATTATTTTTAATATGTGTCGTCAGGACACGTGTTAACACAACTCAATGTTTATTGGCTTTCTTTTTTTAAGTCAAGCAAAGTCATATATAACAGAAAATTCACTGTAGAGTAATGAAGTTTGAAGAAATTGCACGGAGGATAACAAGTTTTAAGAAATTACTAATAGGAGAACTTTCCGACAGACGATCTGGCGAAAATTGGACGCGTCCAATTTCCACCAGACAGTCTGGCAGAAATCGAGCAAAAAATTTATTCAATTATATATATATATATATATATATATAGATATATATATATATATAAAGACATAATGTATACTGGCTGGGTGTGTTTTCTACTGGAAAGTGTTTATTCAAAGGAGAAATCAGAAAAGGGTGGGTTAGGCCTGGAATATGAACCGGCCCATATGAAAACAAAAACATAACCTATAGGACAAAAGCAAAAATTTAATGTGGGACGGAAGTTAGTTCATCTTGGGTTATTCTATTTTATCCATAAACACGATATTTAGCCATATATATAGATGCTAACATTAAATCTATTCATCAATGCAGAGAAAGTGAATATGAAGGTGTGGTTGGTATTAAGAGCAAAATGGATTTGGTGGGCTGCCATTGTTGGACTTGTAGCTTGGTTGTGCTCGTCGTCGTTATTGGTGACCGAAGTCAAACACAATAATAATCCCTCCATTGTCAAAGTGGAGTTCAATGTCACGGGGTGCACTAAGAAAAGCTACAGTACTTTCCTAGAGTCGCTAAGAAAGAATTTAAGTAGTACAAATAGTGCGTATAATTCCGTTGCTGCCTAATCCATCCCCTCCCAGACAAGATTTGCTCTTCGTGGAAATTTTTGATTGGGAAGATAAGTCGATCACGTTATTGTTAAGTCGCATCAATGCATACGTGATAGCTTATAAAGCCCAAGATCGTTATTACTTGCTAGCTGATACTCCCGACAATCCACTTTATGGCAACAACTCATGGAGGTTTTTTTTAATGGTACCTATGCAGCACTTGAATATAAAGCAGGACGAAGAGAAAATATTGATTTGGGAATCATTGAACTAGCACAATCAATCTCAAATCTTCGCTACTGGTCTTCGGATAAGGAGGAAACAACCGTGGCTCGTTCCCTTATTGTTTTGATCCAAATGGTCTCCGAGACTGCATGATTCAGAGCGATTGAGCAAAAAGTTACAAAAAACATTATAGACGATGGAAGCTATCAAAGTTTTGTCCTGGTGTTGGCGTAATGGACCTCCAGACTAACTGGGGAACCCTCTCCATTGCAGTTCAAAATTCTACAGGAGGGGTCTTTTGGCAACCGGTTATATTAAAGACTACCCTCACTGACACAGTAGTTATCCCCGATGTGGAAAAAGCTCGAACATTTTGGGGTTAGCACTTCTATTGTATTGGCGCAAAGGTCAAGCATCGTTCTCCTCATAATCATTCTTTAGTTTTGTCCACATCGCTTGATCTTAATATAAGGTCTATGTTGGATATTGCGGCTTAACACTTCCAATTACCCTACTGCTTAAAATGTGTCGATGTGTGCTAGTATTTCTTATTGGTGTTGTGTAACATTTGGAACTTGTATATCTTTTATGCAAGTTTTCTATGATCAATAAAATTGTACTGTTGAGTGTTCCAAATATATTATGTGCCATCTGCTGGGCTAATTATATAAAAAGCAAATCAAATCAATGTTAAGACACGTTTGCAATAGCAATAGTTTTACTAATTATTATGGAGTGAAAAAGTAATATATCCTCTTCCCAAAGTTGGGTAATTGGGAGAAAACATGGTTGCTTAGCTTCTTCTCATGAAGCTTGGATGTATCGAACTTTGGATGTATTGATTTATTATGTAGACTAAAGTCCAATTTCCAGACAGTAGACATCCCAATGCAAGATGTAGATATCTACTGAATGTACGTGTAGCGTTCAGGAATAAAAGTTGGAACAAATTCGTTTGCTTCATGCACATGGACATTAACAAAATCTGGATCAATATTAAGCATGCAAACAAAATTAGGATCAACATTATTCCATTCAACCAAACCTTACACAATTTTGTCACTAGAATTCTTGCATGTTCTATAGTGTCTAGCAGCCAACTAATAACTAGTAGGTGCATGAGTCCTGTAGATAACAATGACCGTCATCCCTGTAGCAAGTCCTCCATAATCAAACTAGAACTCAACAACAAATATTACTCTTTATCAAATTTTTTTAAAAGTACTGTAGATGATTTGTTCAGGCCAAATTACCACATTAATTTTTAAATCATTGATTGACCTTAATATTCTTGAGATACCATTATTTTGACAAAGAAATACCAAACTTTAGGTCTTCCTTTACTCAAACCCAAATGCAAGTGATACTTGCACCACTGTCCGAAGCTTGCCAAGCTTACATTGACCGCAATGTCCAGTAAGCAGCACAAGAAGATGATTTTGTCCAAACAAGATGCATTCATTTGGCAGACAAGAAGCAGCACAATTATCACCTACTCCGCCTTTCCACTAACTGAATATGTTCGTTCACTAACAGGAGTCTTAAATTATTGAAATGCACAAAATTTGTCATACTAATGGGCAATCAGGATCTAATGACCTTACATGCCTAAAATCCTTTATCAAAGCTCCCATTATCACGTTCTGATTTCGCAGAACCAAATATTGACACTGAATGTGATGTCGTATAAATATAAATTACGATGCATCAAAACGACATATTGAATATCTAAGATACAAAGTCATCACAATATATATATATATATTATATATATATATATATATATATATATATATATATACACTAAGCATAAAAGTTGAATCGGTACAAGATGTATAAAAGAATGATTCTCTTTATTGATATTGCAATAAATTTTAGAACGACTCGAAGACAATATAAAACTCGATTACAAATCTTGTCTTAGGACCAGTTACATGACATAGTAGAATTATAAAGCATACTTGTGTCACAAGTATATGTGTCACGCAACAAATTTTAATTTACCCAATATATTTACCATCGTTCCCTGTCAAATACAGCAATTATAACAACATATAACGAATCAAAAGCATCTGTACTCAAAGTGTCACGAGTGTGTCTTTGTAGAAGACAATCGTTAGGCTCATAAATATAGAGTGCAATCCAGACCAGACCTGAACCGGACCTGAATCGAATCCTAACCGGATCACCCCAGTCCGAACCCAGATCCTATATGGACCGGGCTGGGTTCTGGACCGCCCGGCACAGCTAACACCTTAAGTAAAGGAGATCAAAGTCCAAAGGCCACGGAAGAAGTTCACCTACAAATGCTAACGGAAGAAGTTCGCCTACAAATGCTGTGTTTTTTCTTGATTGTGATCATACTTTAACATATTAAGGCATTGAGAGAAGCCCTGTGCTTTCTTATGGATCCAAATGTTGGAAAATATGCCTGTTATGTGCAATTTCCACAGAGGTTTGATGTATGGATAGGAATGACCAATATGCAAACAGTAATACTCAATGTTTGCTTGGCCATTTTAACTTTCTGACCGCCATCCTTTCATTTAAGAGTACGGGTAGGTATTCAAGGTACTGTTATATGGGTCCAAATGATATACAAATATATATAAAGTCTAGTACGTTTCGTCGGACATTTAGAAAAACACTAATAAAAATGGAAACACAAGAGCGAATTTATTAATAAAATACATAGTTATTAATTTATTAACATGTGTTCTTAGGATACATATTAACAATATTTCTTTATGAATAACTACCAAAAGGACCACAAATTTTTTTTCGAACTATATTCCTATTGGATTTAAAGAATCATAATATTTCCAAGTTTATGACTGTTTTAAAAACCGGACCGACCGGTTGAACCGGTCAACCCGTGAACCAGTAATTTATTCGGGTTGGTTTTTCTTCCAAGAAATGATTTCTTTTATGTAACCCAGTCGACCCAGCGGATTAGACCACTGAACATTCTGACCCGGTTGGATTTTAAACCGGTTTGAACCTGACTTTTCCAATTCAACTTTTTTTTTGGGATTAGCTTTTGACTTTTGGTTTAGATTTTACATGCAATAAAAGTTTATATGTTTTTTTTGACTAATTTTAGCACAAGTAGTATATGTAGTTGTGTGCTATATAACATATTTAAATAAAATTATAAGCTTATAATATGGTTTAACCCGGGTTAAACCACTGGTTGAATCGGTTTGACCCAATCCAGTGTCCTCACAGAGTCGATCTTCGGTCCGAATTTCCTAAACACCAACATCCATTTTCATTCAATTATTGTGTGAGCATTTGATTTCGTTCAATATTGTGTGGGCAAGGGTGAATCATGAGAAGGTGATTTGGTTTTTTTCAATTATTGTGTACTGTTGTTTAAAGTTATTTGGTTTCATTCAATTATTGTGTACGGTTGTTTAAAGTTATTTGGTTTCATTCAATTTTTGTGTAACCTCGTGAATCATCTTGCAGTTTGTGTTGGTAAGTACTTTTCCATACATCTGCTATTAATACATCTGCTTATATATTATATATATATATATTATATATAATATATATATATATATATATAATATAATATATGTCATTTTGGATCAGAGAATGATAAAGAAGAGGAGAACAAATTAAGATTATTACTACTACCATGCATGCATGCAGGCATCTATCATCGCAATTTATTTTCTATTTTAAAATTTGTCTTTAGTGTTATTTCTTTAGTTTTTTAATGTACTCTCTTAGTTGTGATCTTGAATATAGGATTTAAGATCTCATATTATAGTCATTAGTTACTTCTGGAGCTTGCCCTTAACTAATAGACTTGAAATCATCTTTTATCTGAAACCGTAACAAAAAAATACTCAAACAAATTCATTCAATCATAAAAATAATAAAATTTCATTTAATCCTAAATTATGAAATATGGGCGTCTTTGTAGTATCATTATATAGATTTGTCTTTACTTCTTATTTTACTTAATCGCATGATCGAACTTGCCATATGTGGGTTTTTCAAATTATTTCCTAGAAAGTGATTTCATATGAATGTGGCAAATTTCAAATATGTATTTTAATGTAAAATTCTTCTTTTATTGACATATGGAATGTGGTAGCCTATGTTTGACATGGTGAGATATTTTACTAGGGGGTAATGTTCAAATCCTCTAAACATATTTGCTTTTGTCACTCATTTCTTTTCTTTTGGAGATAGACTTGACAAAATATGATAAGAGAGAGAAAAATGCAGTTATTACTGGTTTTTTTTTTACTTGAAACATATTATTGGCGATGATTTCCTCCTTCTATAAGGGATAATCCTATGGCTACAACCAAACCCCTACAACCTACTTACAACCGCCATGTGGGACTCTCATTCCCTTTTTTTTTTTTTTTTTTTTTTTTCTTCTGTGAATGACAATAAAAAGGACATTTTTTAAACGCCAGTAGCAATAGCATCTCAAAATTACTGCATGCAGATAAACAGTTGTTAACAATGTACAACAACAATGCACAGATCAATTTCGTAAGTTCCTTGCCAACCAGTTCAACTAGCCGGCTATGATAATTAACTAACCTTAAGAATATTAAGGGCATTCACAAAAAAAGGAAAAAGAAAAAGAAAACCATTATTACTTGTGTTCATATGGAAAAGAGAGAGAAGAAAACGTAGTTATTACTGGCTTTTTTTGACTTGAAACATATTATTAGCGACGATTTCCTCCTTCTTTAAGGGATGATCCTATGGCTACAACCAAACCCCTACAACCTACTTACAACCGCCATGTGGGAACTCACTTCTCCTTTTTTGTTTCTATTTTTTTCTTTTTCTTTCTTTCTATGAATGACAATAATAATGATATTTTTTGAACGCTAGTAACAATAGCGTCTCAAAATTACTGCATGCAGATAAACAGTTGTTAACAATGTACAACAACAGTCCACAGATCAGTTTCGTAAGTTCCTTGCCAACCAGTTCAACTAGCCAGCTATGATAATTAACTAACATTAAGAATATTAAGGGCATTCACAAAAAAAAGGAAAAAGAAAAAGAAAACCATTATTACATGTGTTCATAGGGAAAATAGAGAGAAGAAAAAAATAGTTATTACTGGTTTTTTTTTACTTGAAAATATTATTGGCGACGATTTCCTCCTTCTTTAAGGGATGATCCTATGGCTGCAACCAAACCCCTACCACCTACTTACAACCGACATGTGGGACTCTCACTCTTTTTGTTTCTTTTTTTTTTTTGAATGACAATAATAATGACATTTTTTATGAACGCCAGTAACAATAGCGTCTCAAAATTACTGCATGCAGATAAACAGTTCTTAACAATGTACAACAGTCCACAGATCAGTTTCGTAAGTTCCTTGCCAACCAGTTCAACTAGCCAGCTATGATAATTAACTAACCTTAAGAATATTAATGACATTCACAAAAAAAGGAAAAAGAAAAAGAAAACCACTATTACTTGTGTTCATAGGGAAAAGAGAGGGAAGAAAACGTAGTTATTACTGGCTTTTTTTTGACTTGAAGCATATTATTGGCGACGATTTCCTCCTTCTTTAAGGGATGATCCCATGGCTACAACCAAACCCCTACAACCTACTTACAACCTACTTACAACCCCTACAACCTACTTACAATAATAATGACTCTTTTTTTGAACGCCAATAACAATAGCGTCTCAAAATTACTGCATGCAGATAAACAGTTGTTAACAATGTACAACAACAGTCCACATATCAGTTTCGTAAGTTCATTGCCAACAAGTTCAACTAGCCAGCTATGATAATTAACTAACCATAAGAATATTAACGACATTCACAAAAAAATGGAAAAAGAAAAAGAAAACCATTATTACTTGTGTTCATAGGGAAAAGAGAGAGAATAAAACGTAGTTATTACTGGCTTTTTTTTGACTTGAAACATATTATTGGCGGTGATTTCCTCCTTCTTTAAGGGATGATCCTATGGCTACAACCAAACCCCTACAACCTACTTACAACCGCCATGTGGGACTCTCACTTCTCCTTTTTTGTTTCTTGTTTTTTTTTTCATTCTATGAATGACAATTATAAGGACTTTTTTTTAACGCCAGTAACAATAGCGTCTCAAAATTACTGCATGCAGATAAACAGTTGTTAACAATGTACAACAAAAGTCCACAGATCAGTTTCGTAAGTTCCTTGCTAACTAGTTCAACTACCCGGTTATGATAATTAACTAAACTTAAGAATATTAAGGGCATTCACAAAATAAAAGGAAAAAGAAAAAGAAAAAGAAAAGAAAACCATTATTACTTGTGTTCTAAGAGAAAGAGAGAGAGAAGAAAACATAGTTATTACTGGCTTTTTTTTGACTTGAAACATACTATTGGCGATGATTTCCTCCTTCTTTAAGGGATGATCCTATGGCTACAACCAACTTAAAACCGCCATGTGGGGCTCTCACTTCTCCTTTTTTGTTTCTTTTCTTTTTCTTTCTGTGAATGACAATAATAAGGATATTTTTTTTAACGCCAGTAACAATAGCGTCTCAAAATTACTGCATCCAGATAAACAGTTGTTAACAATGTACAACAACAGTCCACAGATCAGTTTCGTAAGTTCCTTGCCAACCAATTCAACTAGCCGGCTATGATAATTAACTAACCCTAAGAATATTAAGGGCATTCACAAAAAAAGGGAAAAATAAAAAGAAAACCATTATTACTTGTGTTCATATGGAAAAGAGAGAAGAAAACGTAGTTATTACTGGCTTTTTCTGACTTGAAACATATTATTGGCGACGACCCTACAACCTACTTACAACCGCCATGTGGGACTCTCACTTCTCCTTTTTTGTTTCTTTTTCTTTTTGTGAATGACAATAATAATGACATTTTTTTTGAACGCCAGTAACAATAGCGTCTCAAAATTACTGCATGCAGATAAACAGTTCTTAACAATGTACAACAGTCCAAAGATCAGTTTCGTAAGTTCATTGCCAACCAGTTCAACTAGCCAGCTATGATAATTAACTGACCTTAAGAATATTATCGACATTCACAAAAAAAAAGGAAAAAGAAAATGAAAACCATTATTACTTGTGTTCATAGGGAAAAGAGAGGGAAGAAAACGTAGTTACCACTACAACAAATATGGCCTACAATAGCAGTTTTTCTATAGCGTTCAAGTGTCCCTGCTATAGAATGTTGTCAACAACAGCATTCTTTTAGTAGTGCTATTAAAATATCTATGTATAGCATTTTCTGAATGCTGTAGAATCTATAATATTATCTCACTACAAGAAAAAAACCTAGGTTGTCCGGATTAGAAAAGTATTCATAGTATATTTTAATAAAATGATTCCAAAATTTTCTTTCCCCTATGGATCAGCCCGCTTTTTTTTTTCATTCATGAAATCTCCCCCCTTTTTTCCTTCTCCAAAAGCTAATGTTATTCCCATTTCCCTCCTCTCTCTCTCTCTCTCTCTCTCACGATTCAACTCCCTCCTCTCTCTAGCTCTCACACACAGACCCCATCCTCTCTTTCTTTCACAAGCAAACCCTATTTTTTCCTAATGGGGAAGCTACTCCACGTCGCATCTATTTTCTCTAAGACGCTCAAGCCGGGACCCCGCTCCTCTCGTCGACGGATCCGGTCACCCCACCGATGGCTCCCTCTCAATGACTGGACTCGAGACCCTAATTTCATTTTGCCGCTTCTGCCAATTTTTGGCGCTGCTCTAGATCCCAATAAAGAAGGTTGGCTGTCAGGCGTGGAGGGCTTCGCTCGGACAGTGGCTGTGGTGTCGCTCATCACCTCAGCGAGTAGCACACGTGCAGCCCAGCTCTCCGAGGATCTCTCCTCCAAGGAGCTCTCTACCTCCTCACATCAGTAGGTACTTTTAGGGCAGATCTAATTTTAGGGCAATAAGTTTAGGGAAGAAATTTTAGGACATATATTTTAGGGCTTGAACACCACATGTTTGTAAATGCTTGAACACCACATGTTTGTAATAATGTCACAGAGGGCTATCGATTCAGAGATCGGGGCTATTCTTCACTGACATGGGTGAGCATTCTGTGTCGGCACCTGGCCTCATCTTCTCTGGCGAATGCTCTCATGTGCGGAGATTCAAAGCTGTGCTGTGCTACTAGTCATCGACAGTGAGAAGTATTGGTGATACTCGAATCTCTGTCTTGCTAGGTAAGTCGTCGATATTGAGCAGTATCTCATGAGTAGTGACGTGTTTATATATTTCTGAGTAGTGACTTGTTTATATATTTTATTTTAACTTTCGAAGTGTTAGGTTTGATTCTTGCCATTGTTCTCATCTTTTTCTGGATGAAATGTTTTTTTTTCCTTTTCTTTACTAGAAGTCTGGAACGCTACTACACTGGACTGTCATCATTGATCATCCCTTTCCTACTTCGTTGGTTTTCTGAATTCATTGCTGATCAACTAATCTTAGCTATCTCTTTAGTCGAATTACATATCATGATGGGAGATTTTTTTTTTCCAGTTCTTTCAGTTATATTTATTTGGCATTTGCAAGTTCTTTTGCATGTCTGCAGTACTATCCACATTTAAGTGTCTTTTAATGCCTTTACGTTACTTGACTTCTTCTCTGCAAAAGTCTATGCTGGTAAGATCATTTATCTGTAGTCTTTCCCTCTCTCTTTTTTCATGCATTCTCCATTTTCCTGTGTATTCTTTCAGTAATTGTATTGCGTTGTGGAGGCATATAGGAACATGTTTGCAACATTGGCTTCTTTGGTAATATACATTTCATTAATTCTTTTGTGAGGAAATTAAAGAACGTGTTGCAGTGCATGTGTACCATCACTTGTGAATATTGTCTTCTCTTAAAATCTCAGTTCTGTAACACATGCTTTATTTAGTTCGATTCTCGTTGTATTTCTTCCATGAAACTATTTTCCTTTGTTCTAATCTCATCCTCCCGAAGGAAGTTATGGATGATATTTTCTCTTGATATGAATAAATAGATGAGGTTCCTCTTTCTTTATTTTTTTCCTCAAAAAATCAGGCATTTCCTGATATAGCATGGGGGAAACAAAGCCGCATTGTACTGGATGTTGGTTATGGAGTGGCTAGCTTGGGTGGCTTCCTGTTCGACAGAGATGTGCTTACCATGTCGTTTGCCCCAAAAGATGAGCATGAGGCACAAGTGCAATTTGCTCTTGAAAGAGGAATTCCTGCCATCTCAGCTGTCATGGGCACCAAAAGATTACCCTACCCTGCCAGAGTCTTTGATGTTATACATTGTGCCCGTTGTAGGGTTCCATGGCATATAGAAGGTATTCTTAGGACATTTGTTGTAACGATTTCACTTGACATGTGTTGTTTTAATTATTTTCGTGACAACTTGCTTCAAGGTTCTAAAGGTAGGTACTTGTAGGTGGTATGCTATTGTTGGAGTTAAACCAGGTGTTGCGGCCAGGTGGCTACTTTGTATGGTCTGCTACTCCAGTTTACCAAAAACTCGACGAAGATGTGGAAATATGGAAGGGTAAGCTCGCCCTCCACACATGACGTTTGTTAGTCAATTCTTGTGGATGTTACAAACTAGAAACTCTCAAGAAAAATGGTAATTGTTTCTCAATAGAATTTAATCGAGAAATTTAGATTAGTCTTATTCCTTAGGGAGGAACTATTTGTGAAACTTGTACCCCCCTTATTAATAGAGTCAAACACTAAAAAGTAACTTCCTAATGCAGGTTCTAAAATTTTAGTACATGAAATGTGGTTACAGAAATCACATTCCTCAGGTTCTGTTACAGATGATACATCCAAATTTCATGCTACTGTTGCTACATAAATGAAGTCCTCGAAATTAAGAATTTTCTCTAACTGCTGAAGTTTTGATAAAATGTTGGTTAGAAGTATCAAGTTATCCTGAGAAACTAAGCTTGAGTTGCATAAATTGAGGCATCGTGCTGTGGGAAATGTATACATTGTGTCACGGAGTTTCACTAACTCTTTCCTTTTGTTGTTCCAGCCATAGAGGCACTGACAAAGTCCATGTGCTGGGAAATGGTGGCAAAAACTGGCAAGGATCCTGTGAACCGTGTAGGTCTAGCAATATATAGAAAACCTTTGAACAATTCATGCTATGAGAAAAGAAAAGAAAATAGCCCTCCTCTCTGTCAAGAATCTGATGATCCTAATGCAGCCTGGTAAAGTTGCTGTTACCGGAATGAACTCTATGCTTCTTATTTGGCTCTTTAGTTTTCTAACCGATGTTTGTTGCTAATATGTAGGAATGTTCCCTTGCAAGCTTGTATGCACAGATTGCCTGTAGATTCTAATCTGCGTGGGTCAAAGTGGCCAGAACAGTGGCCAGAAAGGTTGGAGAAAACACCTTACTGGCTGAACAGTTCTCAGGTTGGGGTGTATGGTAAACCTGCACCTGAGGACTTTCAAGTTGATCAGAAACACTGGAACCATGTAGTCAGCAAATCATATTTAAATGGAATGGGGATTGACTGGTCCAAAGTAAGGAATGTCATGGACATGAGATCTGTATATGGAGGGTAAGCAAATTAAAGAGCAGATCCTATTCTAGTATTCTTCCAATGTCATTCACATTTCAAAACTACCATTTCTGATGTTTATTTTGTTACAACTTACAACTCTTAATGTATACTTATGGTTTTGCAAGGTTGGAGTGTTGGATGAAGAAAAAAATCCTTCCAGTTGGAGAAGAGATCACTACTAACTGGAGAGGAGATCACTGCTGTTGGCATCTGTAGGACACAACATGGAATCGTTGAGATCAAATCATGTCCAGAGCTTCCATGTTTCTTGTAAGGAAAATTCCTTTAATTTTTTTCCTTCTCTAGCCCAAGTAATTGGGTTTCTATATGTGTGTACATGCGGGTGCCCATACTGAATTTTGCTACTGATAAATAATGTAGGTAATTTTAGTACTTCAATTTTTTTGGCTTCTCTTAGTACTGGTTAATCACAATTATGCAGCCACCTGATTAAATTGGATTAAGTGGTCGATTAGTCAACCTATTACGATTAACCCTTTTTCAAGAAAACTTATTTTCCTCTGTCTTGTGGTATGTGTACGTGAAATGTAGCTTCGGTGTGGCTTATGTTTACTTAAAATGGCATATTCAAAATTTTCTCATGTTGTTGAACGACTCTTTTGATAAAGGAAAATAATTTCAAACAAACAAACTTCAAACTAACTTGAGGTTTTAAATGAAGCATATGGAAGTGATTCTAAAAGAAGAAGATGCGAAGGATTGGATTTACAAAGGAGAAGGAGCTGCAAATATTGTCTTGAGCTATCATGGTTCATCTTGCTCTCTGGTTAGTTTTGTAGTTCTCAGTGATTTATCTTCATTACTTATAATGTGTAAATCTCTTTGCTTTGTTATATATTAGTTCTCTTTATGATCAGTACATCTGTTAGAATTTTATATAGTATTTTTCCTTAAGACAATTATATCCAATGATATTTCTATGGTCATGCACAGCAGCATTAGGCTTGTCATTCTGAATATTTGATGGAACCATAGTCTAGCGAGATAATTGTTTGTTTCTTCAGGCTTTTAGTTTTGAAAATTGACCTTTTTGATTTGATATCTTTCTGCTTGTTTCAGTAATATAATTTATATTCTATAATGCTTTGAATAATATCTTCCTGCTTAGAGTATGATAAAATATTCTCCAGATGATGATAACTTTACTAGTACACCTCTCTCTCTAATATGCACATTGCTTTGGAAGTCTGTAAGCATGGATTTCGGTAATTACTTCCTCTCTCTTACTTGATAGACATTTCTGATAAGGTTATATTAATGGCGACCTTTGATTATTGGTGGAGCAGGTTGGCAAAGTATTATGAATTCAAAAGGTTCTCAAAGACAAAGGCCAATCTGCAAATGGTTGTGTTACCCTATCTAGACACGAAAAGCTATTATGGGAAGATATTGAAGAACTTGTAGAATCCACTTCAAAAGAAGTTGTTGAACAAGTTTTTGTGAAGCGTGTTATGAGTCCATTGTTAGACCCCATGCACATAGATGGTGGGGTATGTATATCTGGACAATCTCTTGATAAATGTGTGATGATTCATGTCTAATTCAAGCATTAAAAGTTTAAAACTCTATACACGATCGTCAAGGATTCTAGTAATCGACACAACCTTAGGTTTTTGTGTGAAATACTGATTTTTAAAATTTTAAAGTTGATAAATGTTTCTTGGGTTTGATTTTTCCAGTTCTAAGACCCTGTCCTTGAAATCCAATGAAGACTTATGAGTAAGGGCATTTCATTCTTATAGGGACCCACTTTAGATCTTTCAGGTGTTTGAGTTTTCTGATGTTATCTTAGGGATTTTTCTGTACGTACCCTTTACCTATAACTCTACAACTCTACATACCGAGATCTTAGATAACAGTAAACAAGGAAAATGGTCATGTGACTACATAATACATTATTTTCTTCCAACTTATGGTCCAAGTGATACTGCAGCCTAATCATTCACGCCATCCTAGCAGATTTGCATTGCTGTTTCTAAGCAATTCCTGGTGTTGGTTGAGAAGAATGTTAACGATCAACGCCCCACTTGGCGGGTTGAAGCGGCTGGGGTTGACACTCTTTGTGATTATGTGCTTCTTATTTCTGACCATTCAGTTTTCCCGATCAGTAAAGGTTAGTTCTCTTATTGCTAGTTGAAATATTTTACATACTTCTTTCTCTTATGAACTCATGATGTTAACAGCGATGTGATACATTTGAATAATGATGAGTTGCCTTTATTGAGAAATAAGGACAACCCTCAGGCTGTTGAACCTGGGGACTACCCTTCCACGCCCTTCGCTACGAAAATTTATAGTGCTCTGTGCAGTTATTATTGGTTATTTTTGAAAAGGAGGAAATATGTGAAGTTGTTCCTTAATATGAACATTTTTCTTCAACTCTGTGCTACTATGGTAAGGGCTAGTTTATTTTCAGTTTCATTGTTCTTTTCTTTTAACTGTAGGTTAAACAAACCATCATTATTTTGCTTTGGCCATCCATTACTTGCTGAACAATGATTGCAGAGTTGTTTACATAAGTTATGATTTAATAATGTTTAATGAGTTGGAAGAGGTTTTACTATTGTTATTTCTGTTTGTCCTAATGTAAAGAAGTTAGCAAAGCATATAATGGTATGTAATATTTGAACATGGTCTGATTCAATTACAACAGGAGCATTGCAATATTTGGGTTGCTGTCCTGGCAGCATGCAGCAAACAAATGCCTCTACTGTTCATTGAGATGCCTGTCTAAGAGAAATAGACAGTTAGAACAACGTAGATAGAGTGGGACAACTTGCAAATCACTTACAATAAACTATGTAATCAGTAACATTCTGCCAAATAAGTCTTACATTGTGCTCTTGGTATCATATGGAAGTTTGTAAAAGTTCTAATCATAATCCCTTAAGTTGGATTGGCAATTTGTGCCAGGAATATTGTGATCACTCTATTATAAAAACTGCTAGGTATCTGCTAGATATCTCTTAGTTCATTTCATGGTGTCAAATATTTATATCTTATTTTTTATATCATAATGTATTTTCTTCTCAATTTTATGTAGGTTGGCGTATATGTTTTTGATGGTTGTGGATAGCTGCTAGAAGGAAAGAGGCGATCGAGCTGTTTTTTGGCCTACAAATATTTGTAAATGGAATAGTTTATTTTGGACTACAGATACTTTGTGTCACTCCCCGTTCCCGGAATGCGTATTTTTATACGTATACCGCTTGCCCGAATTTATTTAGTATCTGTCAAGTATTTATTTTGTATTTAATTCTTTTAATTTCATGCTAATTATTTTTCTGTATTTTATTTTCTGCTTTTCTTGGCACTTGGTTCATTTCGGTTCATGGTAAACCAACTTGGTTTGGTTCAACATGGAAAGGAATGGATGGTTTGGATTTGGTGGAGAGAATGAATGGTGGAGATCTACTTGACCTTGATATAAAACTTCTTCCTTCATTCTCTCTCTTCATTCATTCACATTTACTCCTCCACCAAACCCTAACCCACTTGTGAGAGGCAAGTACATCTTGCACAATCATGGAGGATTTCATGCATCCCCATTTATTTTTAGTCTATTGTGTTTGTCTCTTCTTTCTCTACATGTTTAGGTCTTATAGTTTTTGTTTTCCATGGTTAGCTTTGTGTAGATCTAAGTTTTTCCCTTTTTTGGTATTCTTGGGTTTTGATCTATCAAACTTCATCATTTCCATGTTTTGATTGTTCTATGTTGTAGAGAATTCAATTCTACCCAATTTTGGCTTTTGAAAAGTTAGATTTCGACTTGATTTGAGGAAGTTATGGCCAAAACAATTTTGGTCAAACTTCTATGTTCATCTGTCCTGATTCTGGCAGGGACGATGAATAGTTTTTGGCCGCATGACCATTTCTGGCCGCATGAGCATTTTTGAGCCGCATAAGAATTTCTGGCCGTATGACCATTTCTGGCCGCATGAGCATTTTTGAGCCGCATAAGGATTTCTGGCCGCATGACCATTTCTGGCCGCATGACCATTTCTGGCCGCATGAGCATTTTTGAGCCGCATAAGGATTTCTGGCCGCATGACCATTTCTGGCCGCATGACCATTTCTGAGCCGCATAAGGATTTCTGGCCGCATGACCATTTCTGGCCGCATGAGCATTTTTGAGCCGCATAAGGATTTTTGAGCCGCATAAGCATTGTTGAGCCGCATGAGGCTGATTTTGGCTGATTTTGATTGTTTGATGCTCTTTTTGACTGTTTTCTGGCCCGAATCTCTTCTAGCTTCCAACATGAAAGTTGTAGATCTTTTCCTTGGCTTCAAGAATATGTTACCAACTATTTTATGCAAGTTTCTCTTATTCTTGATATAGAACTTTTGACTACCATGCCTTGTCAGGAATTGACAATGATTGTTATCCTGACTTAATATTGATCATGCGTTCCTATGTCTGGAACTAAGAGACTGGCTAGTCGTCTTATTGTACTGAATGGGACACGTTCATGTATGAACCATTGAGAACGACTGGCTGATCCCGATCATTGACAATGTAATCGTGCTGATCTCCAATTTATAATTATGTACATGAATTTGAGTAGGTGCTATGGCACCGATAATTAATTTCGTATTACAAAAGCAGCACGTGTATCCTACTGTCAAGGCATGATTATCCCGTGGATAGGTTTGATTGTTGCATTACGCTATGTAGGACCTACAACCCAACCGCACTGGCATCGTTGTAGAGTTACGCATATCGTACCTTGTACGAAAGTACTCATGCGAAATACTCATGATCCACGGCATGAGATTTCAATTAACATAGGGCCAACTAAGTTAAATAAAATAATTACTGCATGGAGAGAATGGATTTTCGAGTTCTTATATGACGGCCGTCCTTGGGACAAATAGTGTCCCGACACGCCGGCTGGTTCCCACGGATACTGCATATCTACCACACGGGCAGGAAGTGGTATCCGGTTTACTTTTCCCGATCGACGAGCGTCCCGCTGGGACTCGTTTCCCCGCATGGCGCAATTGATTATTGGATCGACCAGCCTTGTTTGTCTATAGTAAGAACTGAGAAATTCTCTAATGCATGGTTCCAGGGTAACTTGGAGCTCACTAGTAATAAGCCGTAATAATTGTCTGGCCGCTTAAACTGATTTGATTGTGGGTTGTATCCTACTTTACCAACTATTGAGGTAAGCTGAACGTCCTGACATGACGGGCCAACTTCTGTCCTTGTTTGGTTGGGGAGTTGGTTCGGAGTGTCAAGACGCTAGGCGTACCTTAGTAAGAGGCAAAGATCTATTTATCTTATTTATATCCTTAACTCTTATTACTGGTTTTAATTCTTCATGTCGTGCTTCCTTTGTGGTGCTTGCTATTGGAGGTCTAACCTCTCTGGTTTTGCATGACCAGATCTAGAGCCAGCTCCCGAGGACTCAGCTTACTTCTACCCTCAAGATGGTCAATACTAGAAGGATGACCGCAGGAGGCCACGAGTGGGTTCCTTGACTCCCTACTCGTCTTATTCTTTACTTTACTTTTGCCGTTTTGGCACCGACCTGTTAGTCGGACTGTCTAGCACTTGCTTTTACATAATTGTAATTAATTCAGACTGCAGCTGATAGCGATTGTGTATACCTTATCATATCATCTGGCTATATTTTGTAAAGCCAGATCTCAAGAACATTTTGACCGAGCGTTTGGGACGCCTTACTGCTTTCTCATATATGCTCTTTATTTACTGCTACTTGATTCATTGATTGAGACAATAGATGTCATGTGACCCTAGCGAGACTTGTATGTAGTATGTACCCCCTTGTCTAGTTTACAGCATTGATCGTATTATTCGGTATTCTTCTACCCGTAATACGTAGCTGGCCAAGTCCGTCCCCGTCCCCCGGTATTTCGGGTCTGGGGCGTGACAAGGTTTTAGTGGTGGCCCATACAGGTCTGTTTTCAGACTTGTGGGGTGCTTTTATTTTATAGGAAGTCTCAATCACACATGTTCTCCCTTTGATCTCATGATTCGCTGCTCTCGATCCCATCTTGACACCCCGACATCCTTTGACTTCGTTGATCTTTCATGTCCGGTCGTTTGATTGTTCTCTTGTCCCTTGTATTAGGGGCTCCTCGTCCGCGTCAGAGCAGCAACAACCAGAGCAGCAGGACCATGTTGGTCAGCAGCAAGGGCCAGTGCTTCCCCAAGAGCATGTCCAAGCAGAGGTGATAGTAGAGACAGCCGTTGGGCCGCAATATCCGGAGGTTCCGATCTCACCGATGATTCCGCCCACTCCGGGGGCAGTAGATACACCAGCCCTCCTAGAGATCATCAGAGGAATGATGGCCACGCAGCAACATCAGATGTTAGGTCCAACAACAGATGCATACCCAGCAACAAGAGCAGAATGTGTTACTTAATCAAGGCTTGCAGACGGCATTAGAAAGAGAAGTGAGGACTGATTCAGGAGCGTCGACCCGATTCTGCAAGTACAACCCCCGACGTTTCGAAGGTACAGAAGATGCTATCACAGCAGATGCATGGCTCAAGGATATTGAGGCCATTTTGAAGGCAGCTAAAGTTCCAGCGGAGGAGCAAGTGGACCAAGTAAAGTTGTTACTCCAGGATCTCGCCCGTGATTGGTGGGAATCAGAGGAAGTAGGTGCCAGGCGTCCTATTGCATGGGATGATTTTTCTACCAGATTCAAGACCAAGTACTATGGAGTGGTAGCTCAATTCGAGCTACAGCAGAAGTTCATCAGCCTCAAGCAGGCTGGGAAGACCGTGGATGCTTATGCAGCGGAGTTCTGCAGATTGAGTAGGTTTGCCCCAGAGATGGTAGCCATGGAGAGCCAGAGGGCCATGAGGTTTCAACAAGGGTTTCATCTTGAACTCTTGCAACTGGTAGAGGGGCATAACTACCAGACTTTTGATGAGGTACTGACGGCGGCCCGGAGGCATGAGATCACTATCCAGAGGATGGCGACTAGGGCTGGGGGCCAGAAGAGGTCTCACAACCAGATGGAAGGAGGAGGGGGAGCAGCACCCCGATCGACAGCACCGTCCCCTGGCATCCGCATTCATGATGTGGCGGTGCGAGGGCCAGCACCACCAGACAGACAGCAACAGCAGCAGAGGAAGAATCAGCAGCCACCCGCGGGTTGTACTTATTGTGGGAAGGCAGGGCACACTAAGAATATATGCCGGGCATTTAATGGGTTATGCTTGGTATGTGGGAGCCCGGATCACCGAGTTTCCACTTGCCCCATGAGTTCGAGGCCAGGAGGGCCCGTGCAACCATTTCCTGTCCTGCCAGCACCTGGGGCAGGCCAGTATCGAGGGCCAGCGGTAGCAGTAAAACCATTGGCTCAACGCCCGTTATTAACACAAGCTCAGATGTTTCGGCAGCAGGGACCGCCGATACAGCAGCAACACCAGAGACCACCCCAGCATCATCGAGGCAAGGGCCAGCAGCAACACCGGGCAGGGCCGCAGCAGGGAAATCAGCATGGAGGCCAAGGGCAGGCATTCAATCTGTCCTTGGAGGAGGCATTGGCATCGGGGAACGTTGTGGCAGGTAACGTTCTCGTCTTCTCGTCTCCCGCAGTAGCATTGTTTGATTCAGGAGCATCACATTCATTTGTATCTACACGATTTGCAACACGACTAGGATTGGAATTTGAGGCATTACCAGAGAGGTTGAATATACTCACTGGTAATGGGCTTGTAGGAGTTAGTAGGATTATTCCAGCATGTAGAGTCGTAGTGTGCGGGCGTTCCTTACCCGCTAGGTTGATAGAATTTCCTATGGGAAATTTTGATGTTATCTTGGGCATGGACTGGCTGAAAGACAGTCATGCTACAATAGATTGCCATAGGGGGAGCGTATCTTTTGATATTCCAGGCATGGGACAGTTCGCTTTGGTCAGGCCGGGAACAGAACAGTTGGCAGGCGGAGTCGTAGCAGCATTGGAAGGAGTTCAAGTCCCGAGGGTAGTGGAAGAGTTTCTTGATGTATTTCCGGAAGAACTACCAGGTTTACCCCCGAAGAGAGATGTCGAGTTCAGTATAGAATTGGTGCCAGGGACCGAACCGGTGTCGGATCGAGTTTACAGAATGCCAGATTCAGAGCAGGCCAAGGTGTACCAGCATATAGAAGAATTGAAGGCGAAAAAGTTCATTCGGGACAGTGAATCACCATGGGGAGCACCAGTGGTACTTGTAGGGAAGAAGGATGGGTCATCCCGATTGTGCATTGACTATAGGAAACTCAATGCGGCAACAGTAAAGAACAAGTACCCACTACCGAGGATCGACGACTTGTTTGATCAGTTGAGCAGAGCCAGAGTATTTTCTAAGATAGATCTTTGGTCAGGATATCATCAAGTTAGAGTTCGGGAGGAGGATATTCCCAAGACAGCATTCAGGTCGAAGTACGGGCATTACGAATTTTTAGTTATGTCGTTTGGATTGACCAATGCTCCAGCAATATTTATGGATTTGATGAACCGTATTTTTAAGCCATACTTGGATCAATTTGTCGTTGTGTTCCTCGACGACATTCTCGTTTACTCAGCCAGCGAAGAAGAGCATAAAGGTCACCTTAGGAAGGTATTGCAGGTTTTGAGAGAAAACCAGTTGTACGCCAAGCTCAGTAAATGTGAGTTTTGGTCGGATCGAATTTCATTCCTGGGGCATATCATATCAGGGGCAGGAGTATCAGTGGATCCTAAGAAAGTGGAGGCCGTGGAAGGTTGGCCAGTACCTACGACAGTAGCAGATGTGCGGAGTTTCTTGGGATTGGCAGGATATTACCGAAGGTTCGTGTCAGATTTTGCAAGAATTTCAGCACCCATGACCCGTTTGACACGCAAGGATGTGCCATTTGTCTGGTCGGCAGAGTGCCAGACATCCTTTGAGAGTTTGAAGCAGAAATTGATCTCGGCACCCATACTTACATTGCCCGTTGGACCCGGAGGTTTTACTGTATATTGTGATGCATCAGGTAAGGGACTTGGATGTGTTCTCATGCAACATGGGAAGGTGATAGCGTATGCATCTAGACAACTTCGGGACCACGAGAAGAATTATCCGACTCATGATTTGGAGTTGGCGGCCGTAGTATTTTCCTTGAAGCTTTGGAGGCATTACCTGTACGGCGATCGAGTAGATATATTCACCGACCACAAGAGCTTAAAGTATATTTTTACTCAGAAGGAGCTGAATATGAGACAGAGGAGATGGTTGGAATTAATCAAGGATTATGAAGTAGAGCTTCAGTACCACCCAGGCAAGGCTAATGTAGTAGCGGATGCCCTCAGTAGAAGGGGCAGTGCATTCATGTTGACATCACAGAAGCAGATTCTAGAGGATCTTCGAGAGATGGGCATTGAGGTTATACTTCCTGGAGATGTAGGGATCTTGGCTAGTCTACAAGTTCAATCTGACTTGGTAGACAGGATCAAGGCAGCTCAGACACAGGACCCAAGGATTCAGAAGCTCAGAGCAGAATGTGAGTCAGGACTCCGGAAGGAGATGAGAATTCATGAGGATGGAACACTTAGGTATGGATCGCGTCTTTGTGTGCCTAGTGGAGATATCAGACAGGAGATTATGGCAGAGGCCCATAGTTCTCAGTATTCTATTCACCCGGGAGGTACCAAAATGTACAGGGATATTAAACAACATTTCTGGTGGAACGGAATGAAGAGGGAGATAGCTAGATTCGTCTCCCGTTGCTTGATATGTCAGCAAGTGAAGGCAGAGCAGCAGAGGCCAGCAGGATTATTGCAGCCACTTCCTATCCCGGAATGGAAGTGGGAGCACATCACAATGGACTTTGTGACTGGATTACCGAGGTCACCTAGTGGTAAGGATGCCATCTGGGTTATAGTGGATCGACTTACAAAGGTAGCACATTTCCTTCCCTTCAGAGTAGGGCAGACTACAGAAAAGCTAGCAGAGATGTACATACAGCAGATCGTCAGGCAACATAGAGTTCCTGTCAGTATTGTGTCAGATAGAGATACCCGTTTTACGTCGCATTTTTGGAAGAGTTTACATCAGAGCCTAGGTACCAAGTTAAGATTCAGTACAGCTTACCATCCGCAGACGGACGGACAATCAGAAAGGACCATTCAGACCTTAGAAGATATGTTACAAGCCTGCACTTTAGATTTTGGAGGATCCTGGAAGAGTCACCTGTACTTAGTAGAATTTTCATATAATAATAGTTACCAGGCCAGTATTCAAATGGCTCCGTTCGAGGCACTGTACGGTAAGAAGTGTAGATCGCCGTTGGCATGGGATGATATTGGGGAAAGGAAGATGTTGGGACCAGCGATGATTGTCCAGACAGTTGAGGTTGTTAAGGGAATTAGAGAGCGACTTCGAGTTGCACAGGATCGGCATCGTCATTGGGCAGACCAGCATCGCAGGCCGTTGGAATTTTCTGTTGGGGACCACGTGTTCTTGCGGATTTCGCCTACCCGAGGAGTCATTAGATTTGGTGTTCGCGGGAAGTTGAGTCCGCGATACGTGGGCCCATTTGTTATCCTTGATAGGGTAGGCGATGTTGCTTATCGTTTATCCCTTCCGCCTTCGTTAAGAGAGGTGCATGATGTATTTCACGTATCTCAGTTACGTAGGTATGTATCAGACCCAAGTCATATCCTCTATCATTCTGAGCTGGTTGTGGGTGTAGAAGCATGGAATTTCACAACCAGAAAGCCCATGCGCCAGACACTACATGCGCTAGAACTCAGACGAAGAACTTCACAGCAAAGTCAATAAGTATAGACATTTGAAGAAGGACTTTTCATTTTATATATAAAAGTCTATTACATGTCTAGAAAAGGTTGTACAAAGGAGAATTTCTACAAAGGAAAGATCCTAAGTCTACAGCCAGCGGCCACCATGCGCCTTCAGATAAGCGCAGCGGCCACCATGCGTCTCCAGATAGGCACAGCATCACCATGAGCCACCAGTGAGGCGCAGCAGATACTATGCGCCTCCATCCAGGCGCATCCCGCCATCTCTTCAGCAGCTCAGTTATGTGCATCCAGCCCAGCTATGTGCATCCCTTCAGCCAAATTCTTCCAGCCAGGCTCACCTGGCCGAGCAGAGCCCAGTTATGCGCCGCTCTTCCAGCCAGGATCACCGGATAAGTGCTTCCACAAAGCATTTAACCCTCTGGCTGGAACCAAGGAAGAGAGGAGCACGGCAAAGCTGTGGCCAGGGGAGGCTTCGAAAGAGCCTCCAAAGCCCAAGGAAGACCGTGATCGAAATCATGGCACAAGGAAGCTCTCAACACAACCAGAGTGGGCGACACCCACTTTGAAGGAAGAGAAAGCCTAGCACCACCATTCCGATCTACGGCTCTTCCGGAATAACGGAGACAAGGCCCGAGCATCCCTATCTTTGGCACCTTCTGCCTGCCTCGGAAGCCCTCGACTCCGTCTTTTGGATGTAACAGTCACCTTCAAGTGCATCGAAGACAACACAGCGTCTCATCTTCACCCTCGGGAGCACTTCGTCAACAGAATGCACCCGCATGTTCAAGTTCATATTGGAAGTACGTGAGGGAGTGAGAAGCAAACCTTCTCTCCATGCCACTATTTATAGGCCGGGCAGATCAAACCCACGCGCCAAGTGGATGGCTCTCCGAATTCCGTGCAATGAATTTGCATTAAATGGATGAACCGGACGCCTCGAATTAGCCAAACGGCTATTCATAGCACTCGAAGAGCGAGACAGCCGCATCATTAAAAGACATGTCCGATGCGCCAGTCAGACATCGCATCACACGGACGCGCCCTTCGGCATCAGGCACATCACACAGACGCGCCCTACAGTACTCGGCGCATTACAGAGGGTGCGCCCCCACACATCTCCATACCGAGTGGAACGCCAACCGACGCGCCCACTCAGCTGTCCATCGAACGTCAGCAACATTAAATGCTGAACTACAGAGTTGGCAGCACGCCTCCCAAAGTCTGAACAGTTGACAGCTTTTTCAGAAAATGAAGCGTCGACAACGTCAGCATCATCATGACTTTATTTCGACGGCTACTGCCACGTGGCCACTCCACCATCAGCATGCGCCTCTACGGCCATGCGTCCAAATCAGCATGCGCCTCAAAAGCCATGCGCCTCAGACTGCTCTCTGATCCCGAAAGACAGAAGGAAAGTCGCCTGCATGCGCCTCAAAAGCCATGCACCCCAAATGGTTTGTAACTCCTAAAGGTTATGAGCCGCAGCCTCCTCCTGCGCCCAATCCAAGGCACAGCCCACCAGATCACCCCTCTCCACCAAATCCGAGATCTTCGAACCATGAGTCGACGACACGTGTCCTTTGACTCAACTCATCCAAGATTTCAGCAACGAAAGATCTTCTCCCTGCTACGTGCCGGCTCACAACAGCAGTATGAAGAGTTCTCCCCCTCGATCAGGGCGCAGCATCCATGCGCCTCCATCAGCAACCTCCACGTGGCGTCCCCACACCGGTGCATCCTACATGCGCGCATGAGCAGCCAGCCTGCAAAACTATAAATAGAAGGATCATCTCCTTCACACACACAGGACTCACAACACAGAGAGAATCCACAACAGAGAATCACCGGAGAGGCAGTTCTAGACACTCAACGTCTTCCTCCTCTCAGCAAGCTCCAGCACCTAGAGCAATCAACACCTTCAGAGAACCGATAACCGTCGTCAGCCGGTCAACGGAGTCAACACATTACCACTCGCTCCATTGGCACTAAGGACCCAGCTTAAACAAAAGTGTACTCCTAGGACTACATCTAAGTCCTATATTGTATCACTGTTCTGTTTGTAGTTAAAATTTCAATCAAAACAATTTTAATGGCAAATAAGCTGGCGACTCTGCTGGGGACTTCTTTCTCCTCTACCGAGAAGGTTGTGTCACAGGCCGACGACGTGAAGGTGGGCTCCTCCCACAAGACTGCTGGTAGTGCTGCCTCAATCAACAGGCGTACGAGGAGTTCATTTCTGAAGGAAGTGCGAGTCCTTCGAAGCGGCTGTCGAAGCCGAAGAAGACCCGCGCAGTCTGGGTGCGCAAAGTCGACGCCTCGGGCACCACCGTTGAAGGGGATGCGCCCGTCCAGCCTTCCCTTCCTGCTGACGTCCTCAGCAGTCAAGGTGCGCCCGCTGATGCAGCGCATCTCTCGGGGAAGCGTGCGGCTGACCACGTTCCTCAGCCATCTTCCTCTCAGGCGAGGAAGATACGTCGACGGAGCAGGGGCGCAGCCAATGCCCCGCGCATCACTTCTGATGCGCCACAAAGAGTCTCTGTCTTTGACAGACTCACTCGCTGTAATGGCGAGGAGAATTTGGATGCTGAGTACTATGCGCCCCAGCGGGCTGGTACGAAGAAATCCAAGACGGCACGGGCCATGCGCCACAAACGTGCTATGCCAGCAGCCGGCCAGAGGCACGCGCTTACAATCACGCGCGCTGCCGATGGCAAGCTGTACAAGGTTGACTCAAGTGCTTCTGCACCAATAATGAGTCGACCTTCAAAGTCCTCATCTCGCTTGGGCACATTCACTGCGTGCACAACCAAGCCGAGAGAGGCAAACTCAGTGGTCTTGAACTCCCGTGCCTCCTCTGGTTGTGCGTTTGAGGTCCGTTCAAGTCACTTCAAATGCTGTGGTTCCCCCACTACTGATCGTGATGCCTGCTTGGTATTAGATCAGGGGGCGCAGCACTCACCCGACCACCCCGGCGCTTGGCCCTGCCATGCGCCTGAGAGGGGTGTGAGGGTAGCACTCTCCTCCAACGACCTGCGCAACGTGATCACTCACAAGCGCCGGTCAGGAGAGTTGACCAACAAGCACGATGCGCCTCTCACGGGGCACACTTGTGCAGTGGTCACCATCAACTGCTGTTGCAAGACGGCAGTACCGCCAAAGCAGTCGGTCTTCCAACAGCTACAATCATCGACACCCCTCCGACATCGCCTTGGGACGAAGGTGTCAGCAGAAAAGGAGCTAAAGGTTGCTTCATGCAACGTGATCTCCAACTCCTCATCTGTCCGGAAGACGACTGCCAATTCCTCGTCTTCATCCAAAGCCAGCCGAAGAAAACCAAGGCAGCTGTCTCGACCTCTGGAGTGTTCGAAGGCACTCGGTCGAGGAAGAAGTTCTTGGAGGAAGCTGGGGGTAGCCAGACCCTTGTCGAGCCTCCTTCCGAAGACGAAGATGTCCAAAGCACAGCTGCGGCGGATCTTCATCAAGGCGAAGATGGCCTCCCTGAAGCCCCTCAAAATGACGATGTCCTCCAGGACACCGCCGGGGGTAGTGCTGGAAACGAAGAGGCCCTTCAAGACAGAGCTGAGGGCAGTCAGGCCCTTGCAGATGCGCCTGTCGAAGACGAACTCCAGAATGTGGCTGGGGGTGGCCAAACACCAGGAGAAGTGACTCCCCCACATGAGAGCGAGGCTGAGAGCGAAGCCTCAACTAATCCATCCACTTCCGGCCGTGTCATGACAGTATACATGACCGGGGGTGATCTTGAGACTGATGCGCCGCCACAGGACATTGTCCAGCGCATAGACTCGCTAGAGGGAGGACTCAAAACCCTCTCTGCCTCAATGCAAGCACTGACTCAAGCAGTGTTTGAGATGCGGTCGGCCTTGATCAGGACACCTTCAAATGGTCCCGACCCAGGAGCCAATGGAGTGTCGAGTGTGCCCCTCCAACGGACACCCTCAGACACAGAAGCACCCCGGACGTCGGAGCCCTCAAACGCTCCACTCCAGGTGGTACCTCCTTCTCCGACTCCTAGCTCCACGGAGGACGTGGTCGAAATGATCAAAGATCTGCGGGAGCGCTTCGAGTCCAAGAACAGGCAGGAGGAGCGCCAGAAGATGGGCATTCCCCAGCCTTATCCCCTTGAGTGGAACAAGGTGGTTTATCCCCCAAAGTATAAACCACAAACACTCACGCCGTATGACGGGAAGGACTCTCCACGACGGTACCTAACGTACTTCCAGTCGCAGACATGGCATCTTCGAAGGAGGATGCGCTCCTCACCAGCATCTTTGTTAGGGCCCTGAAAGGGGTGGCGTATGACTGGTACTGCAGCCTCCCCGATAATTCCATATCGTCCTTCGACGACCTGACACGCCTCTTCCTCGACCGCTTCTACGACGGTGGGAAGGACATGACGATGGCGTCTCTCATTGAGATACGCCAGAAGGACAAGGAAACGGTTCGGGCATTCATCGAACGCTTCCGTCAGGCCTGCTTCAGGCTACCTCCAGGCATGCCAGAGCATGCGCTTCTCTCCGCTTGCAGTATGAACATGCTGCCTGCAGTAAAGCTCTGGCTTAACTCTACTCCCCCTCCCGACTGGAGCTCCCTAATCAACGAAGCTGAAGCTGCAGAGAAGAAGGCGGCCAATGCACGTCTTCTGGGTGTTAGCTTCCCCGCCGTTGACGATAAGGGGAAAAAGTCCGCAATCAACAACTCCGGACGAGAAACAAAGGGGAAACAGGCATTGACTGTTAATGCTCGAAGGGCGCATCTGCGCCTACTCAAAAGCCTCCACTGGCACCGAGACCCAAGGAGGTTTATTCATTCAATGATGACGACACCCTGCAACTCTTTGAGATACTGAAGCAGGGTGACAAGATCAAGCTTCCGGACCCGAAGCGGCCCGATGAAGTCGGGAAAGTGGACAACCCGAGGTACTGTCACTACCATCGGTTTGTCGGACACCCGACCAAGGACTGCTACGTCCTCAAAAATTACATCCAGCGCATGATCAATGCGGATGTAATCTCCGTCGACTATGAAGAGAAGACGGTGTCAGCTAATGTGGTGTCACTTCAGTTCGGCACCTTGCCGCCGACTACCACACAAGATGGCGTCGTCCCCATCCCTAAGGCGACAATGGAGGTGGTGAACTTGCCACCCACCCGTGACAATATGAGTGGACTTGTCCCACTCACCACATCTCGAGGAGAGGTCCTCTGGGTTCACCCCGACCTCGTCTCCGAGGTAACTCAACCGGAGGTACGTCCTACCTCCAAAGCAAAAGGCAGGAAGATCAAGTCTTGCCGCACGGTCTCTTCTTCAACGGAAGAGGCGCTTCCTGTGCAGACGCGTGCACAACAGAACTCCCAGCCCGGTGAAGCTGCCGCCGAAGTGGTGCCTCCTGGCACCATCCCTGAGGAGGGTCCATCCAAACCCTCAGCAGCCAATAAACAAAAGCAAGTGGAGGCCCATTTCGACAGACCTCTGCGGAAAGAAAATGCTTCGGGGCTAGCCAAGCCCCACAATTTTGACATTCTGGCACAACTGGCCAGTACTCCTGCACGCTTGTCTTTGTTCGAGCTCCTGCGTCTCTCCAAGGACTCCCGAGAAGCTCTCTGCGAAGCTCTGAAGGATGCCGAATCCTTTCTCAGTCAAATCAAGCAGCCTGAAGACCTTCCAACTACTTGTGCATACTGTCATTATGCGGATGAAGTTATCCCAAACATAACTTTCACCCAACAAGACATGCTGCTCAAGCATCACCGACATAACCGACCGTTGTATTACACAGGGTACATCGGTTCGGTAAAGGTGAGCAGGATTCAGATCGATCCAGGGTCTTCCCTAAGCATCATTCCAAAGGCGCTGCTATCAAAGCTGGGGATCCCAATGTACCGGCTGGCGCCCTCCAATACGACCATCAGTGGCTTCAACGCAAGCAAGAGCGAGCCACTGGGCAAGATCCGGCTGAAGTGTCACATCGGCAGCCTCAAAACTGAGGTGACTTGTTATGTGGTGGATGCCGAGGTCAACTACAACATCTTACTCGGACGACCATGGTTACATGAGTACATGGTGGTGCCCTCCACGCTCCACCAATGCATGAAATATGTATCCACCAACGGCGTCATCCGGACGGAGTTTGCAGATATCGATCCCTTCAAAGGGATTGAGGCCTACTTCACCGATTCCGACTTGTACAAGCCACTTGACGAGGAGGAAGCCAACGACACCGATGATGAAGCAGAGACGGCAACAGAGCCGGACTTGGAGCCCGAAATGACTCCCGATGCCCCCTTGAAAATCTGATTGAAGGGCAAGCCTCCCCAGAAGGCGCCTCCAATGAGCATCAAGCTATCAGGGAAAGCACCGACTCACGAAGCTCCCCTGAAGATACGCCTCAAGGGAAAGCCACCTCAAACAGCGGCTCCCCTGGTGGTAAAATTACAAGGAAAGGCGCCACTCATCGGAGGCGCAACCGAGGCACCTCTCAAGGTGCGTCTTAAAGGCAAGCCGCCGCAGTCATCCAAAATGCCGGAGAGGGCTCACATAACCCTCTCAGACCCCAAAGTCAGAGCGGTGGAGAACTCTCCTGATCCGGCCCCAGTGCTTACAGATGAGGAGCTTGGCGAATATATCTCTGCTGATGTAGACGCACCCTTCTTAGACAATGTAATCCCACGGGATAAAATCTCGTACTTTATCAATAATAGAGTGTCTTTCAATTATTCTTGTCTTCCACACTGGAATGCCATGTATGCATTAGACAACGCTCTACGGTCGTTGCAAACACAAATAACGACCGTCCACCATAATCGAGTGGCCCCGTCTCAAGGAGTCTTCATAATCCCTCCACGAAGCCGAGACGAAGGCACCATCATCTCGGGCAAAGTCGAGCATCATCAGGACCTCCCGTCAATCGAGCCCGAACCTGATACCGGCAGAGTACAAGTCTATCGGTACACGGATACGGCAAAGCGCATCATCCAAAAGATGGGCTACGACCTGAAAAGCAATAAAGGCCTAAACTACGGCAAGGGTCGGCATCTCCCTGTCCGGCTTTCGATGCCCAATGGAAAGCCACAGGATTACTATAATCGGACTCGACGGGGGTTAGGCTATGTCACGCCGCCATCAACTCCAGAGAGTTCAGACGCAGAAGACATAGAACATTCCCACTCGTCTGAAGCATCGACGTGGGATTCCGATACCAGTATCGAATCAGTCTTTAGGAAAGTGCTGTCAGCCAACATGACATCGGCGTAACCTCAGAAAGATGAAGGCGAAGACCAACCGCCGGAACCCTTCGAAGAGGAACCCTGGGCTCAACGCCTAGAAGAACAATGGGAGTCTCGTTTTGAGTTACGAGAACCTCCCACCGAAGACGAAGTCGAGCAGATCGACCTCGGGGATGGGTCTTCTTCTAAACCCATCTTTATCAGCAAAAGCTTGGAAGGAGAAGACCGAGAATCTTTAGTCCAACTGGCTAAAGAGTATATTGACGTCTTCGCCTGGAGCTACGAAGACATGCCGGGTCTCGATCCACAGATCGCGATGCATAGGTTGAACATCTTACCAGATGCCAAACCTATCAAACAACAACAGCGACGCTTCCGCCCGGACATCATGAATGCCATCGATCAGGAGGTGGACAAGCTCTTGACCAGTGGCTTCATCCGTGAGGAACAACACCCGGACTAGGTAGCCAACGTCGTCCCTGTCACCAAGAAGAACGGGAAGATACGAGTCTGTATCGACTTCAGGGATCTCAACTCTGCTTGCCCGAAGGATGAATTCCTGCTCCCAATCACCGATGTAATGATCGACAACACATGTGGCTTTGAACGCATGTCCTTCATGGACGGGTATTCAGGCTACAATCAAATCAAGATGTTCCTCGATGACGCAAAACACACGTCATTCAGGACTCCGAAAGGTGTTTTCTGCTACCTTGAAGAATGCCGGTGCAACATACCAACGAGCGATGAGTACCATCTTCCGTCAACATCTTTGCAAGACAGTTGAGTGTTATATTGACGACATCGCAGTCAAGAGCTGCCTCAAAAGAGATCACCTACAGGACCTGAGGACGGTCTTTGATCTCATGCGGGCACATCAACTCAAAATGAACCCCGCTAAATCCTTCCTGGGGGTTTCTAGCGGCAAATTCCTGGGCTTTGTCATCACGACAAAAGGCATTCATGTCGATCCCGAGAAGACTAAAGCCATCCTCAACATGGACCCTCCGAAGAACCTTCGAGAACTTCGGGGCTTACAGGGACGTCTGGCATACATCCGGAGGTTCATAGCAAACCTCTCCGGTAAATGTCAACCCTTTACTCAGCTCATGAAGAAGGGAGTCTCTTACGTCTGGACAGAGGAGTGCCAAAAGGCTTTCGACGACATCAAGGCTTACTTGACAAGCCCGCCAGTCCTAGTGGCACCTGTCGCCGGCAAACCATTCCTCCTCTACGTCCGTGCCATGGATCATTCCCTCGGCGCTTTACTGGCTCAAAACAGCGATGCAGGCTACGAGCAAGCAATCTACTACCTCAGTCGAACACTCATCGGGGCCGAACACCGGTACAACCCCGTTGAAAAGGAGTGCTTGGCTTTGGTGTTTGCCATTCAGAAGACTCGTCATTACGTCTCGGGCCAGACAATTCACGTCATCTCCCGAGTCAATCCACTCAGAGTTCTCATGACGAAGCCAGGGTCATTAAACTCCCGGCTGGCTACATGGGCGATCCTACTAACGCCATACAATATGGTGTTTGTCCCGCAGAAGGCGGTCAAGGGTCAGGCTCTGGCTGACTTTTTAGCTGCACACCCCATCCCAGAATCTTCAAAACTCTATGAAGACATTCCGGATGAAGTCCAAGAATCAAACGTCACTGAAGGAAGCCCCGTTTGGCGGATGTTCTTCGATGGCGCTTCAAGAATGGGCCCCAATGGCCAAATCATCGCAGGAGTGGGGGTAGTCTTGGTCTCCCCCGATCAGCTGGTCATCCAGCGCGTATACTCTCTTTCGAAGCCGTGCTCCAACAATGTTGCTGAGTACAACGCACTCGTCATGGGACTCCAGCTAGCACAACAGCTGGGGGTGGATCATCTGGAAGCCTACGGCGACTCGAAACTCGTCGTAAACCAGATTCGGGGGCAATACGAGGTTCGCCATGAAGATTTGATCCCTTACCATGAAGTTGCATTGAACATCATTTCAACCTTCACAGGGTTCTTCATCGAACATGTACCCCGTCTACAAAACTTGGAGGCTGACGCACTGGCTGGCCTCGCAGCCTCATTGGCCGCGCCCCTTGGGACTCAACACTATGTCACGGTAACTGGCCGAGACTTGATTTATCCCAGAAACAACCTATGTTTGCAAATGGCTCACGCCGTGCCGACAAACACCGATGTTAATGTCCGAGACTGGAGATTCCCATTCATCGACTTTGTCGTCTACGGAATCCTTCCGGAAGACCCGAAGGAAGCCGTCTCAGTCAGGAGACGCTCTCTTCGATTCTACTACGATACAGCCACTAAAACGCTGTACCGACGCTCCTTCGACGGGCTTCTCCTTCGATGCCTGTCTAACGAAGAAGCGGCCGAAGCTCTTCGAGAAGCTCATGACGGAACTTGCGGAGCTCACCAACCAGGTCCTAAGTTGCAAGATCGACTGCGACGTATGGGCTACTACTGGCCAACCATGGCCGCCGACGTAGTGGAATATGCTAAGAAGTGCCATGCATGCCAACTTCATGCAGACTTCATACATACACCGTCTGAACCTCTACATCCTACAGTCGCCTCCTGGCCATTCGAAGCCTGGGGCATGGACATTGTAGGACCAATCACCCCTCCTTCATCAAGAGGACATCGTTTCATCCTGGCCATCACCGATTACTTCTCCAAATAGGCGGAAGCAGTCCCACTAGCAGAAGTAAAAAGCTCCAGGGTGGTCAGCTTTATCAAACACCATGTCATTTACCGTTTCGGAGTACCCAGGCGAATCATTCATGACAATGGTCCCCAGTTCATCAGCCATATTTTCAGCAGGTTCTGTGACAAGAATCGCATTCAAAACGTGGCCTCAACCGCCTACAATCCGGCAGCAAACGGATTGGCCGAGGCGTTCAACAAAACTATCGTCAGGCTGCTCAAAAAGGTCGTGTCATCCAACAAACGCGACTGGGACGAAAAGCTCGGCGAATGTCTTTGGGCCTACCGCACAACGGTACTGACCCCAACAGGCAACACACCATTCTCCCTGGTCTACGGGAGCGAAGCGGTACTGCCTCTCGAGATCCAGATCCCCTCACTCCGAGTAGCGATCACAAACAAACTCACAGAAGAAGACAATCAACGTCGTCGTCTGCGGGAACTGGAGGCACTTGACGAAAAGCGTCTCCAAGCTCAACAACGCATCGAACTTTACCAAGCCCGTATATCACAGGCTTTCAACAAGAAGGTCAAGCAAAGAACTTTCCAAGTTGGCGACCTGGTTTTAGCAGTCAGAAGGCCAATGGTGTTAACTCACAAGACACCAGGGAAGTTCGAGCCCAAATGGGAAGGACCCTTCATCATTGAGACGGTATACTCAAACGGTGCTTACCGCCTCGCCAAACCCAATAGGGACTTGTTCATGATGCCCATCAACGGTAAGTTCCTAAAGAAGTACTATTCTTGACATCCTCCAAGACATGTATTTCCCCAAACAACCTCTTTTCACAAAATCAAACGCTTCCGAAACCCAGCTGTTCCGTGGCATCCTTCCGTAGAAAGATAACCACGTTCACATTACCTCTGAGTTGTCTCTCTACATCCTACAAAGCGCAACCTTACATTTCGTGAGCTTACGCTATCCTTCATGTTTACCACGTCCACATTACCTCTGAGTAAACATCCCGTACAAACAACTCCTGTGTTGTCGTACATTGATCGCAGAACTTCCACGTCCACATTACTTCTGAGTTGTTCAGCGTATCCCCCAGGATCATTCCTACCACGTCCATAAATACCTCTGAGTAGGAAGATTCTATCATTTGAACCTAATGATTGCCATGTCCACATTACCTCTGAGCAAACATGTTGGTTCCTTCAAACTTATTATCTGTACCTAAAAACCAAGGTGCGCAAAAGATAATAGGTCCACATAAATCATCAAGTTCATGAGATCAAAAATGAACACATCACAAAAAAAAAGAAAGATAGTGTATTTCTTTATTTTTCAAAAAAAAGGGAGTACAGAAATACGCTATTTCCCCAGCAAGAGTTGCAAAAACACATAAAAAGAAGAGAAACTACAGTCCCCGATCCTCTCCAGGGTGGGATAAGAGCTCTTTGACTCGACGTCTCAGGTCGGCAGTGCGAGTTTCCACAGTCGCCTGGACTCGGAGCTCGGCTTCTTGACGCATTAATCCGACAGCCTCAGCGGAAGTTTTACTCTCATACTTCTCATCAAGCTGTCGTCGCTGCTGAGCCAAAGCAAGGGTCCGCTGAGTAAGAGTCGCTTCCTCCTGCTTGAATGCCACGTGTTCAGCCAGGACACGATCAGCTTCTAGTTGAAGTTGGGCCCGCTGGTCTTCAAGACGGCGCATCTGAGCATCAACCTCTGCGATGTTAGCATCCACCACAGCCCGCTTCTCCGTCGTCTTCTTCATAGATTGAGACAACTGCTCCGCCGCAGTCTCAGTCCCAGCCACTTCACGCTCCCAACTGCTCACATCGGCTCGATGGGAAGCCTCGATTTCAGCAATCAACTTCCCTATCTCTGCATCTATCAAGACAGAGAGGTCATTTCGTTGGATGCGCTGCAGTTCCGCGAGCCGCTCGTCCAGCTCAATCACCGAAACCTCCAGAATTTCGGCCATTTGGTCATGGCCTTGGTGAACGCGGATCAGCTCGATACAAGGCATTGCCAAAGCTTTTGCTGTCGCAAAGCTCTCCTTGGCATCCATCACTGCAGATACACATTTCTCCAGCATTTTGTATACTCCCTCGACGAGGAACTTCACATACTCGTCGGCATCCGCCAGCACCTGCGATGTCATAGCAGGAGTTGGGGAAGCTACTACAGTTTGCGGACCGGAGGAAGATCCGCCAACCTCGATCTGAGAGGTTTGAACCTCGGCAGCAATAGGCTCTTCATCAACAGGGGCCAGACTGCTAGCCCGAGGAGCCAAAGGAACAGAAGGAGCCGGCACATGCGTCGTGATAGTACCCCAAGTGGAAGGAGCAACAGAGGGTTCCACACCCTTACCCTTCTCAAGCCCGGAGAAATTACCGACGTCAACGGCCACCTCTTCTACCCCCGACGTTCTATCAGCATCAGCTACCTCCCCCGGTAAAACGGGGAGATCAACATTTATCTCCTGGCCAGCCCCAGGAGACAAGACCGGCAGAAGGGTCTCATTCTTCTCAAGTCCCTCTACAGGGACAAAATCTGTCGCTACCACCTGATCGGTAGCCATCTCTATGTCCATGGTTGAAGCCAAGGAAGGATTTGGCAATGATTCAGCTGACCTCCTTTCATCATGACAAGGAGGGGAATCAACCCTCTCCTCTATTCTTACTGCTTCTGCTGCCCCCGTAACAGACTCCTGCAGCTCCGGAGCGATGTCATCGGAAGATGTTGAACTCCATTCCTCTTCATCACCAGGAAGCTGCGCACTTGCTAAACCTTCGATATGTGAAGCCTCCGCTGTGGCCTTCTTCACCTCGGAAGCTGCTGCACCCTCAGGTTCCCTCCTGACATAACCCTGGGATACCGGAACCTCCACGATGACAGTATCCTCCGGATCTTCCTCCATGAGAGACATCATTGTCGGCGGGATACGCACTCCAGACGAGCTCGCCATCTCTTCTCGCCTACTCCCACCCGACTTTGGGGTACGAGGTTTTCTTTTTAGCGGCTCCTACAAAAGAAGATGGGGCCTTGTAAGTGGCGGAACCAAAATCAGATTTAGTAGGATGTCCTTACCTCTTCGGACGCCGAATCCGATGACACCGTCGGTAACGATGCCTTCTTCTGCTTCTTCGACACAAGAGATTCAGCCCCTGTATCTGCACATCGTTTCAATCGATCGCCCGAGGGTTCTGCTTGTGATGCGGAGGGGGCACTCCGTTGACCCTCCCCTGACGGACGATGCGACCGGGCCTTCACTGGCGTATCCCCAGTCGCTGCTAACTGGGTGCCTGCGATAAGGCTGGTCTCCCTGTCATATCCGGAGGGCGGGGCAGCCATAACACAGTAAAATTTGGCGGCCGAGTAAAGAATGGGCGGCCGCGGATCGGGGACGGGCAACGTAAAACGAGCTCCGGTACATCCGGCATTATAGTAATGCCATGCTCGTGCACCATCCAACAAACTTCCAACATACCCCAGGGTAATACTGGGGTTATCCAACATCATCTGAGCATAACCAAATTGCCGCGCAAAGCGGCTCGGCAAGTACGGTTCCAGGTAGCACTGATTCCTGTTCCGGTACACCAGATGGGACGGCCGGATACTTTGCAACCAGCGGAATCTCCATTGAGGCAGAGTGGTGGTACCTTCACCCAGGTCCCTTAAATCCTCGTTGGCCTCAAAACCCAAATAGATGGGACCAACTTTGGTGATCTTCCAACCCTGAAGACGGGATAAAACCTTTCTACAAACCGGGACACCAGTATGCGACCAGCTTCTCCGATGGAAACGACGAAGGAATGCATCTCCAGCCTTATAATCTCCTTCCGAGCCTGGGCTTATCACACTGGGATGATGCAGAATCAGCCATCCCATCAAATAGTGAAACGGCAGTTCGGCGCGCGGGAAGTTATTTTTTCTGCCTCTATCATGAATCACATTTCCAGCAAACTCTCGCAAACCTCGCTGCAGGTTACATACCATTGCGGGGAGGAGAGCCAAGCGCCGGCCGAAGACCAATTTTACGGCTGGCAGGATTAAGTTTCGAGTCACCCTCTCGACGGCACCGGATCCACCTGCGAACACGCAATCCCGGAGCCATATCATCAGATAGGCGACCAAAACCGCCTTGGATGACATTGGATAAGCAAGGTGCCAGAAGCAGCTGTAGGAGCGTGCATCTGACTGCTGGTCTTCATTTCCTCGGGGATTCTTCTCCCCTAACGTGCTCATTTCGGACAGCACCTCGCTACGAGAGAGCGCCGGCGGAGTAGAAAACTTCGAAGAATCCTCTTTGTCTTGTCTAAAGACATAATCTCTCCAAGCGGTCACATGGGGCTGCGACCCGCTTTTATCCCTTTTCTACACATAGTAATGATGACTCGCCACTTCCTTGAAGACGGCCGTCATCTCATCAGCTCTGTCCCCCAGGACCTGAAGTTCCTCATTGGTTGGAAAGTACTCTTCATAGGGCTCCGACCCCCAAGGGAGTTTAGACACCTCATACATCTCATGAAGTGCGAGCCCTAACTCCCCTACCGGAGTAAAGAAGGTCCCGGTATGAATATCAAACATCTCCAGGAGTGCGAGGAACATGTGCCTATTAAGGTCAACACCCGCCTGGGTAGCACGGATCGCGGCAGTCAACCCGATCTCTCGGAGCTCAGTCCGAAATTACGACAAGATCCAGAGCGTCAGTTTATCCCATTTGGAGACGTAATGGCACCAACCCTCCACCCGAAACTCTCCTGTCGGGTAGGAGCGTTCCATCAAAAACATACGATGTGTAAAAGTCGAAGCACTATAAGCAAGCGTATCAATGGGTACATCACTGTAGAGGCTCCCAGGACGTAAAGTCCGCCAAGTGTAAGAAGACCCAGACCGTACAACGGTCAAAGCATCCCTTTGGTCGGAAGTAGAATCAATTTGGATGACACCAGTCACCGCTCCCCCCTGAGAAGGGGTAAGCTCCCAAGACATCCTCCTCTGGGAAACAAGGCGACAGAAGGACGTCAAAGGCCACTGACGTTCAAGTTGCTTAACAGTTATATGCACTCCATTCGCAGTAAAGATCCAGTCCTCCTTGACCTTCAGCACTGACGAGTCAGTAGAAGTGAGACGGTCTCCAAACATGAACTCAGGCTTCAGGAAGGTCACTTTATCAGATGTGGAAGATTTAATGACTCCACGCTCCATCATCCGTTTGAGGAACCAATACTGCTGTTCACGGATTAGGGTCATTCTGTCAGGAGGCTGATCCAGCATAAGAGCATCTTGAGCAGGGTTTGTTATGCTCTACTCCCATTTGGTTGAAGGCAGCCTCCAAGAAAACTTTACTCAAAAGCGGGATTGCCATCGACACTAGCAAAAGATCAGAAAAAGTCAGAAGAGAACACACAATGTGTCTAAAGGAGAAAATTGCGGCGCATCATCAGGGATTGAACCCATGCGCATGGCCTCGGCGCATCATCAGGGTTGGAACCCATGCGCGTCAGCAGTATGGCCTCGGCGCATCATCAGGGTTTGAACCCATGCGCGTCAGCAGTATAGCCTCGGCGCATCACCAGGGTTTAAACCCATGCGTGTCGGCGGGCAAAGACCGCGGCACATCATTAAAGACTCAAGGCCTATGTGCGTTGGCGTACGGACAATGAGACTTACCAACCACCTCCGGCCGAACTTCGATAGGCCGACGGGGAACGACAGCCGCCGCAACTTCCGCGGACTCCTTCGCTTTCTCCTTCCCCTTGCCGGCAGCACCGCGAGGAGTCTTGGGAGCCATTCTCTCGAAGAAGGAGAAGTTAGGGTTTTGAAGAAGAAACTCTAAAGAAGCAGAGGCACAGAGAAGAAGAACCCTTTCTCTCTCCAACTCTTACCTATTTATAGGGCTTGGTCGCACGCGTGAACAGATGACGTGTGATCTCAGCCGTCGCCTCGGGTTCTGTGCAAGGATAGCAGCAAATAAAACCAAAAGATCATCATTAATCTTTTCGGTTATCGAGGCACCATCATCATTAACTGAGAAGAGCATGCGCCCGAACAGGCATGCGCCCAGAAATCATGCGCCCTGACCTCCATGCTTCTTATTCAAAGTATTCCAAAACTTATTCAAAAGTTTTGAAAACTTTGAAGGGGGTCTTGTAGAAGCATGGAATTTTACAACCAGAAAGCCCATGCGCCAGACACTACATGCGCTAGAACTCAGACGAAGAACTTCACAGCAAAGTCAATAAGTATAGACATTTGAAGAAGGACTTTTTATTTTATATATAAAAGTCTATTACATGTCTAGAAAAGGTTGTACAAAGGAGAATTTCTACAAAAGAAAGATCCTAAGTCTACAGCCAGCGGCCACCATGCGCCTTCAGATAAGCGCAACGGCCACCATGCGTCTCCAGATAGGCGCAGCATCACCATGCGCCACCAGTGAGGCGCAGCAGATACTATGCGCCTCCATCCAGGCGCATCCCGCCATCTCTTCAGCAGCTCAGTTATGTGCATCCAGCCCAGCTATGTGCATCCCTTCAGCCAAATTCTTCCAGCCAGGCTCACCTGGCCAAGCAGAGCCCAGTTATGCGCCGCTCTTCCAGCCAGGATCACCGGATAAGTGCTTCCACAAAGCATTTAACCCTCTGGCTGGAACCAAGAAAGAGAGGAGCACGGCAAAGCTGTGGCCAGGGGAGGCTTCGAAAGAGCCTCCAAAGCCCAAGGAAGACCGTGATCGAAATCATGGCACAAGGAAGCTCTCAACACAACCAGAGTGGGCGATACCCACTTTGAAGGAAGAGAAAGCCTAGCACCGCCATTCCGATCTACGGCTCTTCCGGAATAACGGAGACAAGGCCCGAGCATCCCTATCTTTGGCACCTTTCGCCTGCCTCGGAAGCCCTCGACTCCGTCTTTTGGATGTAACAGTCACCTTCAAGTGCATCGAAGACAACACAGCGTCTCATCTTCACCCTCGGAAGCACTTCGTCAACAGAATGCACCCGCATGTTCAAGTTCATATTGGAAGTACGTGAGGGAGTGAAAAGCAAACCTTCTCTCCATGCCACTATTTATAGGCCGGGCAGATCAAACCCACGTGCCAAGTGGATGGCTCTCCGAATTCCGTGCAATGAATTTGCATTAAATGGATGAATCGGACGCCTCGAATTCAGCCAAACGGCTATTCATAGCACTCGAAGAGCGAGACAGCCGCATCATTAAAAGACATGTCCGATGCGCCAGTCAGACAGTGCATCACACGGATGCGCCCTTCGGCATCAGGCACATCACACAGACGTGCCCTACAGTACTCGGCGCATTACAGAGGGTGCGCCCCCACACATCTCCATACCGAGTGGAACGCCAACCGACGCGCCTACTCAGCTGTCCATCGAATGTCAGCAATATTAAATACTGAACTGACAGAGTTGGCAGCACGCCTCCCAAAGTCTGAACAGTTGACAGCTTTTTCAGAAAACGAAGCGTCGACAACGTCAGCATCATCATGACTTTATTTTGACGGCTACTGCCACGTGGCCACTCCACCATCAGCATGCGCCTCTACGGCCATGCGTCCAAATTAGCATGCGCCTCAAAAGCCATGCGCCTCAGACTGCTCTCTGATCCCGAAAGATAGAAGGAAAGTCGCCTGCATGCGCCTCAAAAGCCATGCGCCCCAAATGGTTTGTAACTTCTAAAGGTTATGAGCCGCAGCCTCCTCCTGCGCCCAATCCAAGGCGCAGCCCACCAGATCACCCCTCTCCACCAAATCCGAGATCTTCGAACAATGAGTCGACGACACGTGTCCTTTGACTCAACTCATCCAAGATTTCAGCAACGGAAAGATCTTCTCCCTGCTATGTACCGGCTCACAACAGCAGTATGAAGAGTTCTCCCCCTCGATCAGGGCGCAGCATCCATGCACCTCCATCAGCAACCTCCACATGGCGTCCCCACACCGGCGCATCCTACATGCGCACATGAGCAGCCAGCCTGCAAAACTATAAATAGAAGGATCATCTCCTTCACACACACACAGGACTCACAACACAGAGAGAATCCACAACAGAGAATCACCGGAGAGGCAGTTCTAGACACTCAACGTCTTCCTCCTCTCAGCAAGCTCCAGCACCCAGAGCAATCAATACCTTCAGAGAACCGATAACCGTCGTCAGCCGGTCAACGGAGTCAACGTATTACCACTCGCTCCATTGGCACTAAGGACCCAACTTAAACAAAAGTGTACTCCTAGGACTACATCTAAGTCCTATATTGTATCACTGTTCTATTTGTATTAAAATTTCAATCAAAATAATTTTAATGGCAAACAGTGGGTACCAACATGTCTTATGAGGAGCAGCCTGTGTCCATTTTGGACCGAAGGGAGAAGATACTCAAGAACCGAACAATTAACCTTGTTCGTGTTGCTTGGGGCCATCACTCCTTAGGAGAGTCAACGTGGGAGCGGGAGGATGATATCCGATCACGGTACCCGTACTTGTTTGACTCACAAGGTATATTTCATTTCCATATGCCTTGATTGTCTTAATTCCATATGCATATCCCCGTATGATTAGTAGCTTGGTTTCATGGATTGATAGTATAGTTGCATATTAGTGGTTGATGGGTATCATAGGGTGATTGATTGCTTGCTGTATTGCTAGTGCCTGGCCCTGATATTTCTAACCTGCTTGGATTTGAAATTTCGAGGACGGAATTTATCTAAGGTGGGTAGAGATGTCACTCCCCGTTCCCGGAATGTGTATTTTTATACGTATACCGCTTGCCCGAATTTATTTAGTATCTGTCAAGTATTTATTTTGTATTTAATTCTTTTAATTTCATGCTAATTATTTTTTTGTATTTTATTTTCTGCTTTTTTTGGTACTTGGTTCATTTCGGTTCATGGTAAACCAACTTGGTTTGGTTCAACATGGAAAGGAATGGATGGTTTGGATTTGGTGGAGAGAATGAATGGTGGAGATCTACTTGACCTTGATATAAAACTTCTTCCTTCATTCTCTCTCTTCATTCATTCACATTTACTCCTCCACCAAACCCTAACCCACTTGTGAGAGGCAAGTACATCTTGCACAATCATGGAGGATTTCATGCATCCCTATTTATTTTTAGTCTATTGTGTTTGTCTCTTCTTTCTCTACATGTTTAGGTCTTGTAGTTTTTGTTTTCCATGGTTAGCTTTGTGTAGATCTAAGTTTTTCCCTTTTTTGGTATTCTTGGGTTTTGATCTATCAAACTTCATCATTTCCATATTTTGATTGTTCTATGTTGTAGAGAAGTCAATTCTACCCAATTTTGACTTTTGAAAAGTTAGATTTCGACTTGATTTGAGGAAGTTATGGCCAAAACAATTTTGATCAAACTTCTATGTTCATCTGTCCTGATTCTGGCAGGGACGATGAATAGTTTCTGGCCGCATAACCATTTCTGGCCGCATGAGCATTTTTGAGCCGCATAAGGATTTCTGGCCGCATGACCATTTCTGGCCGCATGACCATTTCTGGCCGCATGAGCATTTTTGAGCCGCATAAGGATTTCTGGCCGCATGACCATTTCTGGCCGCATGACCATTTCTGGTCGCATGAGCATTTTTGAGCCGCATAAGGATTTCTGGCCGCATGACCATTTCTGGCCGCATGACCATTTCTGAGCCGCATAAGGATTTCTGGCCGCATGACCATTTCTGGCCGCATGAGCATTTTTGAGCCGCATAAGGATTTTTGAGCCGCATAAGCATTGTTGAGCCGCATGAGGCTGAGTTTGGCTGATTTTGATTGTTTGATGCTCTTTTTGACTGTTTTCTGGCCCGAATCTCTTCTAGCTTCCAACATGAAAGTTGTAGATCTTTTCCTTGGCTTCAAGAATATGTTACCAACTATTTTATGCAAGTTTCTCTTATTCTTGATATAGAACTTTTGACTACCATGCCTTGTCAGGAATTGACAATGATTGTTATCCTGACTTAATATTGATCATGCGTTCCTATGTCTGGAACTAAGAGACTGGCTAGTCGTCTTATTGTACTGAATGGGACACGTTCATGTATGAACCATTGAGAACGACTGGCTGATCCCGATCATTGACAATGTAACCGTGCTGATCTCTAATTTATAATTATGTACATGAATTTGAGTAGGTGCTATGGCACCGATAATTAATTTCGTATTACAAAAGCAGCACGTGTATCCTACTGTCAAGGCATGATTATCCCGTGGATAGGTTTGATTGTTGCATTACACTATGTAGGACCTACAACCCAACCGCACTGGTATCGTTGTAGAGTTATGCATATCGTACCTTGTACGAAAGTACTCATACGAAATACTCATGATCCACGGCATGAGATTTCAATTAACATAGGGCCAACTAAGTTAAATAAAATAATTACTGCATGGAGAGAATGGATTTCCGAGTTCTTACATGACGGCCGTCCTTGGGACAAATAGTGTCCCGACACGCCGGCTGGTTCCCACGGATACTGCATATCTACCACACGGGCAGGGAGTGGTATCCGGTTTACTTTTCCCGATCGACGAGCGTCCCGCTGGGACTCGTTTCCCCGCATGGCGCAATTGATTATTGGATCGACCAGCCTTGTTTGTCTATAGTAAGAACTGAGAAATTCTCTAATGCATGGTTCCAGGGTAACTTGGAGCTCACTAGTAATAAGCCGTAATAATTGTCTGGCCGCTTAAACTGATTTGATTGTGGGTTGTATCCTACTTTGCCAACTATTGAGGTAAGCTGAACGTCCTGACATGACGGGCCAACTTCTGTCCTTGTTTGGTTGGGGAGTTGGTTCGGAGTGTCAAGACGCTAGGCGCACCTTAGTAAGAGGCAAAGATCTATTTATCTTATTTATATCCTTAACTCTTATTACTGGTTTTAATTCTTCATGTCGTGCTTCCTTTGTGGTGCTTGCTCCCGAGGACTCAGCTTACTTCTACCCTCAAGATGGTCAATACTAGAAGGATGACCGCAGGAGGCCACGAGTGGGTTCCTTGACTCCCTACTCGTCTTGTTCTTTACTTTACTTTTGCCGTTTTAGCACCGACCTGTTAGTCGGACTGTCTAGCACTTGCTTTTACATAATTGTAATTAATTCAGACTGCAGCTGATAGCGATTGTGTATACCTTATCATATCATCTGGCTATGTTTTGTAAAGTCAGATCTCAAGAACATTTTGACCGAGCGTTTGGGACGCCTAACTGCTTTCTCATATATGCTCTTTATTTACTGCTACTTGATTCATTGATTGAGACAATAGATGTCATGTGACCCTAGCGAGACTTGTATGTAGTATGCACCCCCTTGTCTAGTTTACAGCATTGCTCGTATTATTCGGTGTTCTTCTACCCGTAATACGTAGCTGGCCAAGTCCGTCCCCGTCCCCCTGTATTTCGGGTCTGGGGCGTGACACTTTGTAAATGGAATGGTTTATTTTGGCGTACAACTACTTTTTCTACATCTTGAATGTTTTAATGACTACTACTTTTTGTACATCTTGAATGTTCTAATGAAACATTTCATATTTTGGCAAATCTTTCCTTCTTGATTGATCGAAATACAAGTTACGATTGAATTTGTTTGCGATTATTGTTATTTATATGTGATACAAAACAGGTTATGAAATATGAAATTTTGTAGCAGATATGAAATAATATGAATTTCTGTAGCAGGTATATAGCACGCAAAACGTCTAAATTGTTGCTACCACGATAGCATATGATGAACGCTATAATAAATCAAACCATCTATAGCGTTCATGACAATCAATTCATCAAACGCTATAAATCATCCACAGCATTCACAAACGCTATAAATAATCCACAGCATTAATAACGCTATAAGTAATCCACAGCACTCACGAACGCTATAAACAATCTACAGCGTTCTAGAATGCTATAAAGTATTTACAGCATTCATAAACGCTATAAACCATCAACAGCATAAAAGAACGCTATAAACCTTCTACAGCATTCATGAACGCTATAATGTTATAGCGTTCACATGTCTGGACATACTATAGCGTGGGCGATCATAGCAGACAGAATATGCTATAGAAGGCTTTCTATAGCGTTCTGCGCATGCTATTGTAGGCCATATTTGTTGTATACTACTACTTTTTTTGACTTGAAACATATTATTGGCGACGATTTCCTCCTTCTTTAAGGGATGATCGTATGGCTACAACCAAACCCCTACAACCTACTTACAACCGCCATGTGGGACTCTCACTTCTCCTTTTTTGTTTCCTTTTTTTTCTTCTGTGAGTGACAATAATAATGACTCTTTTTTTTTGAACGCCAATAACAATAGCGTCTCAAAATTACTGCATGCAGATAAACAATTTTTAACAATGTACAACAACAGTCCACATTTCAGTTTCGTAAGTTCCTTGCCAACAAGTTCAACTAGCCAGCTATGATAATTAACTAACCTTAAGAATATTAACGACTTTCACAAGAAAAATAAAAATAAAAAGAAAACCATTATTACTTGTGTTCATAGGGAAAAGAGAGAGAAGAAAACGTAGTTATTACTAGCTTTTTTTTGACTTGCAACATATTATTGGCGACGATTTCCTCCTTCTTTAAGGGATGATCCTATGGCTACAACCAAACTCCTACAACCTACTTACAACCGCCATGTGGGACTCTCACTTCTCCTTTTTTGTTTCTTTTGTTTCAATCTATGAATGACAATTATAAGGACATTTTTTTTAACGCCAGTAACAATAGCGTCTCAAAATTACTGCATGCAGATAAACAGTTGTTAACAATGTACAACAACAGTCGACAGATCAGTTTCGTAAGTTCCTTGCAAACCAGTTCGACTACCCGGCTATGATAAATAACTAACCTTAAGAATATTAAGGGCATTCACAAAAAGAAAAGGAAAAAAGAAAAAGAAAACCATTATTACTTGTGTTCATAAGAGAAAGAGAGAGAAGAAAATGTAGTTATTACTGGTTTTTTTGACTTGAAACATATTATTGGCGACGATTTCCTCCTTCTTTAAGGGATGATCCTATGGCTACAATCAAACCCCTACAACCTACTTACAACCGCCATGTGGGACTCTCACTTCTCCATTTTTGTTTCTTTTTTTTTTCTTTTTCTTTCTTTCTGTGAATGACAATAATAATGACATTTTTTTGAACGCCAGTAACAATAGCGTCTCTATTACTGCATGCAGATATACAGTTGTTAACAATGTACAACAACAGTCCACAGATCAGTTTCGTAAGTTCCTTGCCAACCAGTTCAACTAGCCAGCTATGATAATTAACTAACGTTAAGAATATTAAGGGCATTCATAAAAAAAAGGAAAAAAAAGAAAACCATTATTACTTGTGTTCATAGGGAAAAAATAGAGAAGAAAAAATAGTTATTACTGGGTTTTTTTTACTTGAAACATATTATTTGCGACAATTTCCTCATTCTTTAAGGGATGATCCTATGGCTACAATCAAACCCCTACAACCTACTTACAACCGCCATGTGGGACTCTCACTTCTCCTTTTTTGTTTCCTTTTTTTTTTCTTCTGTGAATGACAATAATAATGACTCTTTTTTTTGAATGCCAATAACAATAGCGTCTCAAAATTACTGTATGCAGATAAACAGTTGTTAACAATGTACAAGAACAGTCCACATATCAGTTTCGTAAGTTCCTGTCACGACCCGCACCCTAGAGTAAGGGCACGAGAAGTGGGTACGTCCAGCCTACGTCGCAGTGTCGGAGGTAGAACGATGTCCTAGGTCAATCATCTAACAATATATAAGGTACCTGTACAGTATATACACTCCGAATGGAGGTGACATAGCAGAATACAGTCTCAATCACATCTAAGGTGGAATACAATAAAAGATATATAGATAAAACTGAAATCCACAAGAGATACAGCAGATAGAAGTCTAAGTGTTTAAGATATCACAAATCCAGAAAACATCTCAAATCTTAAATACAGTAATCCATAGAGTAAATACAGCTCACGACAACTGAAAATAAAATAAGAAAAACCCTAGCTATCTACTCCAACCACTACTGTGTCTCCTCTAGGCTAGCAGGTAACCTCCAAGCTATCTTTAAAATTTATCAACAGGTCCAGTCAGGACAGGAGCGAGTACAGTACATCTCAACAAATCATAACAGGTTAGAAAATATAATCATGCTAGAGAGTAAGATACAAGAAACTGAAAGAACAACATGATGTAAAAAGAGAGACTGTAAGTAAATAGCTACAATATATAAGAGAACTATCAGTGCTAGTGATTTAGAGTACAAGACGGTTATGTAAACGGCACGATGTTGTACACGAGTAATCTACAGAGGTTGTACACGAGTAATCTACAAGATTGAATACATAACCACTTCTACTCCCCTGCCCCAATCAATACACAAGGATCTAGTCAAGTTATGTTATTGCACACGAAATATAGTTGTACACGATGATCATGTGAGCACATGAGTATACACGATTTCACACGATTTGTACACGAATAACATGAACACAAGGAGTACACGATGCCCATGATAAATTACACGAACACAAAATACCCGATGTATCCGTTAAGGGGATAACATCGCACGACAAGATCCATATAGTATTAATCCGTGTTACCAACGTGTCAGCATCAAGTAAAGTAATCTAAAGCATAAAATATAATCCTAAATAAGATATGAAATGATCAGAGAATTTACTCGCCTTGATTTGGCTGGAGTCAACGTGCGCGACACGAACGTGTCGACACGAGGAAGGTACAATACTATGCTCCACAAGATGGTCCCAAACGATAGCACTGACAGTCCTAATGAGTCCAGAATACTCTAAATAGCCTGGTTTGGTATATAAAAGTCTAAAATCAGAGTTGGTACGATAATCGGGTCAAGAAATAGGAAAATGACTTCAATAGTCACGATTTATGTTTTTAGAAAAAATCACGAATTACATATATTCTATTAAAAAAATCATTATATAATATTAAAAACTATTATTGTCATTACTTATTTTATAATCTTAATATATTTATATATTTGTATATTGATAATATAGATAATATTCTAAGCTAAAACTCCAACTTGTCAAGTAGGATTTTTAAACTTAATGCAAACGACATCAAACTTCTACTGTAGCTAGGGGACACCTAGATCTAAGCTACCATGCACTAAAAACAGGAATTAAATGGAATTAGAGGGGTTTACCTATATGTTGCAAGAATCAAGAAAAAGCTCCAAATCAAACCGTTCCCGTTGCTAGCCAATTCCTCCCAATTGCTCTAAAACTGAGATTGCTCCTCAAAATCAGCAAGTAGAGGTTGGTTAGAATCATATGCAAAAGATTTGGGTCAAAATGATTTAAAATGGATTTTCTAGGAATTTAAGAAAGTGGAGAAATTACCTTTCCTTCAAAAGCATGGATGAACACAAAAGAGGCAAGAACAAGTCATTAGGACATTAAATAGGGGTGGGAAACCCTAGGTTGGCTGGCTACTGGTGGGTTGGTTGGGATTGTGCGAGGAGTTCTCCTCCCCGCACTGGCTGCACGATTTTCCCACTGACACGACTTTTAAACTCTGACACGACACGACCCCGACATGGTGCAGGGTGATGAAACCCTAGCCCTACCCCTGTCGTACACGTGTGCACGGCCACATGTCACCACGTGGCCTGTGTCGTGCACTGGACACACGTGCACGCGTGCACGACGCAGCCTGTGCACAGCGTGTCTGTGTGTGTTTTGAGACTTGGACACGCCGTGTCCGGCTCTAGGGTGACAGTTCCTTGCCAACAAGTTCAACTAGCCAGTTATGATAATTTACTAACCGTAAGAATATTAACGACATTCACAAAAAAAAGGAAAAAGAAAAGAAAACCATTATTACTTGTGTTCATAGGGAAAGGAGAGAGAAGAAAACGTAGTTATTACTGACTTTTTTTGACTTGAAACATATTATTGGCGACGATTTCCTCCTTCTTTATGGGATGATCCCATGGCTACAACCAAACCCCTACAACCTACTTACAACCGCCATGTGGGACTCCCACTTCTCCTTTTTTGTTTCTTTTCTTTTTCTTTTTGTGAATGACAATAATAAGGACATTTTTTTAACGCCAGTAACAATAGCGTCTCAAAATTACTGCATGCAGATAAACAGTTGTTAACAATGAACAACAACAGTCCACAGATTAGTTTCATAAGTTCCTTGCCAACCAGTTCAACTAGCCGGCTATGATAATTAACTAACCTTAAGAATATTAAGGGCATTCACAAAAAAAAAGGAAAATAAAAATAAAACCATTATTACTTGTGTTCATACGGAAAAGAGAGAGAGAAGAAAACGTAGTTATTACTGGCTTTTTCTGACTTGAAACATATTATTGGCGACGATTTCCTCCTTCCTTAAAGGATGATCCTATGGCTACAACCAAACCCCTACAACCTACTTACAACCGCCATGTGGGACTCGCACTTCTCCATTTTTGTTTCTTTTTGTTTCTTTTTCTTTCTTTCTGTGAATGACAATAATAATGATATTTTTTTGAACGCCAGTAACAAATGCGTCTCAAAATTACTGCATGCAGATAAACAGTTGTTAACAATGTGCAACAATAGTCCACAGATCAGTTTCGTAAGTTCCTTGCCAACCAGTTCAACTAGCCAGCTATGATAATTAACTAACCTTAAGAATATTAAGGGCATTCACAAAAAAAGGAAAAAGAAAAAGAAAACCATTATTACTTGTGTTCGTAGGGAAAAGAGAGAGAAGAAAAAAATAGTTATTATTGGTTTTTTTTTTTGACTTGAAACATATTATTGGCGACAATTTCCTCCTTCTTTAAGGGATGATCCTATGGCTAGAACCAAACCCCTACAACCTACTTAAAACCGCCATGTGGGAACTCACTTCTCCTTTTTTGTTTCTTTTTTTTTTCTTTTTCTTTCTTTCTATGAATGACAATAATAATGATATTTTTTGAACGCTAGTAACAATAGCGTCTCAAAATTACTGCATGCAGATAAATAGTTGTTAACAATGTACAACGAGAGTCCACATATCAGTTTCGTAAGTTCCTTGCCAACCAGTTCAACTAGCCAGCTATGATAATTAACTAACCTTAAGAATATTATGGGCATTCACAAAAAAAAGGAAAAAGAAAAAGAAAACCATTATTACTTGTGTTCATAGGAAAAAGAGAGAAGAAAACGTAGTTATTACTGTCTTTTTTTGACTTGAAACATATTATTGGCGACGATTTCCTCCTTCTTTAAGGGATGATCCTATGGCTACAACCAAACCCTTACAACCGCCATGTGGGACTCTCACTTCTTCTATTTTGTTTCCTTTTTTTTCCTTCTGTGAATGACAATAATAATGACTCTTTTTTTAATGCCAATAACAATAGCGTCTCAAAATTACTGCATGCAGATAAAAAGTTGTTAACAATGTACAACAACAGTCCACATACCAGTTTCGTAAGTTCCTTGCTAACAAGTTCAACTAGCCAGCTATGATAATTAACTAACCATAAGAATATTAACGACATTCACAAAAAAAGGAAAAAGAAAAAGAAACCCATTATTACTTGTGTTCGTAGGTAAAAGAGAGAGAGAGAGAGAGAGAGAGAAGAAAACGTAGTTATTACTGGCTTTTTTTGACTTGAAACATATTATTGGCGACAATTTCCTCCTTCTTTAAGGGATGATCCTATGGCTACAACCAAACCCCTATAACCTACTTACAACTGCCATGTGGGACTCTCACTTCTCCTCTTTTGTTTCCTTTTTTTTTTCTTTCTGTGAATGACAATAATAATGACTTTTTTTTGAACGCCAGTAACAATAGCATCTCAAAATTACTGCACGCAGATAAACAATTGTTAACAATGTACAACAACAGTCCACAGATCAGTTTCGTATGTTCCTTGTCAACCAGTTCAACTAGCCAGCTATGATAATTAACTAACCTTAAGAATATTAACGGCATTCATAAAAAAAAAGGAAAAAGAAAAAGAAAACCATTATTACTTGTGTTCATAGGGAAAAGAGAGAGAAGAAAACGTAGTTATTACTGGCTTTTTTTTTGACTTGAAACATATTATTGGCGACGATTTCCTCCTTCTTTAAGAGATGATCCTATGGCTACAACCAGACCCCTACAACCTACTTACAACCGCCATGTGGGACTCTCACTTCTCATTTTTTGTTTCCTTTTTTTTTTTCTGTGAATGACAATAATAATGACTTTTTTTGTTTGAACACCAATAACAATAGCGTCTCAAAATTACTGCATGCAGATAAACAGTTGTTAACAATGTACAACAACAGTCCACAGATCAGTTTCGTAAGTTCCTTGCCAACCAGTTCAACTAGCCAGCTATGATAATTTACTAATATTAAGAATATTAACGTCATTCACAAAAAAAAAGGAAAAAGAAAAAGAAAAAGAAAACCATTATTACTTGTGTTCATAGGGAAAAGAGAGAGAAGAAAACGTAGTTATTACTTACTTTTTTTTTTGACTTGAAACATATTATTGGCGACGATTTCCTCCTTCTTTAAGGGATGATCCTATGGCTGCCCTACAACTTACTTACAACCGCCAAGTGGGACTCTCAAATAGGGGGGGGGGGGGGGAGGTTGGGGGTTTGGAAGAGGGGACCCATGTAAGGACCAATAGGAGGACGCCACGTCATCGGTTATAAGGGTTTTGGTTGTAAGTAGATAGTAAACTTGACATTATTGTTCTTTAGGGGGCGTTTGGTACGCGGTTTTTTTTTTTATTCCCTGAAAAATTTAAGATGGAAATCTATTACCACGTTTGTTTGGCATATAAAAAATTTATTTCCGGGAATTATAAATACCCGGGTAAATAGTTTACCCACAAAACATCAGAATTCTATCCCTTGAGAATAGGTGGGTATTTTTTTTTTTGTCCGGGCAAAAAAAAAATTGTCTAATTTTTTTCTTCTTATTTGATCAATTTTGATTAGTTTTGAACATTTTTTCTTTTTTTGTCGTTTTTATCGCTTTTTTGTCGTTTTACCAATTTTTGTCGTTTTACCAATTTTTGTCGTTTTACGCGATTTTTTGTCGTTTTAACCCATTTTTGTCTTTTTTGTCACCTTTTGATTATTTTTGTCGTTTTACCCATTTTTTGTCCTTTTGTCATTTTTTGTCGTTTTAAGCGTTTTTTTGTCATTTTACCCATTTTGTCTTTTTCTCACTTTCTGATTATTGTTTGTCGTTTACCCATTTTGTCTTTTTTTGTCGCTTTTTTGTCATTTTTTTGTCGTTTTAAGCATTTTTTGTCGTTTTTAGCTTTTTTGTTGTTTTTACTGTTTTTTTAGTCGTTTTTTGTCGTTTTTTGTCACTTTTTGGTTATTTTTACTGATTTTATGTCATTTTGTCATTTTGTCGTTTTTACCGATTTTTTGTCCTTTTTGTCGCTTTTTGGTTATTTTTTGTCGTTTTCACCGATTTTTTGTCGTTTTAACGATTTTTGTCATTTTTGTCGTTTTTATCGATTATTTTTCGTTTTTTTTCGCTTTTTGGTCATTTTTTGTCGTTTTAACCGATTTTTTGTCGTTTTTCATCGGTTTTTTGTTATTTTGTCGTTTTTACCGATTTTTTGTCGTTTTTACCATTTTTTTTCGTTTTTACCGATTTTTTGTCGTTTTACCGGGTTTTTTATATTTGTTCATTTTTTTTCGTTATTATTATTTTTTATTTTTTTTTCCCGGGAATATTTATATTGTCACCAAACATGGGTATGTAATTTTTCCGGGAATTTAATTCCTTTGAATTTGACTCCCGGAAATATAAAATTTCCGACTATATAGTATTCCGTATACCAAACGCCCCCTTAAGGTTTATTTTATCTGACAATTTTTGTACCGTTACACTAAAAGAAATTAAACTGACCGTCCATTACAATTTCTAAAGAATATACAATGTTACATTAATTTTTGTACCCCTCTTTCTAAAGAATAGTACAAATGGAAAGAGGGGTGTTTTAAATACTCGGTAAAAAGAAGTCAGTCAATGTGGTGGGAACCATGAAAAGAATGGGTTTTGGTTTCATTCAGTTTATTGTGTGACACGAGGATGAGCATGTGAATCACGTTACAGTTCTCGTTGTGAATAGCGTACATTAATATTCTCCTCTATTTATCTATATATATGTGCTATTTTGCATCGGATAATGATGAAAAGAGAAGAACGCCGAGGTTACTACTACTACTATGTATGTATGTATCATCATGTTTTGTTAATTACTGCAGCTTAAATTTGATTTACATAATGTCTTCAAAGTTTCTTCATTAATTTGTCATCTTTTTAGTTCTTTCATTTCTTCTTGTTTTCCTTATCGGTAATCTATTAGTTCATGATTATGAATATAGTAGCATGTAAGATATCAGATTATAGTAAGCAATTACATATCGGTCGATCTTGCTCTTAATTAATAATAATAGAATGAGAATCATCTTTCATCTGATACCGTAACAAAAATTATTAAAAGTAGCTATTAGTACCTTTAAATCGATGAGCTAGAAACTTGTGATCATAATAAAAATACTGCAAAAAATTCGTTCAATTATAAAATTAAAAATATATAAATTTATCATTTAATTCAAAGTTCTAAAGTATTAGGGTTTGGAGCCTTGGACTCGGTTGAGAGGACTGATCTCACTTTGATATGTACTTAGCTGCATGCCTGCATGGATGTCTGTGTAGTAGTATCGTTATATAAATATTTATCTTTGGCTGTCTACTCCATCGTGAGTATGTATATATGAATATATCTTTTATATATATATATATATATATATATATATATCTATATATATATATATATATATATATATATATTATAGTAAATGTATGTGCGTTGAACGTATAATATGTTGGGAGGTGTTCTTCTTATTTGGTTGAATTCGATTTTTCATGTTGAATATATGTAACAAATTTAAATTTTTCCAAAAATATTTTACATAATTTATTTATTTTTAAATAAAATGGACCATGATATAGTTAGGCTTAGACGGCTCACTTTTGAGTCGTTTTGAAGCCTCATTATATATATATATATATATATATATATATATATATTTATTTATATATATATATATATATATATATATATATATATATATAGAGAGAGAGAGAGAGAGAGAGAGAGAGAGAGAGAGAGAGAGCATGTAAAGGCATAACGTATACTGGCTGGGTGAGTTTCCTACTGGAAAGTGTTTATTCAAAGGAGAAATCAGAAAGGGCTGGGTTAGGCCTGTAATACAGACCGACTCATATGAAAAGAAAAAACAAAAACAAAAAAACATATAAAAAAACAAAAATTTAATGTGGGATGGAATCCACCTTAGCCTTTTAGTTCGTTCATTCTTGGGGTTATTCTGTTTATCCCTAAAGTTATATTAGCCATGCTAACATTAAATCTATTCATTAACATTGTGCAGAGAGTGAATATGAAGGCGTGGTTAGTCTTGACATGGGCTTCGTGGGCTGCCATTGTTGGACCTGCAACTTGGGTGTGCTCGTCGTCGTTGTTGGTGACTGAAGGCGGACACAATAATAATCTCTCCATTGACAAAGTGGAGTTCCATGTCAATGGGTGCACCAGGAAAAGCTACAGTGTTTTCCTAGAATCGCTACGAAAACATTTAAGTAGTGGAAATAGTGCGTATAATATTCCGTTGCTGCCTATTCCATCCCCTCCCGAACAAGATTTGCTCTTCGTGGAAATTTTTGATTGGGAAGATAAGTCGATCACGTTAGTGTTAAGTCGCATCAATTCATACGTGATAGCTTATAAAGCCCAAGATCTTTATTACTTGCTCTATGATACTCCCGAAAATGAAGAAATTTTTGGCAAAAACCGACACAAGTTTCCTTTTACTGGTAGCTATACATCACTTGAACGTGTTGCAGAAAGTAGAGAAAATATTGATTTGGGAATCACTGAACTAGCACAAGCAATCTCAAATCTCCGCTCCTGGTCTAAGAAAGAGTCGAAATCATCCGTGGCTCATGCTTTTATTGTTTTAATCCAAATGGTCTCCGAGACTGCACGATTCAGGGCGATTGAGCAAAAAGTTACAAAAAACATTATAGACGGCAAAGGCTATCAAAGTTTTCGCCCTGGTGTTGGCGTAATGGACCTCCAGAATAACTGGGGAACCCTCTCCTTTGAAGTTCAAGATTCTGTAGGAGGTGTCTTTTTGAAACCAGTTACATTAAAGGCTACCCTCACAGACACAGTAGTTATCCGCAATGTGAAGGAAGCTCGAGAATTTTGCGGCTTAGCACTTCTATTGTATCGTCGACGCAAATGCCAAGCATAGTTATCTCCTCATAATCTTTCTTAAAGTTTTGTCCACATCGCTTGATCTTAATATAAGGTCTATGTTGGATATGGCGGCTTAACACTTCCAATTCTCTAATGCTTAAAATGTGTCGATGTGTGCTAGTGTTTCTTATTGTGTGTTGTGTAACGTTTAGAACTTGTATATCTTCTATGCAAGTTTTCTATGATCAATAAAATTGTACTGTTGAGTGTTCCAATATATTATGTGCCATCTGCTGGGCTAATTATATAAATAAAGCAAATCAAATCAATGTTATCAGACACTTTTGCAATAGGAAGAATTTTACTAATTAATTATGGAGTGAAAAAGTAATATATCGTCTTCCCAAAGTTTGGGTAATTGGAAGAAAACATGGTTGCGTAGCTTACTTCTCATGAAGCTTGGATGTATCGGACTTTGGATGTATTGATTTTTATGTAGACTATAAAGTCCAATTTCTTGACAGTAGACTTCCCGATGCAAGATGTAGATATCTACTGAATGTATGTGTAGAGGTTCAGGAATAAAAGTTGGAACAAATTCATTTGCTTCATGCACATGGACGTAAACAAAATCTGGATCATGTATTAAGCATGCAAACAAAATTAGGATCAACATTATTCCATTCTACCAAACCTTACACAATTTTGTCACTAGAATTCTTGCATGTTCTATAGTGTCTAGCAGCCAACTAATAACTAGTAGGTGCATGAGCCCTGTAGATAACAATGACCATCATCCCTAGCTGTAGCAACTCCTCCATAATCAAACTACAACTCAACACCAAATATTACTCTTTATCAATTTATTTTAGAAGTACTGTAGATGGTTTGTTCAGGCCAAATTACCACATTAATTTTTAAATCATTGATTGTCCTTAATATTCTTGAGATACCATTATTTTGACAAAGAACTACCAAACGTTAGGACTTCCTTTACTCAAACTCAAAATGCAAGTGACACTTGCACCACTGTCCGAAGCTTGCCAAGCTTACATTGACCGCAATGTCCAGTAAGCAGCACAAGAAGATGATTTTGTCCAAACAAGATGCATTCATTTGGCAGACAAGAAGCAGCACAATTATCACCTACTCTGCCTTTCCACTAACTGAATATGTTCGTTCACTAACAGGAGTCTTAAATTATTGAAATGCACAAAATTTGTCATACTAAAGGGCAATCAGGATCTAATGACCTTACATGCCTAAAATCCTCTATCAAAGCTCCCATTGTCACGTTCCGATTTCGCAGAACCAAATATTGACACTGAATGTGATGTCGTATAAATATAAATTGTACTTGTACAAGACAAGCATGCATCAAAACGACAAATTGAATATCTAAGATACAATATATATATATATATATATATATATATATATATATATATATATATATTACTAAGCATAAAAGTTGAATCGGTACAAGATGTATAAAAGAATGACTCTTTATTGATATTGTAACAAATTTTACGACGACTCGAAGCCAATATAAAACTCGATTACAAATCTCTCTCTCTCTCTCTCTCTCTCTCTCTCTCCTCTCTCTCTCTCCTCTCTCTCTCTCTCTGTGAATACGATGAATAATGCCAGAAGGCTAGAAATCGAGAACTACACAAACAACGATGTTCCATACATTACGTCCTTTATATTCAAAATATGTAGCATCTCTAGCCGCAACACTTCAAGCATATCAACTGAGTCCCAATGTCTTAGCACCGTTCAAGCAAACTCTGCACCTGCGAGGGTTTAGTACGATGTCAGTACATAAAAATGCACTGATGAGTGGCTTTCCGCCCACTCAACAGAACTAAAACGTTCATTATGTGAGTGCAAACAATTATATGTGGTTTTTCTTGTCTTGCATTAGGACCAGTTACATGGCATAGTAGAATTACAAAGCATACTTGTGTCACAAGTATATAAGTGTCACAAGCATACTTACCATCGTTCCCTGTCAAATACAACAGTTATAACAACATATAATGAATCAAAAGCATCTGTACGATCAAAGTGTCATGAGTGTCTTTGTAGAAGACAATCGTTAGGCTCATAAATATAGAGTGCAATCCAGACCAAACCTGAACCGGACCTGAATCGAACCCTAACTGGATCATCGACCAGTCCGAACCCAGATCCTATATGGACCGGGCTGGGTTCTGGACCGTCCGGCACAGCTAACACCTTAAGTAAAGGAGATCAAAGTCCAAAGGCCACGGAAGAAGTTCACCTACAAATGCTAACGGAAGAAGTTCGCATACCAATGCTGTGTGTTTTCTTGATTGTGATCACTACTTTAACAAGTAAGGCATTGGGAGAAGCCCTGTGTTTTCTTATGGATCCAAATGTTGGAAAATATGCCTGTTATGTGCAATTTCCACAGAGGTTTGATGTATGGATAGGAATGACCAATACGCAAACAGTAATACTCAATGTTTGCTTGGCCATTTTAACTTTCTGACCGCCATCCTTTCATTTAAGAGTACGGGAAGGTATTCAAGGTACTGTTATATGGGTCCAAATGATATAAATACAATATATATAAAGTCTAGTAGGTTTCGTCGGACATTTAGAAAAACGCTAATAAAAATGGAGATACAAGAGCGAATTTATTAATAAAATACATATTTATTAATTTATTAACATGTGTTCTTAGGATACATATTAACAATATTTCTTTATGAATAACTACCAAAGGACCACAATTTTTTTTTCGAACTATATTCCTATTAGATTTAAACAATCATAATATTTCCAAGTTTAGGACTGTTTTAAAAAAACCGGACCAGATCGGACCGGCCGGTTGAACCGGTCAACCCGTGAACCATTAATTTTTTCGGGTTGGTTTTTCTTACAAGAACTGGTTTCTTTTATGTAACCCAGTCGACCCTGCCGATTAGACCACTGAACAGTCTAATCCGGTTGAATTTTAAACCGGTTTGAATCTAACTTTTCCAATAATTCAACTTTTTTTGGGGATTAGCTTTTGACTTTTAGTTTAGATTTTACATGCAATAAAAGTTTATATGTATGTTTTTTTTTGACTAATTTTAACACAAGTAGTATATGTAGTTGTGTTCTATATACATATTTAAATAAAATTATAAGCTTATATATGGTTTAAACCCGGATTAAACCACTGGTTGAATCGGTTTGACCCAATCCAGTGTCCTCACCGAGTCGATCTTCGTCCGATTTTAAAACATTGGTTTAGGAAACTAGTGTCAATTTCCAACATCCATTTTCATTCAATTATTGTGTGAGCATTTGATTTCGTTCATATTGTGTGGGCAAGGGTGAATCATGAGAGGAAGGTGATTTGGTTTTTTTCAATTATTGTGTACTGTTGTTTAAAGTTTTCAATTATTGTGTACTGTTGTTTAAAGTTATTTCGGTTTCATTCAATTATTGTGTACGGGTTGTTTAAGGTGATTTGGTTTCATTCAATTATTCGGTACTGTTGTGAATCTTGAGAAGAAAGGGGTTTTGGTTTCATTCAATTTTTGTGTAACCTCGTGAATCATGTTGCAGTTTGTGTTGGTAAGTACATTTCCATACATCTGCTTTTATATATATATATATATATATATATATATATATATATATATATATATAAATGTACGTGGTTTGCACGTATAATAACGTATAATAAGAATATTATCCAATTATAATTAAATGTCTCTTCTAACTCATATGGTTAAGGTGCAAGATATTTTTTTGTTTGGTTGAGTTCAATTCTCCATGTTGACAATTTTTAAATTTTTTTAACAATTTTTTACAAAATTAATTTTTAAAAATAAAATGGACCGTGATATAATGACGGCTTAGACGGCTTAGACGGCTCACTTTTGAGTCGTTTTGAAGCCTCATTATATATTGGAAGATGTGTCATTTTGGATCAGAGAATGATAAAGAAGAGGAGAACAAATTAAGCATATTACTACTACCATGAATGCATGCATGCATCTATCATCGCAATTTCTTTTCTATTTTAAAATTTGTCTTTAGTGTTATTTCTTTAGTTTTTAATGTACTCTCTTAGTTCTGATCTTGAATGTAGGATTTAAGATCTCATATTATAGTCATTAATTACTTCTGGAGCTTGCTCTTAACTAATAGACTTGAAATCATCTTTTATCTCATATTATAGTCATTAATTACTTCTGGCTTCCTCAAAATTTCAATTTCCATCTGCTTCAACTCAAATTTGCTTGATAGTTGATGTTTTTCGTCATCAGTTGTCTCAACTTATTTATTGGAATGGAATATCATGTCATAATATCTTTCTACCATGCTAAAAGTAGTAGTACAAGACAATAAAGTTATTTGTCAATTTGCTTCATATTTTTATTTCATAAAATCATTTATTACTTATTACTCATGTTTAAATTATTGTACGATTTGTTTTGTCATATATTTTAGTGCTTAAATCACATTTGAATATCAGTCGAAACATATACTAAACATGATACTCATCAATGGTTCTGTTTCGGTTTTTGTGGTGACCTATCAGAAACTTCGCCAAGGTATCAGTATCGTCTGATATCTTCAATTTTTTCTAAAGTATCTGTATTAGTATGAACTCAGAATTACTGCGTAAAGTATCTATTTGAAGTCTTAAACCTAGTTTCAAATTAATGCAAGTTGATGTTAGTCTATTTAAGGATTTAGTACAGGAAGAAGATTTACCGAGTTAACAAAGTGAAGGCAAAATTTTAGAGGGGCGTACCTATTGATACTGAATTATATGTGAATCTTGCATGAAACTAATTATGGATTCTGGCAGAATGCCTGATTTCGGACTCTGTGTTCTAGTGTCAATCTTATTAATCAACTTACATTCACCATCTATATACGATTTTTGTCCCATTATCCCACATGATATGGGATTCATTCAGTGGGTGTAGAGTTAATGATGTGGAGTCAGGTTAAGATTTTCTGGAAACTAATATTGTAATATGTAATATTCATGGAAAGTTTTCAGAATTTGATGTTCATATGATATATATCTTAAACATTTTAAGAATATCTTTGAATCCGAACTATAACACTCTCCAATATGGAGAGCTCTTGAACTGTCCAAGTAGAGGGATGGATATTTAAACCGGATTTTACTCGTGTTAAATAGTATTCCAAATCTTTTCAGGTGTAATCTTGCAATGCCTCGTCGGCATATTTATGGCGAGAATGAGCAAATTTTCTTAAGTGAATATATGTCTTGTGAATCAAGCTCTTCAAACTTTAGACCTTGAATGGCTTTCATTGTCGGGTAATTCATGCAAGGAAGAAATATTTGACAGGTAATTTTTTATTTACTTCTAATTGCCTTCATGAGTTGCCAGCAACAAGCACGCTAATATGTATTGTTATTTTTGTTGTGCTTTCCTTCACACTGGCCAGAGAACTATAATGTTATTTTAGGTTTTAACTTGTAAGTAGCACTTACCTTATTGTCAATTTTACTAGAGTTGTGGAGTGCAGTTGCTTGTTTCTTCCTCCCTTGAGTACAATTTCTTCTCTCCCAAGCACATATTTTTTTCTTATTCGTCTTCCTATGTCCTCAGCTTCCATCAACCTTTATTGTTTAGGACACACAATGTTTGGACATGATTCGACATGAGTGATCTCAGCTGTATCGGAGGAAGATGGATTTGAGACCAGAGAGTTTCAGGGTTTGTTGCCTAAGTTAGTGCTTATATTTTCATGGTGTAAGGAGCGAACTGTGCGAGACAACATGACTAGTGGCTTTTAGTCATGTTAATGAATAAACTGAACAAACATCACTTTATAGGAAAACTCTACTAAAGGACTGTCTACATTATCGTGACTGAGCGAATTTTCTGGAATCGCTTCCACTGGGATTCGAACTCCTGACCACATCGGGCCGCATGCATCTCTCTTAACCACTAGGCTAGAGATCATTTGCATATATATATATATATATATATATATATATATATATATATATGGGTAATACGATTAAGTGTAGATTAGGTTTCCATTTGCATTTGATTATAACCACTTGACATTTATAGGCCATCTATTGGTTTGATGCCATTACTTTTTATTTTTTTTTTGGTGTCCATTTCTTGAGGCCGCCAGCTTGGGACCGTGGCTGCACCGCGACCACCCAGCCATCCCATGCCCAAGGGGGGCTCGAACTTGGGACCTCCCCCAAGTGAGCCCCCCCCCCCCGCCCCCCCCCCCCCCCCCCCACCCACCCACAACCACACACACACACACACACAACCACTTGGGCTAGGGTGCTTGGACGTTTGATGCCATTACTTGATTGTATGTGGTTTTGTGGAGTACATGTCAAATCTATTGGTTTGATGTCAAATGGAAATACCACCCTTGTCTGCACAGAACAATCATTAAACATTTAGAATATCCATAATACCGCATTTAAAATCTCCATTTTTTACACTTTTTTATGCACTAATTGAGAATTTTATGTTATTGTTTTCCTACAGGTACACAATTTCAAATTCACCGACGGGGGATCTATCCACTGAAAACATCATCATCGATAGTTGATAGTTCAACTGCTAACACAACTCCACCTCTAAGTGAGAATGGCTCTAGCATAAAGGTTAGTATTCCGTAAAGTTGCTTGATTGTGTTCCTAATTATGAAGATTGGCTAAACTTGAGAAAGGTAGTGATTTTAATGAAACCCTAGATTCAAATATTGTTTCAAAATTGACCAAGATATCTAACTCTCCTTTATGCATATTTTTCAATAAACTGATTAATGGAGTAATTAAACTAGGTAGCATCCAGTTTTATTAAAATATGAAATGATATGTTGAACTAGGATGTACTACGGTTTGTTTTAAGTTCTGCAACCATAGCATGTCTCTGAACATATATAACTTGAGTAGGTAAGGACAAGACTCAAATTGATTTTTTAGAGGATGGCGAGGCTTAGACAGATTTTTTTTGAGCTAATGATCTAGGGTTAAGCAGAGTTTTTCAAGATAGTTTTCGAAGTAGCAAGCTCAGCTCTAGAGTTTAGTGATTCTCCGGAATGTACATTTGGTGATAGCTTTGTTAATTGAACAACCTTAGATAATCTTCCTAAGCTCGGACTTCATAAGAAAATCATCATCGTAATTATTAACATTAATAAGCGTATCATAATGCACGTCTCTTTTGCACTATAAAAACAAAAAAGCTTTTATGCCAAATAATTTAACTTGTCACACAACTCTCTTTTGCACTGATAGCAAATAATAAATAATAATGTATCTCTGCTTGTTAATACTAGGTAACCCATATATAATTACTAAGGTAAGTAATTGATTTTTTGCAAATAATAAATATCCCCATGTTTTTTTTAATGTAGTGTATAACTATTATTACCAAATGACCCATAAGTATTCTAGATAAAATCTTTTAGGTGATCACCTAATAATAAGAAAAATAAATTATTGATGGCAAAAACATGCAAGGCAATATGCATAAGAACATCTTATTATTATTAAGATTTGCAAGAATTGGTCCTCAACATCACGTCACGCGGAAGATATTTGGGAAAATTTTCAGATACCAAAACACTAGACCGGTTGTGGAAGTTATCTAGTTGTCAAGAACCAAGTCTAGGATTTCATGGTTTTCACCCAAATTATAGGCCTTCTGCAGATTGTGTTATTATTATTTTTCTTTCTTATACAATCACCTGAACCTCGATAACCTAATCAATGTTATTTTAAGCGATTTTCATTGCGCTCTAGGACCGTGGGTGGTTATTGAATAATCGTAATTAAACTGCCACTTGGAAATGTGTATTAATCGACCACTCATTTATTCTGGATCAAGCATGGAGTTACTAGGCCGTTTAATTTTCTGCTAATAGTTCTTTAGAACACTAAATTGTATATATTTGGGCCTCTATAGTTTCAAAGACTACTAGGAATCATAAAGTCCTAACATGCAGTGACAACAACTGTAGAATTGGCATTAATCAACTTTTTTGCAGGGAAAGGATGCGTCAGAAATGCATTCAAACAATAATGATGCTGGACAAAATTCAGATATGCTTGGTGAATTTTCTGACAGCTTTGTTCGTTGGGTCATCAAAGGAGAAATGCTTTGTTATTGATGTCAAAGAAGTTCATTTCAGTTCATAGTAATATTCTTCAAAAATCTGGCAGTTTCCTGAGATTACTTCTACAAGGAAATATGCTCTCCGTGGGACGAGGCCTTTGTCTATAAAATATCACTCCATTCCTTCTCCTCAGCAATTTGGGACAATTTGTTGCCATGCTATGATATGATTCATCTCCTCGCCCAATATTGATAGAAGCACTATGTGCAACTAAAATATAAATTGTTTCAGAGTTCCAGCTCCAATTTTGGTGGGAACTTCAAATTTCTCATGTAAATATTTAAGATGCACATTTGCTCAGTTTTGAGCTCTGCAACATTTATATTCTTCTTCTTTTTTTTTTTGGTTAGCAAAAGGTTTAACATTTTTTTTTACAGTATCCAAGGAGAATAATTATTGTTTTCTTTGCCTACAAACATGTCATGTTTGTCTTGCTCAGTTGGGATCATCCACGTCTATTTCTCCATAGCTATTAGTCCTTGTTTGGTTTGCGGAAAGAAAAGGAAATGAAATTGATTCTTTATTATTTTTTTTCCTTTGGAAAATTGTAATTTTCATCAATTTTTTCTTTTCGATGTTCGGAAATATCCGAATTATAGTCGGAATATATCTTTATCCATTATAATGTTTGGTGTTTGTAAGGAAAGAAAACAAAATCAAGTCAATTTTCCAATAATACTCCCGTGCAAATGAGAAAACTTATTATTCAGTAATATTTCTGTCTAAAAGGTATTATGGATAAAAATGGTAAACAATATTTCTAAGTAGGGATTTAGTCGAAAAATTTTATAATAAATGCAGAAAAGTTGGAGAGAAAGTGACTCATGAGATGGATGGGGGGAATCACTTTCCACATATTTTTTTACCCCTTGGGAATCAATTTTTCTTTCCAACTTCTTTCCTTTGGCTTCCAAACACATGAAAGAAATCACTTTCCTTTTCTAAGCTCAAATTCGAGTAACCAAACTATCCCTTAATAATTCAAAAAATGTGTTTGGTTTGCTAAGAAAGTGAAAATATGGAAGTCAGATAGTACATTGTAATAATTTATAATAGTAAATATTGAGTATTATTTTTATAATTACAAGATACTAATAACTATTATTAATTATCTTGATTAATAATTAATTATTAGAAGTATATATTAATATTAGATACTAATTAATTATATTATTAAATTGATTACTAATTATTAATATTATGTCTTTAACCAATTATATTTTTTTCCTCTTGCAAACAATTATTGTAAAATAATCAGTATTATTATTTAACTATTTTAATCACTTGTTCTTAATAATTAATTACCTTGATTTTTTTTGTTGTTGTATTTTTTGGCATGTAATCACTATTTAATTTTAATTAAATAGCTTGCAATTGTTTTATGAATTAAATATTATTTAGTTATTGATATTTAACACTATTTGCTTACTTATCAATATTTTATAGTATATTTTTGAATATTAATCCATTACTTCAAATATTTAATAATGATTATAACTATGTTAATTACTAAGTTACTACTATAATAACTAATTATATATGAATAATATTAACTACTTGAGTAAAAATAAATATTGTAAAAAAATCAAATTTCAGTTCCAATCCATTTCTTCTTTGGGTTGGATGTTAAAAGTTGAAAGTGGAGGGAATAAAGTGGGAGATAAGAGTTTTCACTCGGACATTTTTGTTCACCAAAGTTTGTGTAGATGTTTACCATTTCACTCAAGGATAGCCACGTGTAAAATTACTGATCAAAACTTGTGTGGATGTTCACCATTCCACTCAAGGTGAAAACTAAAGTTGTATTAGTTTTACACATGGGAACCTTATGAACATCTACACAAGTTTTGGTAGATAAAGAAAAATTTGTTTCCACTCCAATATCAAATTCAACCAAACAATGGATCTTCAAAAACTCTTCCACTTGAAGTACGACTTGCTTGACTGTAAGTTTACTTGTATTACTCTGAGTAAACAAGGTGTTGTATTTGGTGCCTTCAAGATCATTAAGGCCTCGTTTGGTTCACGGAATGGAAGGGAAAGGAAATTAATTCCTTGTCATTTTCTTTTCTTTGGAAAATTAAAATTTTTATTAATTTTTCTTTCCGACGTTAAAGAATTTGAAAATGAAAGTGAATACTTCAATGTGGGAAAGTAATTCCTTGCTTGGATGGAGGAAATCACTTTTTCTCCCAATTTTTCTTCTATTGGGAATCACTTTCCTTTCCTCCTCAATTCCTTTGGCACCCAAATATAGGAAAGTAATCACTTTCCTTTCCCAACCCTAAGATTCCGCCAACCAAACGAAGCCTAAGTGTTGCTTATTAATTAATCTCATTAAGTTGCATTATATAAGTTTTTTTTCTTTTTTTCTTTTCCTTCCAGATGTGAGTTAGTAGATCCTGGAGTTATATTATGCTCTATCAAAAGTACTCCTTTGGGGGAGCAGATCTGCTGTCCTATTTAATTCTGTCCATTTCTGTCCCCCTTCCTATTACATGTAGACCATAGGAGTAGATATGTGCATGATGGCCCACATATAATAAAAAAGAGGACAAATTTAGACAGAAATAAAGGGGACAACAGATCTGCTCTCCTCCTTTGATACCTTTGCTCCTATGAATTCAATAGCCGATTTTTTTTTAAAAAATGTAATCTCTTCCTTGAGAACATGTCCACGAGGAACTACCAATTAATGATGAATTCAATAGCCGATTTAAAAAAAAAAAATTGAAATCACCAAATACAAACATATAGACACAAAAAATATTATAAAATTAAAATCACTAAACCATACAGAGAAACTATTATAAATCAAGATTACAAGTCAAGACTACTAAAACTTATAGTACAAAAGCTCCAAAACAATTACAAGTATAAAATACAGAATTTTTTTTTTGGAAAACAACGATTGAAAAACTTAAAAAACAAAACCCTGAAACCTCATTAAAGATTTTTTTTTAACTAAAAAAATTTGCTGGAACGTAAATATTTAATTAATTTTCTTCTTCTTCACCCTTTCTCTCATTCTCATCTCTCCCTCTTGCTTTTTATTACGCCAAACAAAATCGGCCAACGTCACTAACATATAATTTATAATGCTTTTTGTTAAAGCAAAACCCGACCAATATCATTAATATATAATGTTTATTGGTTTTTTTTTAACATGTGTCGTAAGAACACGTGTTAAAGATAATCAATATATAACTTTTTTTACTTTGAAAATTGTTGTCAGCATAAAATAAACATTACAAAAATAATTTTTTGTATTGAAAAATGTTATCAAGACCCAATAAAATAATTTTTCAATATAAATTTTTTTTTTGGCATTAAGTCATGATAATATTTTCTAATACAAAAAATTATTTTTTAATATTTATTAAGTATTGATAATAATTTTTAAAATAAAAAAGATATGTATTAATTATTTTTAATATGTGTTGTCAGGACACGTGTTAACACAACCCAATGTTTATTGGCTTTCTTTTTAAGTCAAGCAAAGTCATATATATAAGAGCTTTGCTATGCCTACAACCAAATTTGACAACTCCCCTACAACCCGGACACGTGTCGGGCTTCGATTGGAGGAGGAAAAAAAATTGTGGGGCCGGGTGGAGCCCATGTAGCAGGGGGGTGAGAGTGGTGGTGGGACCCGGTGGGACCCATATGTAAGGGGTGGAAGAGAGTAGTTGTAAGAAGGTTGTAAAAATTTGGTAGTAAACTTAACATTTTCCTATATATAATGTGCAAGTGGGCCCCCACCGACTAAATTGAATCCGGATAATGTTGAATATATGATATTTATTGGCTTTCTTTTTCATAAAACCGACTAAATTGAATCCGATAAATTGGGCCCCCACCGACTAAATGATATATAATGATATAATGTGCAAGTGGGCCCCCACCGACTAAATTGAATCCGACCAATATCATTAATATATAATATTTATTGGCTTTTCTTTTAACATGTGTCGTGAGAACACGTGTTAAATCAATACATAATTTTTTACTTTAAAAATTGTTGTCAGCATAAAATAAACATTACAAAAATAATTTTTTTTTATTGAAAAATGTCATCAAGATCCAATAAAATAATTTTTAAATACAATTTTTTTTTTGCATTAAGTCATGATAATATTTTCTAATACAAAAAATTATTTTTTAATATTTATTAAGTATTGATAATAATTTTTTAAAAAATAAATATTAATTATTTTAATATGTGTCGTCAGGACACGTGTTAACACAACCCAATGTTTATTGACTTTCTTTTTTAAGTCAAGCAAAGTCATATATATATAATGTGTAAGTGGGCCCCACCGACTAAATGCAATCCGGATAATATTTAATATATTTATGAAAAACTACTAAAGGGACCACACAATTAATTAGAATCACTTCTAAAAGTCCTATGGGAAATTCACTTACAGTGCGTTTGGACACCTTTTTTTTTTTCTTTTTTGAGGAGAGAAAGAAAAATTTGAGGGAAAGAAAAATGAAGAAGAGTAAAAAGAATGTAAAATTAATTTTTTTTTCTTCACTTGTTTGGATAACTAAAAAGTAGGAAGAGAAAAAATTTAAAAATAATATTTGTTTGTGTATGAAGAAAGATATAATTACCATTTTGTCCTTGATTTTTTTAAATCATAATTAATACTTACTTTATTGAAGGGTAGTTGGACAATTTCTTTCACAGTCCTCTCAACTCTCTCCATTTTTCTCCTACTTTTGGGAGAAATTTTTTGGAGTGGGACCCATATAAAATTTTCTCTCAAATTTCTCTCCCCTTCCCAAACACCACTAATTTTAATTTTTCTCTCATTTTTTACTAAATATTTTCCTTCCTTACATTTTCTCCTCTTTCCAAACAATACCTTTGAATTCCACGTTTCTTGTACTTTTAGTAAAGTTATTTGTTTTAACCGAACTCAGCTGGCTCTCGTGGTCAGCAAGGAGAGGTATACCTTCTTAGCTAGACGGACGGTCTCGGAATCGAATCGCAGGAGAGGTGTGGGTGTGTGTACGGTCTCGAAATTGAACCACAAAATATGTGTGTAAAAATTGAGAACAATGGACGCAAATAACATGCAACGTAACATGCATAAAGTTTCGTATGTTACGTCGGACATCGCAAAAAAGAAGAAGTTACCAATCACTTGTCTTCTCATGTGCTTGATTGATTTTGCAGTTGGAAAATGTTGATATTACTGTTCAACAAATAGGTTCAGAAATTCAGATGGATAATTTGGCGGATTTATTTCCCGAAGACTTTGCCAACCAATGTAATTGACAGGTTAGTATACGATATCGGAATGCATTGATTTCAAAGATGTGTTAAAGTGATGCTTCCTAAAGAGGCGTGTTAAAATTAGTTTATAGAGGGAATGTTTTACTCATTTTCTTTCCCAAAATATCTTTTCTTTGCAAGGTTTTGAATAGTCTATAAAAAAAAATTTGCGAATAACAAATTTTTATTTAAAAAATATTCTCCAATGCAATTGTTAAATAATTGTGAAGCTAACATGACAAAAGTTACAGAAGATAATGTCAAGTTAGTTGTTTAGTTTTAAACAATGCACTTGTCAATGCCTTCACCTCTATGTCATCAATTATGAATAGAAAATATTTAGAAAAATATCTTTTTTTTAGTATTTGCATAGGGTCCCAAAAAAAGGAAGATCCAAATTTTTTATTTTTTTAGAGTGATTAAAAAAAGTCCCTTTTTAGTATTTGTTTAGGGTCCCGAAAAGTGAAAGTCCCAAAAAAATTTAACCTTCGCATATATTATTAGTGTGAAACAGTCATTTTTAGAACGATTAACCTTCGCATATATTATTAGGTGAAATCTTTATTTTTTTGGAGTGATTAAAAAATGTCAAACAAAATCGACCAACGTCACTAACGTATAATTTATAATGCTTTTTGTTAAAGCAAAATCCGACCAATATCATTAATATATAATGTTTATTGGCTTTTTTTTAACATGTGTCGTAAGAACACATGTTAAAGATAATCAATACATAATTTTTTTACTTTGAAAATTGTTGTCAGCATAAAATAAACATTACAAAAATATTTTTTTGTATTGAAAAATGTTATCAAGTTCCAATAAAATAATTTTTCAATATAAATTTTTTTTGGCATTAAGTCATAATAATATTTTCTAATGCAAAAAATTATTTTTTTAATATTTCTTAAGTATTGATAATAATTTGTATTAATTATTTTTAATATGTGTCGTCAGGACACGTGTTAACACAACACAATGTTTATTGGCTTTCTTTTTTAAGTCAAGCAAAGTCATATATATAATGTGTAAGTGGGCCCCACCGACTAAATGCAATCCGGATAATATTAAATATATTTATAAAAAACTACTAAAAGGACCACACAATTAATTAGAATCACATCTAAAAGTCCTATGGGAAATTCACTTACAGTGTGTTTGAAAACTTTTTTTTTTTTTTTTAAGGAGAGAAAAATTTGAGAAAAAAAAATAAAGGAGAGTAAAAAGAATGTAAAATTAATTTTTCCTTCACTTGTTTGGATAACCAAAAAGTAGGAAGAGAAAAAATTTAAAAATAATATTTGTTTGTGTATGGAGAAAGATATATTTATCATTTTGTCCTTGATTTTTTCAAATCATAATTAATACTTACTTTATTGAAGGGCAGTTGGGTAATTTATTTCACAATCCTCTCAACTCTTTCCATTTTTCTCCTACTTTTGGAAGAAATTTTTTGGAGTGGGACCCATATAAAATTTTCTCCCTCGTTTTCTCTCCCCCTTTCCAAACACCACTACTTTTAATTTTTCTCTCATTTTTTCCTAAATATTTTCTTTCCTTCTATTTTCTCCTCTTTCCAAACAATACCTTAGAATTCCACGTTTCTTGTACTTTTAATAAAGTTATTTGTTTTAACCGAACTCAGCTGGCTCTTGTGGTCAGCAAGGAGAGGTATACCTTCTTAGTTAGACGGACGGTCTCGGAATCGAATCGCAGGAGAGGTGTGGGTGTGTGTACGGTCTCGAAATTAAACCGCAAAATATGTGTGTAAAAATTGAGAACAATGGACGCAAATAACATGTAACGTAACATGCATAAAGTTCCGTGTGTTATGTCGGACATCGCAAAAAGAGAGAGTTACCAATCACTTGTCTTCTCATGTGCTTGATTGATTTTGCAGTTGGAAAATGTTGATATTACTGTTCAACAAATAGGTTCAGAAATTCAGATTGATAATTTGGCGGATTTATTTCACGAAGACTTTGCCAACCAATGTAATTGACAGGTTAGTACACGATATCGGAATGCATTGATTTCAAAGATGTGTTAAAGTGATGCTTCTGCGTGTTAAAATTAGTTTATAGAGGGAATGTTTTACTCATTTTCTTTCCCAAAATATCTTTTCTTTGTAAGGTTTTAAATAGTCTATAAAAAAAGTTTGCGAATAACAAATTTTTATTTAAAAAATATTCTCCAATGCAATTGTTAAATAATTGTGAAGCTAACGTGACAAAAGTTACAGAAGATAATGTGAAGTTAGTTGTTTAGTTTTAGACAATGCACTTGTCAATGCTTCACCTCTATGTCATCAATTATGAATAGAAAATATTTAGAAAAATGTCTTTTTTTTTAGTATTTGCATAGGTCCCAAAAAAAGGAAGATCCTATTTTTTTTTTATTTTTTTTAGAGTGATTAAAAAAGGTCCCTTTTTAGTATTTGTTTAGGGTCCCAAAAACTGAAAGGCCCAAAAAAATTTAACCTTCGCATATATTATTAGTGTGAAACAGTCATTTTTAGAACGATTAACCTTCGCATATATTATTAAGGTGAAATCTTTATTTTTTAGAGTGATTAAAAAATGTTTTTTTAGTATTTGCAGAGGGCACCAAAATTTGGAAGCCCAATTTTTATATATTTTAGATTGATTTTAAAAAAGTCATTTTTTAGCACATAGGATCCCAAAAACCTGAAGTCCCAAATTTTTTTAACCTTGTATATATTATTAATGTCAAATAGTCCTGTTTTTAGAATAATTAACCTTTATATATTATTAATGTGAAACTTTATTTTTGAGAGTGATTAAAAAAAGATTAATTTTTTATTATTTGCGGTCCCAAAATTTGGACGGCCAACTTTTTTAACCTTCATATACATACATATATTTATTAATATAAAATTTTTATTTTTTAGAATGCTTAATTTTAGTTAGTATTTGTACAATACCATTACAATGTTATAAACGACACTGATAATACTGTCAAGATGCTAGGCACAATATACATCCAAAGGGAGTATTTAAATACTTGTTAGGTGGATGTAGAATGAGTTGTTTTTGAGAAAATTTACTGTACTGGCGTATAATTTTTTGAAATTGTAGTGGATGGTGAAAGTTTTGAAAATTTTGTATAACGGTACAAAATGCCGTTTAAAAGGAGAGAAAAAATGTCAGATTAAATGACAATTCAAGCCAGAAAAATGCCAATAATAATGACGTTTTTCTTCTTCTTCTTCTGTAAATGCCAATAATAATGACTTTTTTGTGAAGGCCAGTAATAATAGCTAGCGTCTCAAAATTACTGCATGCAGAGAAACAACTGTTAACAATGTACAACAACAGTCCACAGATCAGTCTTGCAAGTTTTTCCTTGCCAACCAGTTCAACTAGCCAGCTATGACAATTAACTAACCATAAGCATATTATATCTACATTCACAAAAAAATGGAAAAAAAAAGAAAAAAAAAAACCATCATTACTTGTGTTCATAGGGAAAAGACAGAAGAAAACATAGTTATTAGTGGCATTTTTTTATACATGAAACATGTTATTAGCGACGATTTCCTCCTCCTTTCAACGTTTATTTTATGAAGAAATTAAGTTTACTATCAAATATTTACAACTTTCTTACAGCCCACATCCATCCCCTGCTTACATGGTCTCACCCAGCCCCACCCGGTCCCCTCCTCCTCCAATCAATGAATGCCACATATGCGATTGTAAAGCTTACAACCAAAATAATTAGTTGTAAGCATACTATTTCTCTTATTTTCTCCGACATTTTTGTGCCGTTGCACTGAAAAAAATTAAACTGACCGTCCATTACAATTTCTAAACAATATACATTGTTACATTAATTTTCTTCATGTCACAAATGGCCTGATAATACTGTTGGATGCTAGGCACGATAGTACAAATGGAAGGACGGTGTATTAAATACTCGGTAGAAAGAAGTCAATGTGGTGGGAACCATGAAAAGAATGGGTTTTGGTGTTTTAAATACTCGGTAGAAAGAAGTCAGTCAATGTGGTGGGAACCATGAAAAGAATGGGTTTTGGTTTCATTCAGTTAATGTTTATCTATATATATATGTGCTATTTTGCATCAGATCATGATAAGAAGACAAGAACGCCAAGGTTACTACTACCATGTATGCATATATCATCATGTTTTGTTAATTACTGCAGCTTAATTTGATTTATATAATGTCTTCAAAGTTTTTTTTCATTTTGTCATTTCTTTCTCGGAAAACCTCTGGTAACCATCTATGCAATTTCTTTATAGTTTGAAATTTGGTTTTACTTTTAGTTCTTTCATTTGTTCTTCTTTTCATCGTAGTTAATCTATTAGTTCATGATCTTGAATATAGTATCAGTAATTGCGTATCGGTCTAGTTTGCTCATAGTAATTATAACTGGAAATCGTCCATGACCTGTACCGTAACAAAAATTATTAGAAGTAGCTACTAGTAGCTAATCGATGAACTAGGAACTTGTGATCATAATAAATATACTCCAAAAAAATTTATTCAATTATAATATATATATATATATATATATATATATATATATATTTTGTTTGAAGCAATGGGTACTTGTGGCGAACTCGCCTCCACTGAGGCTCGAACCCCCGACCACTTGGGCCGCATGCATCTCTCTTAACCACTAGGCTAGAGATCATTTGCATATATATATATATATATATATATATATATATATATATATATATATATATATATATATATATATATATATATATATATATATATATATATATATATATATATATATTATTTTTTATTTTTTATTTTTTATTTTTTATTTTTTTGAAATATTAGGGTTTGTAGCCTTACCTGCCTGCCTATATATAAATTCATCATGTGATCCAAAATTTTGAAATATTAGGGTTTGTAGCCTTACCTGCCTGCCCTGCATGGGTGTCTATGTAGTAGTATCAATATATAAATATTTATCATCGACTTTCTACTTCATTGTGAATATATATATATATATATATATATATATATATATATATATATATATATATATATATATATATATATATATATATATATATATATATATATATATATACTGGCTGGGTGTGTTTCCTACTGGAAAGTGTTTATTCAAAGGAGAAATCAGAAAAGGGTGGGTTAGGCCTGGAATATGAACCGACTCATATGAAAACAAAAACATAACCTATAGGACAAAAGCAAAAATTTAATGTGAGACGGAATCACTTCAGCCTTTAGGCTGTGTTTGGTAGGAAGGATGGAAAAGTGGAAGGAAGGAAAAAGATAAGGATTCATTTTCCTTCCATAAGAAAAGGAAAGATCATTTCCTTCCTTTGTGTTTGGTAGCAAGGATGGAAAAGATAAGGGATGCATTTTTCTTTGTTTGGTATGAAAGGAAAGTGGAAGGAAAGAAAGTAAAAAATATAGGATTTACTAATTCTACCCTCAACTAAAAATATTTATTTACCATTTGACTTCATAAATAATTTAAATAATACATTCATATGGGGGTATAATTGTTAATTAATACAAGTCTCCACTTTTTCTCCCACTTTTGAGAGGATTGGATTTCTTAGGTTATGAAGGAAAAGTAATCCCTCCACTTTTACTTCCTTCCTATTTTCCTTCCATACCAAACAAGAGAAAATAAATCTTTCCTTTCACTTTTCCCTTCTCTATTTTTCTTCCTCCCACTTTTTTCTCCTACCAAACACACCCTTAAGTTAGTTCATCTTGGGTTATTCTATTTTATCCCTAAACACGATATTTAGCCATATATATAGATGCTAACATTAAATCTATTCATCAATGCAGAGAAAGTGAATATGAAGGTGTGGTTGGTATTAAGAGCAAAATGGATTTGGTGGGCTGCCATTGTTGGACTTGCAGCTTGGTTGTGCTCGTCGTCGTTATTGGTGACCGAAGTCAAACACAATAATAATCCCTCCATTGACAAAGTGGAGTTCAATGTCACGGGGTGCACTAAGAAAAGCTACAGTACTTTCCTAGAGTCGCTAAGAAAGAATTTAAGTAGTACAAATATTTTGTATAATATTTCATTGCTGCCTATTCCATCCCCTGCCAAGCAAGATTTGCTCTTCGTGGAAATTTTTGATTGGGAAAATAAGTCGATCACGTTAGTGTTAAATCGCATCAATGCATACGTGATAGCTTATAAAGCCCAAGATCTTTATTACTTGCTAGCTGATACTCCCGACAATCCACTTTATCGCAACAACTCATGGAGGTTTTCTTTTAATGGTACCTATTCAGCACTTGAACGTATTGCAGGAAGTAGAGAAAATATTGATTTGGGAATCACTGAACTAGCACAATCAATCTCAAATCTCCACTACTGGTCTTCGGATAAGGAGGGAAACAACCGTGGCTCGTGCTTTTACTGTTTTAATCCAAATGGTCTCCGAGACCGCACGATTCAGAGCGATTGAGCAAAAAGTTACAAAAAACATTATAGACGGCGAAAGCTATCAAAGTTTTCGCCCTGGTGTTGGCGTAATGGACCTCCAGAATAACTGGAGAACCCTCTCCTTTGCAGTTCAAGATTCTGAAGGAGGTGTCTTTTTGCAACCAGTTACATTACATACTACTCTCACTCACACAGTAGTTATCCGCGATGTGAAGGAAGCTCGAGAATTTTGCGGCTTAGCACTTCTATTGTATCGTCGACGCAAAGGCCAAGCATAGTTATCTCCTCATAATCTTTCTTAAGTTTTGTCCACATCGCTTGATCTTAATATAAGGTCTATGTTGGATATTGCGGCTTAACACTTCCAATTTCCCTAATGCTTAAAATGTGTCGATGTGTGCTAGTATTTCTTATTGTGTGTTGTGTAACGTGTAGAACTTGTATATCTTCTATGCAAGTTTTTTATGATCAATAAAATTGTACAGTTGAGTGTTCCAAATATATTATGTGCCATCTGCTGGGCTAATTATACAAATAAAGCAAATCAAATCAATGTTAAGACACGTTTGCAATAGCAATAGTTTTACTAATTATTATGGAGTGAAAAAGTAATATATCGTCTTCCCAAAGTTGGGTAATTGGGAGAAAACATGGTTGCTTAGCTTACTTCTCTTGAAGCTTGGATGTATCGGACTTTGGATGTATTGATTTATTATGTAGACTATAAAGTCCAATTTCCAGACAGTAGACATCCCAATGCAAGATGTAGATATCTACTGAATGTACGTGTAGCGTTCAGGAATAAAAGTTGGAACAAATTCATTTGCTTCATGCACATGGACATAAACAAAATCTGGATCAATATATTAAGCATGCAAACAAAATTAGGATCAACATTATTCCATTCAATCAAACCTTACACAATTTTGTCACTAGAATTCTTGCATGTTCTTTAGTGTCTAGCAGCCAACTAATAACTAGTAGGTGCATGACCATCATCCCTAGCTGTAGCAACTCCTCCATAATCAAACTACAACTCAACAACAAATATTACTCTTTATCAATTTATTTTAGAAGTACTGTAGATGGTTTGTTCAGGCCAAATTACCACATTAATTTTTAAATCATTGATTGTCCTTAATATTCTTGAGATACCATTATTTTGACAAAGAACTACCAAACGTTAGGACTTCCTTTACTCAAACTCAAAATGCAAGTGACACTTGCACCACTGTCCGAAGCTTGCCAAGCTTACATTGACCGCAATGTCCAGTAAGCAGCACAAGAAGATGATTTTGTCCAAACAAGATGCATTCATTTGGCAGACAAGAAGCAGCACAATTATCACCTACTCTGCCTTTCCACTAACTGAATATGTTCGTTCACTAACAGGAGTCTTAAATTATTGAAATGCACAAAATTTGTCATACTAATGGGCAATCAGGATCTAATGACCTTACATGCCTAAAATCCTTTATCAAAGCTCCCATTATCACGTTCCGATTTCGCAGAACCAAATATTGACACTGAATGTGATATCGTACAAATATAAATTGTAATTGTACAAGACAAGCATGCATCAAAACGACAAATTGAATATCTAAGATACAAAGTCATCACAACAAAAAAAAATATATGTATACTAAGCATAAAAGTTGAATCGGTACAAGATGTATAAAAGAATGATTCTCTTTATTGATATTGCAACAAATTTTACGGCGGCTCGAAGCCAATATAAAACTCGATTACAAATCTTGCCTTAGGACCAGTTATATGGCATAGTAGAATTATAAAGCATACTTGTGTCACAAGTATATAAGTGTCACGCAACAAAATTTTAGTTTACCCAATATTTATGATCGTTCCCTGTCAAATACAACAATTATAACAACATATAATGAATCAAAAGCATCTGTACTCAAAGTGTCACGAGTGTGTCTTTGTAGAAGACAATCGTTAGACTCATAAATATAGAGTGCAATCCAGACCAGACCTGAACCGGACCTGAATAGAATCCTAACAGGATCACCGACCAGTCCGAACCCATATCCTATATGGACCGGGCTGGGTTCTGGACCGCCCGGCACAGCTAACACCTTAAGTAAAGGAGATCAAAGTCCAAAGGCCACGGAAGAAGTTCACCTACAAATGCTAACGGAAGAAGTTCGCCTACAAATGCTGCGTCTTTTCTTGATTGTGATCACTACTTTAACAATATTAAGGCATTGAGAGAAGCCCTGTGTTTTCTTATGGATCCAAATGCTGGAAAATATGCCTGTTATGTGCAATTTCCACAGAGGTTTGATGTATGGATAGGAATGACCAATATGCAAACAGTAATACTCAATGTTTGCTTGGCCATTTTAACTTTCTTACCGCCATCCTTTCATTTAAGAGTACGGGTAGGTATTCAAGGTACTGTTATATGGGTCCAAATGATATACAATACAATATATATAAAGTCTAGTACGTTTCGTCGGACATTTAGAAAAACGCTAATAAAAATGGAAAAACAAGAGCGAATTTATTAATAAAATACATAGTTATTAATTTATTAACATGTGTTCTTAGGATACATATTAACAATATTTCTTTATGAATAACTACCAAAAGGACCACAAATTTTTTTGAACTATATTCCTATTGGATTTAAACAATCATAATATTTCCAAGTTTAGGACTGTTTTAAAAACCGGACCGACCGGTTGAACCGGTCAACCCGTGAACCAGTAATTTATTCGGGTTGGTTTTTCTTCCAAGAAATGGTTTCTTTTATGTAACCCAGTCGACCCAGCGGATTAGACCACTGAACATTCTGACCCGGTTGGATTTTAAACCGGTTTGAACCTGACTTTTCCAATTCAACTTTTTTTTTTTGGATTAGCTTTTGACTTTTGGTTTAGATTTTACATGCAATAAAAGTTTATATGTTTTTTTTGACTAATTTTAGCACAAGTAGTATATGTAGTTGTGTGCTATATAACATATTTAAATAAAATTATAAGCTTATAATATGGTTTAACCCGGGTTAAACCACTGGTTGAATCGGTTTGACCCAATCCAGTGTCCTCACAGAGTCGATCTTCGGTCCGAATTTTAAAACATTGGTTTAGGAAACTAGTGTCAATTTCCAACATCCATTTTCATTCAATTATTGTGTGAGCATTTGATTTCGTTCAATATTGTGTGGGCAAGGGTGAATCATGAGAAGGTGATTTGGTTTTTTTCAATTATTGTGTACTGTTGTTTAAAGTTATTTGGTTTCATTCAATTATTGTGTACGGTTGTTTAAAGTTATTTGGTTTCATTCAATTTTTGTGTAACCTCGTGATTCATGTTGCAGTTTGTGTTGGTAAGTACTTTTCCATACATCTGCTTTTATATATATATATATATATATATATATATATATATATATATATATATATATGTCATTTTGGATCAGAGAATGATAAAGAAGGGGAGAACAAATTAAGATTATTACTACTACCATGCATGCATGCAGGCATCTATCATCGCAATTTATTTTCTATTTTAAAATTTGTCTTTAGTGTTATTTCTTTAGTTTTTTAATGTACTCTCTTAGTTCTGATCTTGAATATAGGATTTAAGATCTCATATTATAGTCATTAGTTACTTCTGGAGCTTGCCCTTAACTAATAGACTTGAAATCATCTTTTATCTGAAACCGTAACAAAAAATACTCAAACAAATTCATTCGATCATAAAAATAATAAAATTTCATTTAATCCTAAATTATGAAATATGGGCGTCTTTGTAGTATCATTATATAGATTTGTCTTTACTTCTTATTTTACTTAATCGCATGATCGAACTTGCCATATGTGGGTTTTTCAAATTATTTCCTAGAAAGTGATTTCATATGCATGTGGCAAATTTCAAATATGTATTTTAATGTAAAATTCTTCTTTTATTGATTTGCACATATGGAATGTGGTAGCCTATGTTTGACATGGTGTGATATTTTACTAGGGGGTAATGTTCAAATCCTCTAAACATATTTGTTTTTGTCACTCATTTCTTTTCTTTTGGAGATAGACTTGAGAAAATATGATAAGAGAGAGAAGAAAATGCAGTTATGACTGGTTTTTTATTTACTTGAAACATATTATTGGCGATGATTTCCTCCTTCTATAAGGGATAATCCTATGGCTACAACCAAACCCCTACAACCTACTTACAACCGCCATGTGGGACTCTCACTTCTCCTTTTTTTTTTTTTTTTCTGTGAATGACAATAAAAAGGACATTTTTTAAACGCCAGTAGCAATAGCATCTCAAAATTACTGCATGCAGATAAACAGTTGTTAACAATGTACAACAACAATGCACAGATCAATTTCGTAAGTTCCTTGCCAACCAGTTCAACTAGCCGGCTATGATAATTAACTAACCTTAAGAATATTAAGGGCATTCACAAAAAAAGGAAAAAGAAAAAGAAAACCATTATTACTTGTGTTCATAGGGAAAAGAGAGAGAAGAAAACGTAGTTATTACTGGCTTTTTCTGACTTGAAACATATTATTGGCGACGATTTCCTCCTTCTTTAAGGGATGATCCTATGGCTACAACCAAACCCCTACAACCTACTTACAACCGCCATGTGGGAACTCACTTCTCCTTTTTTGTTTCTCTTTTTTTCTTTTTCTTTCTTTCTATGAATGACAATAATAATGATATTTTTTGAATGCTAGCAACAATAGCGTCTCAAAATTACTGCATGCAGATAAACAGTTGTTAACAATGTACAACAACAGTCCACAGATCAGTTTCGTAAGTTCCTTGCCAACTAGTTCAACTAGCCAGCTATGATAATTAACTAACATTAAAAATATTAAGGGCATTCACAAAAAAAAGGAAAAAGAAAAAGAAAACCATTATTACATGTGTTCATAGGGAAAATAGAGAGAAGAAAAAAATAGTTATTACTGGTTTTTTTTTACTTGAAAAAGATTATTGGCGACGATTTCCTCCTTCTTTAAGGGATGATCCTATGGCTGCAACCAAACCCCTACCACCTACTTACAACCGACATGTGGGACTCTCACTTCTCCTTTTTTGTTTCTTTTTTTTTTTTGAATGACAATAATAATGACATTTTTTATGAACACCAGTAACAATAGCGTCTCAAAATTACTGCATGCAGATAAACAGTTCTTAACAATGTACAATAGTCCACAGATCAATTTCGTAAGTTCCTTGCCAACCAGTTCAACTAGCCAGCTATGATAATTAACTAACCTTAAGAATATTAACGACATTCACAAAAAAAAGGAAAAAGAAAAAGAAAACCACTATTACTTGTGTTCATAGGGAAAAGAGAGGGAAGAAAACGTAGTTATTACTGGCTTTTTTTTGACTTGAAACATATTATTGGCGACGATTTCCTCCTTCTTTAAGGGATGATCCCATGGCTACAACCAAACCCCTACAACCTACTTACAACCTACTTACAACCCCTACAACCTACTTACAATAATAATGACTCTTTTTTTGAACGCCAATAACAATAGCGTCTCAAAATTACTGCATGCAGATAAACAGTTGTTAACAATGTACAACAACAATCCACATATCAGTTTCGTAAGTTCATTGCCAACAAGTTCAACTAGCCAGCTATGATAATTAACTAACCATAAGAATATTAACGACATTCACAAAAAAATGGAAAAAGAAAAAGAAAACCATTATTACTTGTGTTCATAGGGAAAAGAGAGAAGAAAACGTAGTTATTACTGGCTTTTTTTTGACTTGAAACATATTATTGTCGGTGATTTCCTCCTTCTTTAAGGGATGATCCTATGGCTACAACCAAACCCCTACAACCTACTTACAACCGCCATGTGGGACTCTTACTTCTCCTTTTTTGTTTCTTGTATTTTTTCATTCTATGAATGACAATTATAAGGACTTTTTTTAACGCCAGTAACAATAGCGTCTCAAAATTACTGCATGCAGATAAACAGTTGTTAACAATGTACAATAAAAGTCCACAGATCAGTTTCGTAAGTTCCTTGCTAACTAGTTCAACTACCCGGTTATGATAATTAACTAAACTTAAGAATATTAAGGGCATTCACAAAAATAAAAGGAAAAAGAAAAAGAAAACCATTATTACTTGTGTTCATAAGAGAAAGAGAGAGAGAGAAGAAAACGTAGTTATTACTGGCTTTTTTTTGACTTGAAACATACTATTGGCGATGATTTCCTCCTTCTTTAAGGGATGATCCTATGGCTACAACCAACTTAAAACCGCCATGTGGGACTCTCACTTCTCCTTTTTTGTTTCTTTTCTTTTTCTTTCTGTGAATGACAATAATAAGGATATTTTTTTTAACGCCAGTAACAATAGCGTCTCAAAATTACTGCATGCAGATAAACAGTTGTTAACAATGTACAACAACAGTCCACAGATCTGTTTCGTAAGTTCCTTGCCAACCAGTTCAACTAGCCGGCTATAATAATTAACTAACCTTAAGAATATTAAGGGCATTCACAAAAAAAGGGAAAAATAAAAAGAAAACCATTATTACTTGTGTTCATATGGAAAAGAGAGAGAAGAAAACGTAGTTATTACTGGCTTTTTCTGACTTGAAACATATTATTGGCGACGATTTCCTCCTTCTTTAAGGGATGATCCTATGGCTACAACCAAACCCCTACAACCTACTTACAACCGCCATGTGGGACTCTCACTTCTCCTTTTTTGTTTCTTTTTCTTTTTGTGAATGACAATAATAATGACATTTTTTTTGAATGCCAGTAAGAATAGCGTCTCAAAATTACTGCATGCAGATAAACAGTTCTTAACAATGTACAACAGTCCAAAGATCAGTTTCGTAAGTTTCTTGCCAACCAGTTCAACTAGCCAGCTATGATAATTAACTGACCATAAGAATATTATCGACATTCACAAAAAAAAAAGGAAAAAGAAAATGAAAACCATTATTACTTGTGTTCATAGGGAAAAGAGAGGGAAGAAAACGTAGTTACTACTACCTTTTTTTTGACTTGAAACATATTATTGGCGACGATTTCCTCCTTCTTTAAGGGATGATCCTATGGCTACAACCAAACCCCTACAACCTACTTACAACCGCCATGTGGGACTCTCACTTCTCCTTTTTGTTTCCTTTTTTTTTCTTTTGTGAATGACAATAATAATGACTCTTTTTTTTTAACGCCAATAACAATAGCGTCTCAAAATTACTGCATGCAGATAAACAATTTTTAACAATGTACAACAACAGTCCACATTTCAGTTTCGTAAGTTCCTTGCCAACAAGTTCAACTAGCCAGCTATGATAATTAACTAACCTTAAGAATATTAACGACATTCACAAAAAAAGGAAAAAGAAAAAGAAAACCATTATTACTTGTGTTCATAGGGAAAAGAGAGAGAAGAAAATGTAGTTATTACTAGCTTTTTTTTTGACTTGCAACATAGTATTGGCGACGATTTACTCGTTCTTTAAGGGATGATCCTATGGCTACAACCAAACCCCTACAACCTACTTACAACCGCCATGTGGGACTCTCACTTCTCCTTTTTTGTTTCTTTTTTTTTCATTCTATGAATGACAATTATATGGACATTTTTTTTAACGCCAGTAACAATAGCGTCTCAAAATTACTGCATGCAGATAAACAGTTGTTAACAATGTACAACAACAGTCGACAGATCAGTTTCGTAAGTTCTTTGCAAACCAGTTCAACTACCCGGCTATGATAATTAACTAACCTTAAGAATATTAAGGGCATTCAGAAAAATAAAAGGAAAAAGAAAAAGAAAACCATTATTACTTGTGTTCATAAGAGAAAGAGAGAGAAGAAAATGTAGTTATTACTGGCTTTTTTTGACTTGAAACATATTATTGGCGACGATTTCCTCCTTCTTTAAGGGATGATCCTATGGCTACAACCAAACCCCTACAACCTACTTACAACCGCCATGTGGGACTCTCACTTCTCCATTTTTGTTTCTTTTTTTTTTCTTTTTCTTTCTTTCTGTGAATGACAATAATAATGACATTTTTTTGAACGCCAGTAACAATAGCGTCTCTATTACTGCATGCTGATATACAGTTGTTAACAATGTACAACAACAGTCCACAGATCAGTTTCGTAAGTTCCTTGCCAACCAGTTCAACTAGCCAGCTATGATAATTAACTAACCTTAAGAATATTAAGGGCATTCATAAAAAAAAGGAAAAAAAAAAGAAAACCATTATTACTTGTGTTCATAGGGAAAAGATAGAGAAGAAAAAATAGTTATTACTGGTTTTTTTTACTTGAAACATATTATTTGCGACAATTTCCTCCTTCTTTAAGGGATGATCCTATGGCTACAATCAAACCCCTACAACCTACTTACAACCGCCAGTGGGACTCTCACTTCTCCTTTTTTGTTTCCTTTTTTTTGTTTTCTGTGAATGACAATAATAATGACTCTCTTTTTTGAACGCCAATAACAATAGCGTCTCAAAATTACTGTATACAGATAAACGGTTGTTAACAATGTACAAGAACAGTCCACATATCAGTTTCGTAAGTTCCTGTCACGACCCGCACCCTAGAGTAAGGACACGAGAAGTGGGTACGTCCAGCCTACGCCGCAGTGTCGGATGTAGAACGATGTCCTAGGTCAATCATCTAACAATATATAAGGTACCTGTACAGTATATACACTCCGAATGGAGGTGACATAGCAGAATACCGTCTCAATCACATCTAAGGTGGAATACAATAAAAGATATATAGATAAAAAAACTGAAATCCACAAGAGATACAGCAGATAGAAGTCTAAGTGTTTAAGATATCACAAATCCAGAAAATATCTCAAATCTTAAATACAGTAATCCATAGAGTAAATACAGCTCACGACAACTGAAAATAAAATAAGAAAAAACCCTAGCTATCTACTCCAACCACTACTGTGTCTCCTCTAAGCTAGCAGGTAACCTCCAAGCTATCTTTAAAATTTATCAACAGGTCCAGTCAGGACAAGAGCGAGTACAGTACATCTCAAAAAATCATAACAGGTTAGAAAATATAATCATGCTAGAGAGTAAGATACAAGAAACTGAAAGAACAACATGATGTAAAAAGAGAGACTGTAAGTAAATAGCTACAATATATAAGAGAACTATCAGTGCTAGTGATTTAGAGTACAAGACGGTTATGTAAACGGTACGATGTTGTACACGAGTAATCTACAGAGGTTGTACACGAGTAATCTACAAGATTGAATACATAACCACTTCTACTCCTCCGTCCCAATCAATACACAAGGATCTAGTCAAGTTATGTTATTGCACACGAAATATAGTTGTACACGATGATCATGTGAGCACATGAGTATACACGATTTCACACGATTTGTACACGAATAACACGAACACAAGGAGTACACGATGCCCATGATAAATTACACGAACACAAAATACCCGATGTATCCGCTAAGGGGATAACATCGCACGACAAGATCCATATAGTATTAATCCGTGTTACCAACGTGTCAGCATCAAGTAAAGTAATCTAAAGCAGGAAATATAATCCTAAACAAGATATAAAATGATCAGAGAATGTACTCTCCTTAATTTGGCTGGAGTCGACGTGCGCGACACGAACGTGTCGACACGAGGTAGGTACAATACTATGCTCCACAAGATGGTCCCAAACGATAGCACTGACAGTCCTAATGAGTCCAGAATACTCCAAATAGCCTGGTTTGGTATATAAAAGTCTAAAATCAGAGTTGGTACGATAATCGGGTCAAGAAATAGGAAAATGACTTCAATAGTCACGATTTATGTTTTTAGAAAAAATCACGAATTACCTATATTCTATTAAAAAATCATTATATAATATTAAAAACTATTATTGTCATTACTTATTTTATAATCTTAATATATTTATATATTTGTATATTGATAATATAGATAATATTCTAAGCTAAAACTCCAACTTGTCAAGTAGGATTTTTAAACTTAATGCAAACGACACCAAACTTCTACTGTAGCTAGGGGACACCTAGATCTAAGCTACCGTGCACTAAAAACAGGAATTAAATAGAATTAGAGGGGTTTACCTATATGTTGCAAGAATCAAGAAAAAGCTCCAATTCAAACCGTTCCCGTTGCTAGCCAATTCCTCCCAATTGCTCTAAAAATGAGATTGCTCCTCAAAATCAGCAAGTAGAGGTTGGTTAGAATCATATGCAAAAGATTTGGGTCAAAATGATTTAAAAATGGATTTTCTAGGAATTTAGGAAAGTGGAGAAATTACCTTTCCTTCAAAAGCTTGGATGAACACAAAAGAGGCAAGAACAAGTCATTAGGACATTAAATAGGGGTGGGAAACCCTAGGTTGGCTGGCCACTGGTGGGTTGGTTGGGATTGTGCGAGGAGTTCTCCTCCCCGCACTGGCCGCACGAGCGGACTGAACCGTACAGATTTTCCCACTAACACGGCTTTTAAACTCTGATACGACACGACCCTGACACGGTGCAGGGTAATGAAACCCTAGCCCTACCCCTGTCGTATACGTGTGCACGGCCACATGTCACCATGTGGCCTGTGTCGTGCACTGGACACACGTGCACGCGTGCACGACGCAGCCTATGCACAGCGTGTCTGTGCGTGTTTTGAGACTTGGACATGCCGTGTCCGGCTCTAGGGTGATAGTTCCTTGCCAACAAGTTCAACTAGCCAGTTATGATAATTTACTAACCGTAAGAATATTAACGACATTCACAAAAAAAAGGAAAAAGAAAAAGAAAACCATTATTACTTGTGTTCATAGGGAAAGGAGAGAGAAGAAAACGTAGTTATTACTGGCTTTTTTTTTGACTTGAAACATATTATTGGCGACGATTTCCTCCTTCTTTATGGGATGATCCCATGGCTACAACCAAACCCCTACAACCTACTTACAACCGCCATGTGGGACTCTCACTTCTCCTTTTTTGTTTCTTTTCTTTTTCTTTCTGTGAATGACAATAATAAGGACATTTTTTTAACGCCAGCAACAATAGCGTCTCAAAATTACTGCATGCAGATAAACAGTTGTTAACAATGTACAACAACAGTCCGCAGATTAGTTTCGTAAGTTCCTTGCCAACCAGTTCAACTAGCCGGCTATGATAATTAACTAACCTTAAGAATATTAAGGGCATTCACAAAAAAAAAGGAAAAAGAAAAATAAAACCAATATTACTTGTGTTCATAGGGAAAAGAGAGAGAGAGAAGAAAACGGAGTTATTACTGGCTTTTTCTGACTTGAAACATATTATCGGCGACGATTTCCTCCTTCCTTAAAGGATGATCCTATGGCTACAACCAAACCCCTACAACCTACTTACAACCGCCATTTGGGACTCTCACTTCTCCATTTTTGTTTCTTTTTGTTTCTTTTTCTTTCTTTCTGTGAATGACAATAATAATGATATTTTTTTGAACGCCAGTAACAATTGCGTCTCAAAATTACTGCTTGCAGATAAACAGTTGTTAACAATGTGCAACAATAGTCCACAGATCAGTTTCATAAGTTCCTTGCCAACCAGTTCAACTAGCCAGCTATGATAATTAACTAACCTTAAGAATATTAAGGGCATTCACAAAAAAAAGGAAAAAGAAAAAGAAAACCATTATTACTTGTGTTCGTAGGGAAAAGAGAGAAGAAAAAAAATAGTTATTATTGGTTTTTTTTTGACTTGAAACATATTATTGGCGACAATTTCCTCCTTCTTTAAGGGATGATCCTATGGCTAGAACCAAACCCCTACAACCTACTTACAACCGCCATGTGGGAACTCACTTCTCCTTTTTCGTTTCTTTTTTTTTTCTTTTTCTTTCTTTCTATGAATGACAATAATAATGATATTTTTGAACGCTAGTAACAATAGCGTCTCAAAATTACTGCATGCAGATAAACAATTGTTAACAATGTACAACAGTCCACAGATCAGTTTCGTAAGTTCCTTGCCAACCAGTTCAACTAGCCAGCTATGATAATTAACTAACCTTAAGAATATTAAGGGCATTCACAAAAAAAAGGAAAAAGAAAAAGAAAACCATTATTACTTGTGTTCATAGGAAAAAGAGAGAAGAAAACGTAGTTATTACTTCTTTTTTTTTTGACTTGAAACATATTATTGGCGACGATTTCCTCCTTCTTTAAGGGATGATCCTTGGCTACAACCAAACCCTTGCAACCGCCATGTGGGACTCTCACTTCTTCTTTTTTGTTTCCTTTTTTTTCCTTCTGTGAATGACAATAATAATGACTCTTTTTTTAACGCCAATAACAATAGCGTCTCAAAATTACTGCATGCAGATAAAAAGTTGTTAACAATGTACAACAACTGTCCACATACCAGTTTCGTAAGTTCCTTGCTAACAAGTTCAACTAGCCAGCTATGATAATTAACTAACCATAAGAATATTAACGACATTCACAAAAAAAAAGGAAAAAGAAAAAGAAAACCATTATTACTTGTGTTCATAGGTAAAAGAGAGAGAGAGAGAGAGAGAGAGAGAGAGAGAGAGAGAAGAAAACGTAGTTATTACTGGCTTTTTTTTGACTTGAAACATATTATTGGCGACGATTTCCTCCTTCTTTAAGGGATGATCCTATGGCTACAACCAAACCCCTATAACCTACTTACAACTGCCATGTGGGACTCTCACTTCTCCTCTTTTGTTTCCTTTTTTTTTCTTTCTGTGAATGACAATAATAATGACTTTTTTTTTGAACGCCAGTAACAATAGCGTCTCAAAATTACTGCACGCAGATAAACAATTCTTAACATTGTACAACAACAGTCCACAGATCAGTTTCGTATGTTCCTTGTCAACCAGTTCAACTAGCCAGCTATGATAATTAACTAACCTTAAGAATATTAACGGCATTCACAAAAAAAAGGAAAAAGAAAAAGAAAACCATTATTACTTGTGTTCATAGAGAAAAGAGAGAGAAGAAAATGTAGTTATTACTGGCTTTTTTTTTGACTTGAAACATATTATTGGCGACGATTTCCTCCTTCTTTAAGAGATGATCCTATGGCTACAACCAGACCCCTACAACCTACTTACAACCGCCATGTGGGACTCTCACTTCTCATTTTTTGTTTCCTTTTTTTTTTTCTTCTGTGAATGACAATAATAATGACTTTTTTTTTGAACGCCAATAACAATAGCGTCTCAAAATTACTGCATGCAGATAAACAGTTGTTAACAATGTACAACAACAGTCCACAGATCAGTTTCGTAAGTTCCTTGCCAACCAGTTCAACTAGCCAGCTATGATAATTTACTAATATTAAGAATATTAACGTCATTCACAAAAAAAAAGGAAAAAGAAAAAGAAAACCATTATTACTTGTGTTCATAGGGAAAAGAGAGAAGAAAATGTAGTTATTACTTGCTTCTTTTTTTTGACTTGAAACATATTATTGGCGACGATTTCCTCCTTCTTTAAGGGATGATCCTATGGCTACCCTACAACCTGCTTACAACCGCCAAGTGGGACTCTCAAATGGGGGGGGGGGGGGGGGGGGGTTGGGGGTTTGGAAGAGGGGACCCATGTAAGGACCAATAGGAGGACGCCACGTCATCAGTTAGAAGGGTTTTGGTTGTAAGTAGATAGTAAACTTGACATTATTGTTCTTTAGGGGGCGTTTGGTACGCGGTATTTTTTTTATTCCCTGGAAAATTTAAGATGGAAATCTATTACTACGTTTGTTTGGCATATAAAAAATTTATTTCCGGGAATTATAAATACCCGGGTAAATAGTTTACCCACAAAACATCAGAATTCTATCCCTTGAGAATAGGGGGGTATTTTTTTTTTTTTTTCCGGGCAAAAAAAAAAATTGTCAAATTTTTTTCTTCTTATTTGATCAATTTTGATTAGTTTTGAACATTTTTTCTTTTTTTGTCATTTTTATCGCTTTTTGTCGTTTTACCAATTTTTTGTCGTTTTACTCGATTTTTTGTCGTTTTAACCCATTTTTTGTCTTTTTTGTCACCTTTTGATTATTTTTTGTCGTTTTACCCATTTTTTGTCCTTTTGTCATTTTTTGTCGTTTTAAGCGTTTTTTGTCATTTTTAACCATTTTGTCTTTTTGTCACTTTCTGATTATTGTTTGTCGTTTTACCCATTTTTTGTCTTTTTTGTCGTTTTTTTTGTCATTTTTGTCGTTTAAGCATTTTTTTGTCGTTTTTAGCTTTTTTGTTGTTTTACCGTTTTTAGTCGTTTTTGTCGCTTTTTGGTCATTTTTACTGATTTTATGTCATTTTGTCATTTTTGTCGCTTTTACCGATTTTGTCCTTTTTGTTGCTTTTTGGTTATTTTTTTGTCGTTTCACCGATTTTTTGTCGTTTTAACCGATTTTTTGTCATTTTTTGTCGTTTTTATCGATTATTTTTCCGTTTTTTTTCGCTTTCTGGTCATTTTTTGTCGTTTTAAACCGATTTTTTGTCGTTTTTCATCGTTTTTTGTTATTTTGTCGTTTTTACCGATTTTTTGTCATTTTTACCATTTTTTTCGTTTTTACCGATTTTTTGTCGTTTTACCGGTTTTTTTTATATTTGTTCATTTTTTTTCGTTATTATTATTTTTTATTTTTTTTCCCGGGAATATTTATATTGTCACCAAACATGGGTATGTAATTTTTCCGGGAATTTAATTCCTTGGAATTTGACTCCCAGAAATATAAAATTTCCGACTATATAGTATTCCGCATACCAAACGCCCCCTTAAGGTTTATTTATCTGACAATTTTTGTACCGTTACACTAAAAGAAATTAAACTGACCGTCCATTACAATTTCTAAAGAATATACAATGTTACATTAATTTTTGTACCCCTCTTTCTAAAGAATAGTACAAATGGAAAGAGGGGTGTTTTAAATACTCGGTAAAAAGAAGTCAGTCAATGTGGTGGGAACCATGAAAAGAATGGGTTTTGGTTTCATTCAGTTTATTGTGTGACACGAGGATGAGCATGTGAATCACGTTACAGTTCTCGTTGTGAATAGCGTACATTAATATTCTCCTCTATTTATCTATATATATGTGCTATTTTGCATCGGATAATGATGAAAAGAGAAGAACGCCGAGGTTACTACTACTACTATGTATGTATGTATCATCATGTTTTGTTAATTACTGCAGCTTAAATTTGATTTACATAATGTCTTCAAAGTTTCTTCATTAATTTGTCATCTTTTTAGTTCTTTCATTTCTTCTTGTTTTCCTTATCGGTAATCTATTAGTTCATGATTATGAATATAGTAGCATGTAAGATATCAGATTATAGTAAGCAATTACATATCGGTCGATCTTGCTCTTAATTAATAATAATAGAATGAGAATCATCTTTCATCTGATACCGTAACAAAAATTATTAAAAGTAGCTATTAGTACCTTTAAATCGATGAGCTAGAAACTTGTGATCATAATAAAAATACTGCAAAAAATTCGTTCAATTATAAAATTAAAAATATATAAATTTATCATTTAATTCAAAGTTCTAAAGTATTAGGGTTTGGAGCCTTGGACTCGGTTGAGAGGACTGATCTCACTTTGATATGTACTTAGCTGCATGCCTGCATGGATGTCTGTGTAGTAGTATCGTTATATAAATATTTATCTTTGGCTATCTACTCCATCATGAGTATGTATATATGAATATATCTTTTATATATATATATATATATATATATATATATATATATATATATATATATATATATATATATATATATATATATATATATATATATACTTAGCTGCATGCCTGCATATGTAAGTAGTATCATTATATAAATATTTTATCTTTAGCTATCTACTTCATCGTGAGTGAGTGTGTATATATATATATATATATATATATATATATATATATATATATATATATATATATATATATATATATATGTGCATTGAACGTATAATATGTTGGGAGGTGTTCTTCTTATTTGGTTGAGTTCGATTTTTCATGTTGAATATATGTAACAAATTTAAATTTTTCCAAAAATATTTTACATAATTTTTTTTTTAAAATAAAATGGACCATGATATAGTTAGGCTTAGACGGCTCACATTTGAGCCGTTTTGAAGCCTCATTATATATATATATATATATATATATATATATATATATATATATATATATGTGTGTGTGTGTGTGTCCGGCGGGCCTAGCTCTTGTGGTTAGGAGGGTTGGCTCCCCTAGCGGTGGGCTAGGTTCGAGCCCTCCCTTCCCCACCCGAGGTGGCTGGGCGGCTTTGGCCGCGGCCTCGGGTTGGCGACCCCTTGCCGGACACCTACCCCCCCTGCCCCCCCCCCTCCCCCCCGGGTTACCCCCCCCCCCCCCCCCCCCCCCCCCGGGCCCCCCTAAAAAAAAGAAAAATAAAAATAAAAAAAAAATAAAAAATAAAAATAAAAATATATATATATATATATAGAGAGAGAGAGAGAGAGAGAGAGAGCATGTAAAGGCATAACGTATACTGGCTGGGTGAGTTTCCTACTGGAAAGTGTTTATTCAAAGGAGAAATCAGAAAGGGCTGGGTTAGGCCTGTAATACAGACCGACTCATATGAAAAGAAAAAACAAAAACAAAAAAACATATAAAAAACAAAAATTTAATGTGGGATGGAATCCACCTTAGCCTTTTATTTCGTTCATCCTTGGGGTTATTCTGTTTTATCCCTAAAGTTATATTAGCCATGCTAACATTAAATCTATTCATTAACATTGTGCAGAGAGTGAATATGAAGGTGTGGTTAGTCTTGACATGGGCTTGGTGGGCTGCCATTGTTGGACCTGCAACTTGGGTGTGCTCGTCGTCGTTGTTGGTGACTGAAGGCGGGTACAATAATAATCTCTCCATTGACAAAGTGGAGTTCCATGTCAAGGGGTGCACCAGGAATAGCTACAGTGTTTTCCTAGAATCGCTACGAAAACACTTAAGTAGTGGAAATAGTGCGTATAATATTCCATTGCTGCCTATTCCATCCCCTCCCAAACAAGATTTGCTCTTCGTGGAAATTTTTGATTGGGAAGATAAGTCGATCACGTTAGTGTTAAGTCGCATCAATGCATACGTGATAGCTTATAAAGCCCAAGATCGTTATTACTTGCTAGCTGATACTCCCGACAATCCACTTTATGGCAACAACTCATGGAGGTTTTCTTTTAATGGTACCTATGCAGCACTTGAATATAAAGCAGGACGAAGAGAAAATATTGATTTGGGAATCATTGAACTAGCACAATCAATCTCAAATCTTCGCTACTGGTCTTCGGATAAGGAGGAAACAACCGTGGCACGTTCCCTTATTGTTTTGATCCAAATGGTCTCCGAGACTGCACGATTCAGAGCGATTGAGCAAAAAGTTACAAAAAACATTATAGACGATGGAAGCTATCAAAGTTTCCGCCCTGGTGTTGGCGTAATGGACCTCCAGACTAACTGGGGAACCCTCTCCATTGCAGTTCAAAATTCTACAGGAGGGGTCTTTTGGAAACCGGTTATATTAAAGACTACCCTCACTGACACAGTAGTTATCCCCGATGTGGAAAAAGCTCGAACATTTTGTGGGTTAGCACTTCTATTGTATTGGCGCAAAGGTCAAGCATCGTTCTCCTCATAATCATTCTTTAGTTTTGTCCACATCGCTTGATCTTAATATAAGGTCTATGTTGGATATTGCCCTACTGCTTAAAATGTGTCGATGTGTGCTAGTATTTCTTATTGTGTGTTGTGCAACATTTGGAACTTGTATATCTTCTATGCAAATTTTCTATGATCAATAAAATTGTACTGTTGAGTGTTCCAAATATATTATGTGCCATCTGCTGGGCTAATTATACAAATAAAGCAAATCAAATCAATGTTAAGACACGTTTGCAATAGCAATAGTTTTACAAATTATTATGGAGTGAAAAAGTAATATATCGTCTTCCCAAAGTTGGGTAATTGGGAGAAAACATGGTTGCTTAGCTTACTTACTCTTGAAGCTTGGATGTTGTTGGTGTTTTTGCCTTTGGACTAGAAAAGATAGTCCCACATCGGCTACACCAAATGGTGAGTATCTCAATATAATGCATTGCTTGTGTTGAGGTGTGCACATGAGGTGTAGTGGGGCACAAGTTTGTGCCATGTGGAAGTATTTTCCTAGAAGGAAAAAGGATTAAATCCAACAAGGATGCAAGTTAATTTTTGTTGTACGGACTCGGACTCGGACGCGGACTCCAAGATGTCTCGTGCATGCACGGGAGGGTTCGGGGGGTAGGCGTGGACTGGCACACTCCTATGCTGATTGTGGGATGATCTAAAATATCAAACTCTATTTTTGAGTATTGGTATTTTAGTCCCACATCGGATAGGAGAAGAGGTGAAGTCTCAACTCCACTCTATAAATAGAGCCCCTTGGCCTCCTTTGAAAGAAGCACCAAGAAGAGTAATGAGGGAGTCTGTTAAGTCCAGGAAGCCCGTTCAAGTCTCAAATATTGACTTACGAGCGTTCCAGAAGTTCTCCTGAACTTGCTGGTTCCTGGGAGCTTATCCGTACTGCGGGTATAGCTTTGAGCGCCGGTGTTCAACACCCCAGCGAGATCCGCTCTTCTTCTTCCTTCCTCTTTCTGTTGCCTTCGAGAATCTGAGACTCAACTGTTGTTGATCATCTCTTGTTGCCTTCGAGAAACCGCTATTGCAAACGCGATTCGATTTTTTTTTTAATCGTTTAGGCTACGCAATCAGCATTATTTGCATCTCTTTTTTAGGGATTGCAACTGCATTATTTGCATCTCTTTTTTAGGGATTGCAACTGCATTCTTTGCATCTCTTCTTAGGGATTGCAACTGAGTTTTTCCATCGATTGTTTGCAAATAGACCAACAATCTCAAAGCTATACGATTCGATGGAAAACACTCGTGCTTCGCTTGTCGATACCGGCTTTAACAAGTTGGAGAAATTCGACGGCGAACACTTCCAGATCTGGAAGCGAAAGGTGACTCTGAACCTTCAACTCGTGGATGTTGATCACGTGTTGGATGAGGAAGAACCAATCGTTCCAGCAACAGGATCTGCTGCTGTTCTGGCCGCTGCTACGAGCAAGCAGACGAAGTGGAAAAAGGATAACAGCATATGCAGGCTGCTGATCCTGAATTCCATGGAAGACTCTCTGGCCGAGTCCTACACAAAGAGGACTTCTGCCAAAGAGATCTGGGAGTCCGTGGGGAAGCTGTATGACGACGACGAGGCCCGGTCGAAGATGTTCATGGTTGAAAAATACCACAAATGGGTCTTTGAAGACGAGAAGACCATGCTGCCCCAAGTGAAAGAGTTCCTGAAGCTGCGCCAGAAACTGGAGGACGATAGCATGCCCCTCGTCGACAAGTTCGTCGTTGGAGGGATCGTGGCAAAACTTCCTCCAGGATGGAGCAACATCTATGCAAGGATGCATAGGAAGAAGATGGAGATTAGCCTGGATAATCTCCTCAGCGAGATTCATGTTGAGGACGAGATGCGCTCTCAACAGAAGTTGGACACCCTGTCCAAGCAACTAGCAACGGCAAATCTGGTTCAAGCCACCAGAGAGAACAAAGGGAAGCAGGCGGCTTCTCACCACAAGAAGAAGGACTTCTCGAATCTGAAAGTGAAGGGTCCAGGATTCAAGCAACAGAAGTCCAAGTCCCATGTGACTTGCTTCAACTGTGGCAAGAAGGGTCACTATAAAAGTGAATGCAAGTCCAAGCCCAAAGAGCAAGGTGAGCCTAACAAGGTTTCTTTGGTTACTAATCAGGTTGCCATGATAGCACAGGTTGCAACTGTGGGGGCAGACTTGGACTGGTGGATAGACACTGGCGCGACATGTCATGTCTGTTCAGACAAGGACTGGTTCGTCTCCTATGAGCCTACTTCCGAGAAAGTCATGATGGCGAACCAGACACAAGCTGAAGTACTGGGGATCGGGACGGTGGAGCTGAAGCTTACATCGGGGAACATTCTGACGCTTCAAGGTGTGAAGCATGTTCCTGCAATCGCAAAGAACCTGATCTCTGGGAGCCTGCTCTGCAACGCAGGCTTGAGGATGGACATCAATGCTGGCCAAATGGTGATGTCCAAGAAGGGTACTTTCTTCGGAAAAGCTTTTCAGACTGAAGGAATGTACAAAATTCAGCTTGTTGTAACCCAGCATAATAATGTCAATGCTATCACTAGTTTGAATTACTCTCTTGAGTTGTGGCATAATAGACTAGGACATGTTCATTGTAAGCGAATAAACAAAATGTCTAGTCTAGGACTTATCTCCAAGTGTGGGGGTAAGGTAGAGAAATGTGAGATATGTGCTCAGACGAAGATCACTAGGAAACCCTTCCACAGGGTCCATCGAAGCACAGATCTTCTGGAGTTGGTTCACTCAGATATCTGTGACTTCAAACAATTCTCTACAAAGGCCGGGATGAAGTATTTCATTACTTTCATCGATGACTTCTCCAAGTATGCCTTCGTCTATTTACTCAAATCTAAAGACGAAGCATTCGAGAAGTTCAAGGAGTTCAGGGCCGAGGCTGAACGGCAAACTGGACAACAACTCAAGAGGCTGAGGAGTGATCGAGGTGGAGAATATAGGTCTCATGAATTCTCATCATTCTGCAAAGAACATGGAATCATCAACGAGACGACGGCTCCGTATTCTCCACAATCCAACGGAGTAGCAGAAAGGAAGAACAGAACGTTGACAGAGATGATGAATTCTATGCTGTTGACTGCGGGTCTCCCAAAGTGCTATTGGGGAGAAGCTGCATTAACGGCCACTTTCATTCTGAACAGAGTGCCGTATGCAACTTCCGACATAACTCCTCATGAACTCTGGTTCAAAGTCAGACCCAACCTGAATGTCATTCGAGTGTGGGGGTGCCTGGCTTATGTGAAGCTCCCGGATCTAAAGATTCAGAAGCTGGGGACAAGGACTACTAAGGCAATCTTCCTGGGGTATGCCGAGAAGAGTGATGCTCGGAGATTCCTTGATATCGAGTCAAATCATATCATCGAATCTCGCGATGCTGAATATTTTGAAGAAAAGTTTGCAAGGCACAAGAACATTGTTCTCACGGACATTCCGGAGAATAATGAGGGTGCGGAGCAGACAGAGATCTTTATCGAACCAGTAGTCCAAGATGGAGTTGTTGTCGAGGAGACACCAGCTGAACCAGAACTCGCTGAGCCGTCAACTAAGCGAGTGAGGAGGCCGAAAGACTTCGGAGATGACTTCGTCACCTATCATGTGGAAGCAGATCCGCTTACCTATGATGAGGCGATGAAGACCAGAGATGCTATATTCTGGAAGGAGGCGATTGACAACGAGATTGACTCAATCACCTCCAATAACACATGGGTATTGGTCGACCTACCAGAAGGAGCAAGACCCATCGGATGCAAATGGATCTTCAAGAAGAAGATGAAAGCAGATGGAACCATTGACAAGTTCAAGGCCAGGCTAGTGGCCAAGGGGTTTGCTCAGAAGCAGGGGATCGACTACTTTGACACTTATGCTCCAGTAGCTCGGATGACAACTATCAGATTGTTAATTGCTTTAGCAGCAATACACAAGCTGGTGATACATCAGATGGATGTGAAAACGGCATTCCTTTATGGCGAGCTGACCGAAGAGATCTACATGCAACAACCAGAAGGTTTTGTCGTCAGAGGTCTGGAAGACAAAGTCTGCAAGTTGATGAAGTCTCTGTATGGTTTGAAGCAAGCTCCCAAAATGTGGCATGAGAAGTTTGACAAGGTGATAAGGTCAAATGGCTACATGGTCAGTGAAACAGACAAGTGTGTCTATACGAAGTTTGCTGACGGAAGAGGAGTAATCGTTTGTCTATACGTGGATGACATGCTAATCCTAGGTACGGATTTAAGCTGCGTCACAGAGACAAAGAAATTCCTCTCGACCAAGTTCAGTATGAAGGACTTGGGGGATGCCGACGTAATCTTGGGGCTCAAGATCATCCGGACAGGCACTGGAATAGCGCTGTCACAGTCTCATTACATTGAGAAGATGCTCTCTCGCTACGGGTATCAAGATCTTCCTATTATTGATACACCGTACAGGAGTGATCTGAAACTGGAGCCAAATTCGAAGGGGAGCGTCAGGCAGTTGGAGTACGCTAGCGTCATCGGAAGTTTGATGTACGCTACTACTGCCACAAGGCCTGACATAGCCTTTGCAGTGGGAATGTTGAGTCGATTTACGAGCAATCCAGGCGTAAAGCATTGGAAAGCTGTGAAGCGTGTTATGAGATATCTCAAGAAGACTCAGACATATGCACTATACTACAGCGGAGATCCGTCAGTAGTGGAAGGCTTCAGTGATGCTAGCTGGTGTTCAGAGGTGGAGAGCGAATATTCCACAGGTGGATATGTGTTCGCCATGGGTGGAGCTGCTATATCGTGGAAGTCGAAGAAGCAGACTATGTTATCTCGCTCCTCCATGGAATCTGAATTCTTTGCATTGGACGCTGCAGCAGATGAAGCAGAGTGGCTTCGGGAGCTCATGTATGACCTTCCAATGGTTGGGGCTCAGATACCGGCGATTCCGATATACTGTGACAACCAGGCGGCAGCAGCAGTGGCATCAAATGAACTCTTCAACGGGAAGAAGAGGACTGTGCGGTTGAAGCACAGAGCAGTGAACGATCTCATAAAAAGGGGCGTCATTGCAGTGATCGATGTTCGGAGTCAGGAAAACCTGGCGGATCCGTTCACGAAGGGTCTCAAGCGTCAGCTGGTCGAGGACACAGCAAGGAAGATGGGCTTGAAGGCATTCTAATATTGTGTCATTATAATCCTATCAATAAATTTTATGTTATTGGTTCAAAGAGAAATCTACCAGATATCTAATTTTTTGATTCAAGGGAGGACTATTGACTGGAAAAATATTAGTTAACAGTGGGCACTTGTTCTGCGGAACATGTAAGGGTTTCGGACCCAGAACCACTGTTGTCTACTATGAATTTTCTACGGAAAATTGATCCTGTGAGAAGGATGGCATAATGCCTTAATGAGTTCTCAGACTGAGTGAAGGTCTGTTATGCTTTACAGGAAGCATGGTGGCGCAACAACCACAAAGGAGTGTTACAACTCCATGCTACAGTGGGGTGACTCCACCATGAGGTTCCCAGGTAGGGGTAATGCCTCGGCTTTGTTAGCCAAGTTACAGGCGGCGTAGCACCGCATATAGGCAGGTAGCCTAATGTTGCATAATCGTAATAAAGAGATGTAGGCAGCACTACAAAGAGGCCGGTGTCCTCATGTTACAGTGGCATGACACCACGATGAGGTACCCAGGTAGGGGTAAAGCCTCGGCTTTGCAAGCCATGTCATAGTGGCGTAACACCACAAGGGAGCGCAAGGCTTCATGCTGGGTAGTTTGGCACTACAAAGAGGCTTGAGACCTCATGCTACAGTAGTATGACACTACGATGAGGTTCCCAGGTAGGGGTAATGCCTTGGCTTTGTCAGCCATGTCATAGCGGCGTAGCACCGCAAAGAAGCGCAATGCTTCATGCCAATGACTCTTTATATAGAACTCACCTATAGTGTATGGACAGAGATATCAGGCCGTCTCTTGAGGGTAAACTTGTAGACGCCCAAAAATTATACACTGAAACCAGGCTGGCACAAGGCCTTCAATGTGCAGCCAGAAGCACAGTTGATGTCACTATGTGAGTAGGAAGAATTGCAGTTATGGTGCAGAATTCAAGGCTTAGTCCATTCTTGTATCATGCTGTTATTTAACCTATGCGGGAAGATTCAAGTCGTAGCGACATCTCTCCTAATGCATGATGGACAATCACTGTGGGGAACGCTCAACCCATATATTGAGATATGTGGGGGATTGTTGGTGTTTTTGCCTTTGGACTAGAAAAGATAGTCCCACATCGGCTACACCAAATGGTGAGTATCTCAATATAATGCATTGCTTGTGTTGAGGTGTGCACATGAGGTGTAGTGGGGCACAAGTTTGTGCCATGTGGAAGTATTTTCCTAGAAGGAAAAAGGATTAAATCCAACAAGGATGCAAGTTAATTTTTGTTGTACGGACTCGGACTCGGACACGGACTCCAAGATGTCTCGTGCATGCACGGGAGGGTTCGGGGGGTATGCGTGGACTGGCACACTCCTATGCTGATTGTGGGATGATCTAAAATATCAAACTATATTTTTGAGTATTGGTATTTTAGTCCCACATCGGATAGGAGAAGAGGTGAAGTCTCAACTCCACTCTATAAATAGAGCCCCTTGGCCTCCTTTGAAAGAAGCACCAAGAAGAGTAATGAGGGAGTCTGTTAAGTCCAGGAAGCCCGTTCAAGTCTCAAATATTGACTTACGAGCGTTCCAGAAGTTCTCCTGAACTTGCTGGTTCCTGGGAGCTTATCCGTACTGCGGGTATAGCTTTGAGCGCCGGTGTTCAACACCCCAGCGAGATCCGCTCTTCTTCTTCCTTCCTCTTTCTGTTGCCTTCGAGAATCTGAGACTCAACTGTTGTTGATCATCTCTTGTTGCCTTCGAGAAACCGCTATTGCAAACGCGATTCGATTTTTTTTTTAATCGTTTAGGCTACGCAATCAGCATTATTTGCATCTCTTTTTTAGGGATTGCAACTGCATTATTTGCATCTCTGTTTTAGGGATTGCAACTGCATTCTTTGCATCTCTTCTTAGGGATTGCAACTGAGTTTTTCCATCGATTGTTTGCAAATAGACCAACAGATGTATCGGACTTTGGATGTATTGATTTATTATGTAGACTATATAGTCCAATTTCCAGACAGTAGACATCCCAATGCAAGATGTAGATATCTACTGAATGTACGTGTAGCGTTCAGGAATAAAAGTTGGAACAAATTCATTTGCTTCATGCACATGGACATAAACAAAATCTGGATCATATATTAAGCATGCAAACAAAAGTAGGATCAACATTATTCCATTCAACCAAACCTTACACAATTATTTTGTCACTTGAATTCTTGCATGTTCTATAGTGTCCTAGCAGCCAACTAATAACTAGTAGGTGTATGAGCCCTGTAGATAACAATGACCATCATCCCTAGATGTAGCAACTCCTCCATAATCAAACTACAACTCAACAACAAATATTACTCTTTATCAATTTATTTTGGGATATTTTAGCAAATGCTCCCATTTGAAATGTTAAAACTAGCATATACCCCCACTATTGTTTTTATCTAGCAAATACCCCCACTTGAAGGTACGGAACAACAAAAATTTAAGATGTACCCCCACTTTTTTTTCTTTCTTTTTTTGCTGTTTACATGGGAGTGGGGGTATTTGCTAATTTAAAAAAATAGTGGGGGTATATGTTAGTTTTAACATTTCAAATGGGGACATTTGCTAAAATATCCAATTTATTTTAGAAGTACTGTAGATGATTTGTTCAGGCCAAATTACCACATTAATTTTTAAATCATTGATTGTCCTTAATATTTTTGAGATACCATTATTTTGACAAAGAACTACCAAACTTTAGGTCTTCCTTTACTCAAACTCAAAATGCAAGTGATACTTGCACCACTGTCCGAAGCTTGCCAAGCTTACATTGACCACAATGTCCAGTAAGCAGCACAAGAAGATGATTTTGTCAACCTCTCTATCATTTCTCAAAATGAGTGTACTTACATTCTCTTTCGGATTTATTATCGCTTGAGATGATAATTTTTTCGAACTTTGTGCCTCCAACTTTTTAATTGTTGTAGCCATTTGGCTCATTTGATTGTTCAGAGTTTGGATGTTGTCCTTCGTCTCCTGTATACTGGCCCTTGTCTCCTGTTAAAATTGTAAGATATTAGTGGCAATAGACTTAACAATATCTTCTAGAGACATACCAGAATTAGAAGTTTGGTTCGATTGTTATTCATGGAGATATGGTTGCTTGTACTGCTGGTAACTTGAAAAATTTTGAATTACACTGGGCTCGTCTTCAAGTATTGGACACATATCAGTTGGATGCCCTACTATTGAACAAATCTCACAAGCCATTGTTGTTTGCATGTTACCACCTACAACCATTTGATGAACAAGAGAAGCTAAACTAGCAATTTGTTGTTGAAGAGAAGAAACATTTACCTCGTTAGCGTGCCTAGATAGAAGATCCAGCCAAGTGTCAAATTGTTGAGAATTGGTCATCATGTCCTGTTAAATTTTTTTTTTGCTAATAGAAAAAATTATTTTATTACAAGAATGAAATAAAGATCACAAAAGCACAAAAAGTAACTAAAATTACTCCCCGGCAATGGTGCCAAAATTTGGTGTGCTGTCGCAGGCACCCAAAAATAAAACCTTACTCTTAAAATTATATGTAGTAGAGAGAGTAAGGATTGATCCCACGGAGAGTAATTAGTATAAATTTTATGCTATGTGAACAAGGATTGGGGGAGAGAGTTTTGAAAAGAAAATTTAAGAAAAGCTAAAGCAATTAATGTATTAAAATCAATCAAGGGACAAATATTGGTCTCAGTGAACATTCACCATTGAAAATCATAAAATTTGATCATTGATGCAAGCATAAATTAAATCATACTTTGAATATTTATCGTTGGAAGTATCTTCCTATCTCTCAGACTTAGTTAATTAGATACAAGCGACCTAATTAACTTTAATTACTAAATAATCTCAGACAAGCGCTAAAGATTTAATCTAGCAATTTCTTAAGAACAAAGAGATCGATAAAGCAAAAAAATACAAGCGCAAGCGGTTGTATTTAATTTTGTCAAATGCCTTTCCCCTAAGATCTAATAAAACAAAGTAGTTCATCAAATCTTGGTTGCTTCACAAATTACAAACATCAAACAATTACAGATTTGATATCTAATTTAGCGGTAGATTGAAATGAATAATAAACTAGTAGGCCTCCTAGTAATTAAACAAAACAATCATGAAAGTTGGCATAGAAAAACATTCAATATTCAAAGTATAACTCAAATATATAAAGCAATTTAGATCTCACAAGTTTACTAATTCCAAGGCTTCCGTACACTTCGACCAACAAGATTTCTAGCCGCACATGTTCATCAAAACTTCAAAAGAAAAGTTGGAGAAAGAGAAGAAGAGTTGTGTTGTGTGTTTCTTCTCATGATTTCTACCCCCTTTTATACACCATAAATTAGTTGTGTCAAGCCCACAATATCTCCCCACATATCCTCTAAAAGTTACAACTTCTCAAACCAAATAGAATAAGTCATAGAACAAGTAGGAACATGGTTGTTTTGGTTCCTATTTTTGTTCACAACATCTTTGACCCAACTTCAAGTCTGCTTTCGTCCATGATGCAGCTTGATTTACGAAAAATACAAAATATAAAAGTTTTAGCCCTGTGTCTTAGCTTTCCAAAACTTTTTGAATCACCTCCATTGCTTTTCGGATGAGAAAGTTATGACCATTTTGGTGAAAGGTGTCAAAACTGCCCAGAATTGTATTTTAGCTCCATTTTGCACATAGTGTCTCCAAATTCATCCTACAACAAAATATAAATATAATGAGTACCTATAGTCATAAAATGAGCATAAAATGATGAACAGTAAGGGATAAAAATATAACATTTTACGTTCTCATGAAATACTCCCACACTTAACCTTTGTTCGTCCTCGGACAAAACTCTTATTTATTTATTTTCAAAACAAAAATCAAGGTTGTAATGTCATAAATAAAGAATAACCATGCTCTTCAAAACTCATAACATATCATGAAAATATATTCTTAAACAACTTCTAATTACTTTGTAAGTAATTTCACTTGAAGATAGAGTAAACTAAATTGGTAGACCCTCACGGGAATAAACACTCAACTCTCGTATATTTAAGGGTATGTGTTTCGCTCAAATTTATTCCAATAGAAATGATCTACCATAAGCTTGCATATCTTCTCATTCACCACCACTTGGATCACATGCATAACACAAATCATAAGGACTTTTTATAGGTTGTAGCGGGGCTTAGGATTAAGGTAGGATATATTTTGGGAGTGTAGCTCAAAAGCCATCAAAACTAGTGGAGCAAAAATGATTTAACTCGAGCTCGAATATATAAAATATGTAAAACCAATCACCCCATTTAGCTTCTTCAAATTGACCTTAAAGCATTCAACATACCCCTTTATTGGAATTGGAGGAAGAATTATGAAAATGAATATCAAAAGTAATTTCCTCCATCACTTTTTTTTCATTACTTCTTTCTTTCTTTCTTTTTCCTCACTTTTTTTTTCACTTTTTTCACTTTTTTTCACTTTGTTTTTCATTTTTTTTTTCACCTTTTTATTTTTTATTTTTTTCATAATGGAACTCAAAAATTTGAGGATAAAAATATGTAGCCAAACTAGAAATTCAGATACCCACACACTTATTTTTATACACCCATACATATCATAATGCTCCACTAGTTTTCTGGCCTGGGTAAGGATTTTTTTTCAGGTTAAAGCTTGTAATCTGGGTTCACAAAAATAGAAGCAATAAGGCTCAAAGGGGTTCAACCAAAGGAAACATAATTTCAGGGAAGACTATTTGGCTTAAGTAGCGTAAAATAAAATCGTCTTAATCATGTTCATGTATGCATGTGTCGATGTGACCTCGAAGAGAATCTAAGCAAGTTCTAGAGAAACAAGTCCATGGAAGAATAACTCTCATAAAGAAAATAGTAAGACTGATGTGTCAGTCTAAAGACTCAAAATCTCACCGGCTTTTGTCTACCAAATTTAGTCACAACCATTCTCAAGAAAAAATACTAGACTAATTAATTCTAAGTTGAAAAGATTACTCATTCAATCATGTTATGAATTTTATTAAACTTAGTTAACTCTTGTTCATGACATACACAACAAAAATTACTGAAAACCATAAGAGCAAATGTCCTTTTTTTTAGAAAATAAATTAAGAACAAAAAAAAATTTATTTTATTTTTAAATTCATTTATTTTAAAAAAATAACCAAACATAAGTATCCTCACCTAGAATTAAAACTGACATTGTCACCAATGAAAGTCTAAATGCAAAGAAAAGACAAAAATGAACAAAAAAAAATGCAAGAATATGAGAAACTCCCCTTGGGTTGCCTCCCAAGCAGCGCCTTTGTTTAATACGTCGTTGGCTCGACTCTATGCACACTTGAGACAACTACGCAAAGATTTTACATATTGAATAGAGGCCTGCAAAATAGAGGATGAAAACATCTTGTTAAAAATTGATAATGAAATATAAGGAATGTTACCTGATTGTTGTCTTTTTATAAAAGCATTCAATCCTGCAACAATTTTTTGCAAATTATTACTCATGGCTGGCTCCACATTCTTTTTCTTGAGATGTTCGCTGACGACAATATTGAATCCATCTTTGACATTAAGTTCAAAAACTTCATGTGCATTAGGTACTACGTCGTCATTAGGAATGTTTGCATCTGCAGCGCTGTTTTTTTCTTCTTCTTGTTTTAGCAATGTAGGTGCTTCTTTTACTAGGTTGTCAACCTCTCTACCATTTCTCAAAATGAGTGTACTTACATTCTCTTTCTGATTTATTATCGCTTGAGATGATAATTTTTTCGAACTTTGTGCCTCCAACTTTTTAATTGTTGTAGCCATTTGGCTCATTTGATTGTTCAGAGTTTGGATGTTGTCCTTCGTCTCCTGTATACTGGCCCTTGTCTCCTGTTGAAATTGTAAGGTATTAGTGGCAATAGACTTAACAATATCTTCTAGAGACATACCAGAATTAGAAGTTTGGTTCGATTGTTGTTCATGGAGATATGGTTGCTTGTACTGCTGGTAACTTGAAATTTTTTGAATTACATTGGGCTCGTCTTCAAGTATTGGACACATATCAGTTGGATGCCCTACTATTGAACAACTCTCATAAGCTTGTTTGCATGTTACCACCTACAACCATTTGATGAACAAGAGAAGCTAAACTAGCAATTTGTTGTCGAAGAGAAGAAACATTTACCTCGTTAGCGTGCCTAGATGGAAGATCCAGCCAAGTGCCAAATTGTTGAGAATTGGTCATCATGTCCTGTTAAATTTTATTTGGCTAACAGAAAAAATTATTTTATTACAAGAATGAAATAAAGATCACAAAAGCACAAAAAGTAACTAAAATTACTCCCCGGCAACGGTGCCAAAATTTGGTGTGCTGTCGCAGGCACCCAAAAATAAAACCTTACTCTTAAAATTATATGTAGTAGAGAGAGAGTAAGGATCGATCCCACGGAGAGTAATTAGTATAAATTTTATGCTATGTGAATATGGATTGGGGGAGAGAGTTTTGAAAAGAAAATTTAAGAAGAGCTAAAGCAATTAATGTATTAAAATCAATCAAGGGACAAATATTGGTCTCAGTGAACATTCACCATTGGAAATCATAAAATTTGATCATTGATGCAAGCATAAATTAAATCATACTTTGAATATTTATCGTTGGAAGTATCTTCCTATCTCTCAGGCTTAGTTAATTAGATACAAGCGACCTAATTAACTTTAATTACTAAATAATCTCAGACAAGCGCTAAAGATTTAATCTAGCAATTTCTTAAGAACAAAGGGATCGATAAAGCAAAATAATACAAGCGCAAGCGGTTGTATTTAATTTTGTCAAATGCTTTTCCCCTAAGATCTAATAAAACAAAGCAGTTCATTAAATCTTGGTTGCTTCACAAATTAGAAACATCAAACAATTACGGATTTGATATTTAATTTAGCGGTAGATCGAAATGAATAATAAACTAGTAGGCCTCCTAGTAATTAAACAATACAATCATGAAAGTTGGCATAGAAAAACATTCAATATTCAAAGTATAACTCAAATATATAAAGCAATTTAGATCTCACAAGTTTACTAATTCCAAGGCTTCCGTACACTTCGACCAACAAGACTTCTAGCCGCACATGTTCATCAAAACTTCAAAAGAAAAGTTGGAAAAAGAGAAGAAGAGTGGTGTTGTGTGTTTCTTCTCATGATTTCTACCCCCATTTATACACCATAAATTAGTTGTGTCAAGCCCACAATATCTCTCCACATATCCTCAAAAAGTTACAACTTCTCTAACCAAATAGAATAAGTTATAGAACAAGTAGGAACATGGTTGTTTTGGTTCCTATTTTTGTTCACAGCATCTTTGACCCAACTTCAAGTCTGCTTTCGTCCATGATGAAGCTTGATTTGCGAAAAACACAAAATATAAAAGTTTTAGCCCTGTGTCTTAGCTTTCCAAAACTTTTTGAATCACCTCCATTGCTTTTCGGATGAGAAAGTAATGCTCATTTTGGTGGAAGGTGTCAAAACTGTCCAGAATTATATTTTAGCTCCATTTTGCACATAGTGTCTCCAAATTCATCCTACAACAAAATATAAATATAATGAGTACCTATAGTCATAAAATGAGCATAAAATGATGAACATTAAGGGATAAAAATATAACATTTTACGTTCTCATCAACAAGCTTGCATCAAAACGATAAATTGAATATCTAAGATACAAAGTCATCACAACAAATATATATATATATATATATATATATATATATATATATATATATATATATATATATATATATATGTATATACACTAAGCATAAAAGTTGAATCGGTACAAGATGTATAAAAGAATGATTCTCTTTATTGATATTGCAACAAATTTACATCGACTCGAAGCCAATATAAAACTCGATTACAAATTGTAGGAACGAAATCGTAAAACAGAATACTCTAGAGGGGGGTGAATAGAGTAGGCAGCGGAATATTTTTAATTAAAAAACTCGTTAGCAGTTAGATCACAGATATAAAAATAATCACAAAATAAATGACAGTAATAAAGAGTGATCAGAAGGCAAACGTAAACACCGAGATTTATACTGGTTTCCCTCTTGTGAGAACTAGTCCAGTCGGAAGAACTCTAGCTTCTAGTTGATTCCACTATTGGAAAATCCCGCAAGTTTTCATACGAAGTCCTTGCAACTTCTACAGACGCGAGCTTTGATAGGAAGAACTCGACCAACTTCAATTGTGAAGAGTTGTATCTTCAATCAAGTCTCTGATTACAATCGCTCTAAAACTTCTAGACCGCACCGTACTGGCAAATCGACTAGAGGATTGTAACTGGTTTGGGATTTGAAAATGGAAGCTTTTTAGAACTCTTTGGAAGAAATGTAAGCGCTTTAGAAGAGAAGAGATTGAAAGTGAATTGGTGATTTGAAATGATCGAAATCCTTCTCTATTTATAGTTTTTTCAAAGGCAGAACTCTGACAGAATTCGGACAGAACTCTTTGTAACAAACCGCAACTGAAGGGAGACCAAGTTCAAAATCAAACGTTTACATAACGTTCAACTTGGCCGAATTCTAGCCGAACTCTGGCCGAGTTCTGTCAGGGTTTGGTCAGTTCATTATGAGAAAAATAATTTTGACTTTTTGAAAAGTCCTTCAGAAACTTTTTGTAAAATAGATGTTTTTCAAAAACATAGGTCATTTTTAAAAAGATAGGTCAGTTTTCAAAAACGATTTTAGGATAGCCTATTTGCCGGTACGACTTGGTGTACAATGTATTCCTAGACTCAATAAAATGAAAAATTACATTGCTTTGAAGAAAATACATTCTGAGTGGCAAACAGCTTCGGTCTTGAACAAAGTAGATATCCATCGTTGATCAGTGTCCAAAACGTCATAGGTAAACATCTAAATTGACTTGCATTTATATCGAGATAGAGTTTGATCAATTATTAAAATCAGGTTTGACCATGATCAATGGACCAACAATCTCCCCTATTTTGATAATTGACAAACCTTCCCGATATAACATCTTGGTTTGGATCAATTCAAAAATATACCTCCGGTTACAGAGAAAAAATAAAATTGTTCATAACCTGTATTTAGAAAGATGTTAGATCTTATTTCTTCCCCGTTGTCACTTAGCAAAATAATTGCAAAAGAGAAAGCTCCCCCGCAATAAATGCATAAGTAACAATCAGTGAAAAAACACAAAAAAATAAACACAATAAAATAAGAGATAAACAACAGAGGCATAGTAGTTGTCACAGGCAGTTTATATAGAAGCATAAAGAAAGATAATGCTAGAATAAGGTTGAAATAAATAAAGTGCTGAATAATAAACTAATGTGAGTCAAATGCGCAAACCGAGACAATAAAAACATATGTCTATGACTATGTGCGAGCGTACATATTTTTGAAAAATATTTTTTCTATTTTTATAGTTTCGAAATAATATAGATAATAATTACTTTTAGCTATCGTATCTAAATTTCCAAGTTTATGATATTAATTATGAAAAGCCTTTCATTTATACAGATATAATAATAAATAATTTTTCTATAAAATGGTATATTAGAAAAGTATATTTATGTAAATATTATTTGGACATACATATATATTTCGTAATTATTTATTAGTTTATTTTTAAATAATAATGTAATTTTCAAAATTATTATTATTAGTATTTTTGGAAAATATATTTTGAAATTATTGTGGCGATTTAAATCTTGATTTGATTTTATGGATTTATTTAAATAGTTAATTTAATATCTATATTTGAAATTTGATTGATTTTAAACAAAAGGATGGAATTTAATTAGATTTAAATTGATTTAGATTTGGATTGAAATTTATTGAATTTAATTTAAAATAAATAGAGAAATTATTTAAAGGGATTTGCAACTAACATAATCATTATCTAAATAGTAGCTTCCACCTCCTATATAAGGAGAGGCTTATTATTCTCTGTTCCATTAATTTTCTCCACCTACAAATGTGTTTGTGCATCGTGTCCGTGCACATCAAGCCATATCCATTCACTTCTTCTATTTTTCATCCAAATTGATTAATGTTCTCATTAAATAAATTCTCTTTTCTCTTCCATCTATTTTCTCTTATCACAAATTCTTACTATCCTTTTACCGATCAACCAAGTCCGTCTATTCTAGTAGTCCTTAAATTTTGAGTACGAAAATTTTCAAAGGTGGGTAGATTTGTAACTCATCTTCCCGAAATTATTATTTTTTAAATTATATCTATATATTTTAATTTCGTGTCTAAAAGTAATTTTCGTAGAAATTTTGTAAAAGATATTTTGTGATTACTTTTGTTACCAAAAACTAGTTTTAAATTAATGGTTTGAAATAATATTTCTAAAAAAAAATGTTCTCGAATTTTTTATTTGAAATATAAAAAAAATATGTTTTTATTATTTTTTGTCTTCTAAAAATTGGTTTTTAAAAAAACTTTAGCGATAAAAGGTTTTTTTGTCTATTTACTTTTAAATAACGATTTGGATTTATAAAAGTAAGTTTTATAATATTTGATGACATCGAGTACTATTTTGATATGTTAATCAGTTATTTGATTATATTTGACTTATTTAAATTATCTTGATGGTTATCAACTATACTTTAAATTATGTTAATAATTTAAATATTGTTTAAAATACTTACGATGACTAATTGGAGCATTACGATTTGTCTAATCTAGATTTAAAATATTATTTGATTAAATAATTTATTTATTATTTGATTTAAATTATTTTGATAAATATTAGATATTATTTTAAAGTTATTATGTTGAGTTTGATTTGGATTTGGATTCATATGATTTGAATTATTTGATAATATAGAATAATACTTAAAGTTACTATAGTGATCATTTAAAGGAATGCTATCAAATTGATTTATTTTTAAATAATTTATTTGATTTAAATTTATGGAAAGATTTATCCATTAGAAATCCTTATCCTATTGGAATCATATCGAGCATTAATTAGATCGTTTCTTATTTAAACCAATCCTATTCCTATCCAAATTAGTTGGTAATCATAATCATCCTTATTCATTTAGTTCTAATCCTATCATAATTTGCTAATTGCTAGCCATTATATATATCTATCGAATCTATGAATAAAATCATCTTTCAAACCATCCTTGTCAAAAATTTTCTCTTTTTTCGTCATAAATTCAGCCTCAATTTTCATAGGTTGTAGCAACTTCGAATGACCATAACTCCCAACTCCGGACTCCGTTTGACCTCCAATTTTTTTTGTTGGAATCATATTGAGATATATTTTCTGAATATAAATTTTATTTTCATAAATTCGGAACATAATTTTCTGGAAAATTTGTGGAGTGTCAGTTGTCCGAAATCTGACACGTTTTAGTGTTTTTGAGATTCTGGGAGAACCATGAATCAGAATCACGAACCGTTTGGAGTTTCGGAATACTGACGGAAAAATACACATCATATATTTTTTCCAAAAAAAATTCAGAATATTTTATTTTTTGGTTTTTATTTTAGAAGTTTGTCACATCGTCTGAGTTCATCTTGTGTAGCCCTGTGACTATTCTGTACCCAACGGGATTGTCGATTTCACCAGCAAGGACCTCAGGCAAGACACCTTGCCTTACTGTTTATTTAAATTGCTCAATATCATGTATGTTTTTACTTATTCTAGCAAACATAAATTGTTCTTGCAAAATTATTATATTTTAGTTACATTTGGCCTAGAGTTAAGGGACCGCCCTTGGTTTGTGCCGCATTCATTGGCCCTGGCACTTGTGTATCACGAGTCACGAGTCTCATACAGATCTCGGACGTACGTATCGACTGGCCATCGGTGCGCACATGTCGTGAGATAGGCAATAACTGCTAAATAGTTATGGTTGTCTAGAAGACTTAGCAGTTATTAGGAATGTCGTTATGTGGATACAGCACGTGTAGCGCATGGGATGGGAGGAGACAGCTATTAGGCGTAGGGGCTTTCACTTATTTACTTTTCTCTAGATGCCCTTAGTGACCCAGTCGAGTGCTAATGGGCCGTGCATTTACTTTTCTCTAGCTGCCGTTTGTGACTCACCCAAGAGCTAGTGGCCGTGCATTTATTTTTCTCTAGATGCCCCTTAGCTCTCACTCGAGTGCTAATGGGCCGTGCATTTACTTTTCTCTAGACGCCACTAGTGCCTTGGTTGAAACGCTTACGTGCCGTGTTTCTAGCTTCGGAAGGCCCCAGTGTGGAACGTTGTCTTCAAAATGCATTTACACCTAGAATGGTTAAGGAACTTTATCGGTTTAGACATATAAAATTTTCTGTTGAGCTAACTATATTCAGTTTATGGCATGATATTATGTGTCTTGTTACGTCCCTCTGAGGACCTGGTTATCTCGCCAGGTGTGTGCTCTTGTCTTTCGCAGGTGTTCTAGCTCTAGCCGTGATCATCGCTATTTCTTCGAAGATGATTATTGCATTTGGATCGTCTTCGCTTCGCTCGCCAAATTCATTTCTTTTCTTATGTACTTTTTTTTACTTGTTGGTAGTGGATTTGTCTCCGCCCAACATATTGTATCAAGACAATTCATTATCATTATATGACATCTTTTATCATTTATTTTGTGTGGATGAGATTAGTTATGGTTCTACTGTATTTTACAGCTTATGTATTCATACGAGGTTTCCATATACTGGAGTGTACTTTGTACGAGTACAGCTGGCATGTCTACGTTCCTAGTCCTACGTATTTTGGGACTGGGGCGTTACATATTTTTGTGGTGGCCCATACAGGTTTAGATAAATTGTTTGGTTACTTTACCGTACCAAGCAAGCCTGCGTATAGGATTAGAAGTCTAGGATCTCATCCACATACTTGACCTCTTTCCTCGATCCCATATTCGAATTACCGTTCGACTCATCAATTGCATTTTGCTTGATTTCTCCTATCATTATACTTATCTTCCCTTCGTGTTTGCTAGAGATTGACCCTACTAGTTAGATATCCCAAACACCATTAGTTTAATTCTTTTAAGTTGGGTAGAATACTTTATGACCTAGTAATCCCTTTGTCCTTGTGACCTATATTAGTAAGTTCACTTAGATTCTAGAATTTAGAGGACCCTAACCCATCTAGTCAACCAAGGACTTGGACAAAAAGACTATAGGACGACTGTATAAAGACCATCACATGACATGACTTAGATCCTTTAGAAGTTCGACTATACTCTCTCTCAATTTTAAACTCTCGTGCCTATATTTTTACTATCTAGACTAATGATGCTAATGTAGCCTAGTTTTTGCAAGCTAAATTCTTTATCAAACTTGTTCATGACATATGTTATTGGTGGCCTCCGCTAACGTATTGTCTACTCAGAACCGGTGCATGATGGTCTGATCAACCTAGTGCACTTTGGTTTGCTTACATCTATCGTTCTACGTGGATGGGAACATAGCTAAACTTGTCCTTTAGAGTCCCATCCGTGACTGCCTTGGCAACTCCTTTTGAATTATTCGGTCGCCTTTGAACTACGTATTCGTATTCGATAACGTCTCCTTCGAACTCTATATTGCTTTTGCCTTCACCTATTTTACAAGGACGAAGGCGTTACACTAGAACTTCCTCTAGCCTTTCTATCGACTATGACCATTCTCACTCGATGTTGCTATATCTTCATCCTAAACTACTCGTCCTTTTTCTCGGCACTATATTTACTATCATGACCTTCTAATCGCTTAATTTAGGAGTAAAATTAAATTCGTTTTCTTAAATCGTGCCCTCAACCTACTCTCAAAACATAACTTTTTAGGTCTCCCATTTATCCTCTTGATACTATATTACTCCTTGCATGTTATCATGACTAACTTTAACCCTTAACTTTTAATTGTTGCTTAAAACTCATGACCCTCATTCACTACCCACGACCATACCCGAATTATTTTTCTATGATCTAGATCGCAACTTCTTACGACATGATTTTGTTGAGCCTTATAATTGATTGTTCTCCACCGATACCCCCTTGTGTCTTTTAACCCTCCTACTAATTCTTAATTTCGAGGACAAATTTTTTTTAAGTTGGGTAGGATGTAAAAACCCCTAAATTTCTACATTTTTAAAAATAAATTTGATACTGATTTTTTTATTTTTGTATATTGTACATCGCGTAGTTGCATTGTACGTCGCGCGCAAAATTTTGTTTTTCGTAATTGCTCGACGAGTACGACTATGTGCGAGCGTACATATTTTTGAAAAATATTTTTTCTATTTTTATAGTTTCGAAATAATATTGATAATAATTATTTTTAGCTATCGTATCTAAATTTCCAAGTTTATGATTTTAATTATGAAAAGCCTTTCATTTATACAGATATAATAATAAATAATTTTCCTATAAAATGGTATATTAGAAAAGTATATTTATGTAAATATTATTTGGACATACATATATATTTCATAATTATTTATTAGTTTATTTTTAAATAATAATGTAATTTTCAAAATTATTATTATTAGTATTTTTAGAAAATATATTTTGAAATTATTGTGGCGATTTAAATCTTGATTTGATTTTATGGATTTATTTAAATAGTTAATTTAATATCTATATTTGAAATTTGATTGATTTAAAACTAAAGGATGGAATTTAATTAGATTTAAATTGATTTAGATTTGGATTGAAATTTATTGAATTTGATTTAAAATAAATAGAGAAATTATTTAAAGGGATTTGCAACTATCATAATCCTTATCTAAATAGTAGCTTCCACTTCCTATATAAGGAGAGGCTCATTATTCTCTGTTCCATTAATTTTCTTCACCTACAAATGTGTTTGTGCATCGTGTCCGTGCACATCAAGCCATATCCATTCACTTCTTCTATTTTTTATCCAAATTGATTAATGTTCTCATTAAATAAATTCTCTTTTTCCTTCCATCTATTTTCTCTTATCACAAATTCTGACTATCTTTTTACCGATCAACCAAGTCCGTCTATCCTAGTAGTCCTTAAATTTCGAGTACGAAAATTTTCAAAGGTGGGTAGATTTGTAACTCATCTTCCCGAAATTATTATTTTTTAAATTATATCTATATATTTTAATTTCGTGTTTAAAAGTAATTTTCGTAGAAATTTTGTAAAAGATATTTTGTGATTACTTTTGTTACCAAAAACTAGTTTTAAATTAATGGTTTGAAATAATGTTTCTAAAAAAATGTTCTCGAATTTTTTATTTGAAATATAAAAAAACATGTTTTTATTATTTTTGGTCTTCTAAAAATTGGTTTTTAAAATTTTTTTAGCGATAAAAGGTTTTTTTTGTCTATTTATTTTTAAATAACGATTTGGATTTATAAAAGTAAGTTTGATAATATTTGATGACATCGAGTACTATTTTGATATGTTAATCAGTTATTTGATTATATTTGACTTATTTAAATTATCTTGATGGTTATCAACTATACTTTAAATTATGTTAATAATTTAAATATTGTTTAAAATACTTACGATGACTAATTGGAGCATTACGATTTGTCTAATCTAGATTTGAAATATTATTTAATTAAATGATTTATTTATTATTTGATTTAAATTATTTTGATAAATATTAGATATTATTTTAAAGTTATTATGTTGAGTTTGATTTGGATTTGGATTCATATGATTTGAATTATTTGATAATATAGAATAATACTTAAAGTTACTATGGTGATCATTTAAAGGATTGCAATCAACTTGATTTGTTTTTAAATAATTTATTTGATTTAAATTTATGGGAAGATTTATCCATTAGAAATTCTTATCCTATTGGAATCATATCTAGCATTAATTAGATCGTTTCTTATTTAAACCAATCCTATTTCTATCCAAATTAGTTGGTAATCATAATCATCCTTATTGATTTAGTTCTAATCCTATCATAATTTGCTAATTGCTAGCCATTGTATATATCTATCGAATATATGAATAAAATCATCTTTCAAACCATCATTGTCAAAAATTCTCTTTTTTCGTCATAAATTCAGTCTCAATTTTCAAAGGTTTTAGCAACTTCGAATGAGCATAACTCCCAACTCCGGACTCCGTTTGACCTCCAGTTTTTTTTGTTGGAATCGTATTGAGGTATATTTTCTGAATATAAATTTTATTTTCATAATTTCGGAACTTAATTTTCTGGAAAATTTGTGGAGTGTCAGTTGTCCGAAATTTGACACGTTTTAGTGTTTTTGAGATTCTGGGAGAACCAGGAATCAGAATCACGAACCATTTGAAGTTTCGGAATGCTGACAGAAAAATACCCATCATCTATTTTTCCTAAAAAAAATTCAGAATATTTTATTTTTTGGTTTTTATTTTATAAGTTTGTCACATCGTCTGAGTTCATCTTGTGTAGCCCTGTGACTATTCTGTACCCAACGGGATTGTCGATTTCACCAGCAAGGACCTCAGGCAAGACACCTTGCCTTACTGTTTATTTAAATTGCTCAATATCATGTATGTTTTTACTTATTCTAGCAAATATAAATTGTTCTTGCAAAATTATTATATTTTAGTTGCATTTGGCCTAGAGTTAAGGGACCGCCATTGGTTTGTGCCGCATTCATTGGCCCTGGCACTTGTGTTTCACGAGTCACGAGTCTCATATAGATCTCGGACGTAAGTATCGACTGGCCATCGGTGCGCATATGCCGTACGATAGGCAATAACTGCTAAATAGTTATGGTTGTCTAGAAGACTTAGCAGTTATTAGGAATGTCTTGATGTGGATACAACTCGTGTAGCGCATGGGATGGGAGGAGACAGCTATTAGGCGTAGGGGCTTTCACTTATTTACTTTTCTCTATATGCCCTTAGTGACCCAGTCGAGTGCTAATGGGCCGTGCATTTACTTTTCTCTAGATGCCGTTAGTGACTCACCCAAGAGCTAGTGGCCGTGCATTTATTTTTCTCTAGATGCCCCTTAGCTCTCACTCGAGTGCTAATGGGCTGTGCAATTACTTTTCTCTAGACGCCACTAGTGTCTTAGTTGAAACGATTACGCGCCGTGTTTCTAGCTTCGGAAGGCCCCAGTGTGGAACGTTGTCTTCAAAATGCATTTACACCTAGAATGGTTAAGAAACTTTATCGGTTTAGACATATAAAATTTTCTGTTGAGCTAACTATATTCAGTTTATGGCATGATATTATGTGTCTTGTTACGTCCCTCTGAGGACCTGGTTATCTCGCCAGGTGTGTGCTCTTGTCTTTCGCAGGTGTTCTAGCTCTAGCCGTGATCATCGCTCTTTCTTCGAAGATGATTGCACTTGGATCGTCTTCGCTTCGATCGCCAAATTTATTTCTTTTCTTATGTACTTTTTTTTACTTGTTGGTAGTGGATTTGTCTCCGCCCAACATATTGTATCAAGACAATTCATTATCATTATATGACATCTTGTATCATTTATTTTTGTGTGGATGAGATTAGTTATGGTTCTACTACATTTTACAGCTTATGTATTCATACGAGGTTTCCATATATTGGAGTATACTTCGTACGAGTACAGCTAGCATGTCTACGTTCCTAGTCCTACGTATTTTGGGACCGGGGCGTTACACAGTAACATCTCAGAAATCATCATCCTCATTATCATCATCATCGGCTGCAGTGCCAGCATGTCCAGGTGGACCAGCTCCAGAAGTGCCAGCTCCAGAAGTATGAGGAGTGGCACCAGAAGTATGATACCAATCGTAAGCGTTCCCTGGCTGGAACAGAGAGTGGGTCGCCTCATCATCAATGCGGTAGCCAGAAACAAAAGGGTCTCGAGGTAGAGAGCTAGCAGAGTGACCCGTCTGTACAAATCTCATATCGGAGAAGGAGTTGGCAATAGCCTGGAACCGAGTCACATCACAAAACTCATGTTTCCTGGAAGTGTCAACATAAAATGACTGCAGATCTGATAGATGCTGATGAATGCCCTCAAATGTCATAGGGTAAGACTGAGGAGGATAAGGTGTTGTGGGAGTAGGTGCAAGAGGAGCAGGTGTAGTAGGTGTAGAAATGGTGGCAATGCTGCGACGAGAAAGTTTGAGGAACTTGGGCTCAGGGTCCAGAGCACAAGTGGATAAGTCAATATCGAATCTTTGAAAGATGCGTGGGATGAGCATTGCATAAGAGAGGTTGCGGTCTCTTCCGTGACATCTACCCATCATCTGAATGATAGTCTTAGGGGCAGAGAAAATAATCCCCTTAAGAATGTGATATAAAGCAGAAAGCTCAAGTGCAGTGACATCATCTTTTGAAGTGGATTTTGGAAGTATAGTAGAATAGACGATGCGATATAATTCGTAGTTAAACAAGTTCAAGTTATTGGCCTTGAACTTTCCAGGATGAGCACGTGCGGGCGCACAAAGCTCATTCTTGAAACTAACGAGAGTCGTACCATCGGGAGAAATCGAAATCAGTGATGTCATCGAGCGGGGCACCTTCGTTTGGAATACCAAGGATTTTCACTAGCGTTTTATCATTAAACTTGGTATCTATCCCTCCGACACGTGTTCTCGCGGTAAAAGTATCTAACACGAAATTATAATAAAATAGTCTAATGGCATTAGTAGCTATAGGGAATTATAAAGTAGCAAAGTGCTGTAACCCTAATGCCTCAAAGTAAGGACGGTGGTCAGGAAAGACAGTCCATTTGATCGGAGATCCGGTACAAATAGTACGCATAATGAAATCGGCATACCAAAGTAGGGCTTGGTCGGGAGTTTTGAAATAAAACTCGTCCGATGCACCGTCATCCGATTGGACCGGAGAAAAAAAGGAATCCGTATGCGGATCAGAAGACGATGCCTCTTCACTGGCGTGTGTCTTCTTCCTCTTGAAAGGATTGAATCCCTTAGGCATTCTATCCCAAAAACTAGAAACCCTAATAATTGGAAAGTGGAGGAGAGAAGGAATTATACCTTCCGAAAATTAGGTATGCTGTAGAGAACGAGATTCTCCGCATGAATCCAAATTTTGGACGAAGATCTCCACGTGGATTGGAAGAAGGAAGGTGGAGAAGAACTAGGGTTTTTGGGACACGTCTGTTGCTGTTTTGATGAGGTTTGGAAGAATGAAAAAGATGGGGCCTCGGGTTCTGACTATGTCACGACCCGCACCCGCTTTTCGGATACAAGACGTGTCCAAGTCCAGCCTACGCCGCAGTGTCGACGGTAGAACGCTGTCTAGTACATAAACAATTCACAGAGGCAGTCTAGATCTCATCCACAAGATATGATATAATCCATTAACACAAATAAAACTGAATAATGAATGTTAATATAATTAGAGTATCCAGTTTATCAAGAATTTCCAGTTACGTCCGGTGGACACAAATCCACTACCAATAGACGATAATAATATAGGAACATGGAAATGAATAACTGAGTCCAAACTGTAAAGAGTACCCTCAGCTGCAGTGGTACCGTGGTCCAATGCTAGCTCAAACTGCTCGTGTGTAACTGGCTCAATACTCGGCTAAACCTGAAGAGATCATCAGGTCCTCAGAGGACTAGCAAGATACATAAAACATGCCTACTAATATGACAGTAAATAACATGTGCGAAGAGTAAGAACGGTGCCAGAAAGATATCTAAGACATGGAAATGTAATACTAGACTTGGTTATCAATCAATCGATTAACCTCTATAGCTTGTAGTACAATGTAAGATACTCCCAATCTATAGTAGGTTTCGACTGTAGCACAATGCAAGAATACTCCCAGTCAAGATTAGCCAATTCTAGTATCGATTTCCCCTCCTATAGGAATACAAGAATACACCTATAAACCGTAGTACAATGCAAGATACTCCCAATTTATAGTGTCGCAAGTCAAGTCAATCAATTAATATCAAGCTAGAATAATCTGCTATAGGTCGTAGTACAATGTAAGATACTCCCAATCTATAGTATGTCCTAACTGTAGTACAATGCAAGCTACTCCCAGTTAAGATTAGTCAAGTCAAGGACACGGTATAGAACTGGCAATTCTATCATAGACACAATACATGAAGAAGAGTAATAGACAAGCAATATCCTATACGTGCACACGTAATCTAGAACAAGCAAGACAATCAAGGATACCAATCACAAAATAGAAATCATGTGACAAGGTGAAAAGAAAACAATAGACAGAAAATAATGTAAATACTGCATATGTTCGGTAAGGTATACTTGCCTGCTGTCCCGAGCTGTTGGCACGGCCAAATGTTGAGTCAAGAGTCCAATGAACCTGTTATAACTCACAATGTTAATGGTGACTCAACAAGGGATATTTATCTATTTGTATTCAGACTTCTAAATTTTTTTACATTAAACTGTTAGGTGGGTCTGCTACCTAGGTCATTCTAGTTATTCTAATGGGTAGTGACAGTACCAAGATGTCCTTAGTTTTAAAGGGATTCCATATGCATCCTTACTATTGCTCTATTTGTGCAGAGAGGCTTCTATGGATCACTGATGTATGACATGGCTTCCAAGTATTAGTATGTTGCTGCCTCATAATACTGATCAAAAGTGAATGGGATGCATCATGGTGTAGGGCATTATGAGTATGCAAGAGAACTGGAAAAAGAGACCTAACTTAAGTAATGTGGTTCATGGGAATGCATAATTGGCATTGTAGGACTGGCTCCACTATATAAGGTAACTGAATGTGGTTTGACACCAATCATAGCAATTTCCTAAGGGCTGAATAATATATAGTCTTAGGTTAGGATCAAATTGTTGATTACTGAATCACCACAAGGAGAGGTCTGAATCAAAGGGTGGACATTTTGGTGCTGATATGACCACACTCACCTTTCTATTGCCTCTATTACTGTTATATGAGTCCTCCCCACTCAAATACTCTAGGATATAAATCTGATGCAAGGAGATTCATCAGTTAGTCTCCATGGGACACAATGGAGGTTCACATGGATATAGGTGTAAGCACCTATGTGCTCAATGGATCACTCTGTCCTGATATGAAACCACAGCCCCAACATTTATGTTGAATCCTCTTTCTCCATTCATTTTTACTTTGGGTTGTTGGCATCCTTTATTTTTGGTGTTGTATATTCCTATTGTTGTTATTTTCCAATGTTACATTCAGTAACATATCCATGACTATCTATCCAATCAGATACAAACAAGAACCTTTACTTTTATTGAATATGGCAGTTTGTTCCTAGAACTCAGAACTTCCTAGCTGTAGAATTTTTTTCCTGAAATGTGAGATTATCATGTGCACTTTACACCCAGATATGCAACTAACTTGCAAGACTGGAGAGACAACCACATAAATGCACACAGAGTAATGAATCATGTATTGGGATACTTACTAAGCCTTGTCACACCAAGCTACACCTACAGGTGCATGGTACTAATAACAGCACTCTTGCCCCACACACACATCCATACCCACAAGTTATATGGTTGTGGCCCGTACCATGACCATTTCATCTCCCCCAATCATGGTACATAGCATATTAGTCTACCCCCTACCATTCAAAACCCTATACTGTAGAGGTACATTGGTTAGGCCATGTCCTGCATATCTATCCATTTCAAGTATTGTACAGAGCCTTCCTATATTACTGCTAACAGTAAAGGGTAGGTAAACCCAGGTCTCTATGGATACTCCTGCACTAGTCCCAAGTGACATAAAGACTGATCAGGTGTAGGTGCACTGGAACCCCAACCTGTCATGGACTGAACCATGGCCAAACCCCAGGTGGACTGAACGTCTAAGTGATATACAATGTGGGTGAACTGATACAAGGAGTAGAACTGTGAAACCCAGTTTTCTGTAGCTAGTTATTTAATTAGATTTTTCGTATTGTTAAATTAAACGTTTCCAAATTATTATTATTATTATAATTATTATATATTTTTGGATGAAAAGAATTTTGAAAATTATTTTTATTATTATTAATATTATTATTAAATATTTTGGTGTGAAAAAGGAATTTCAAAAATTATAACAATTTGGACTTTTGAGTTTCGGACCCAGACCCGAGACCCGAGCCCGGACCAGCTTTCCGAAACCCAGATCCGATTTTAAAACCCATTCTCCCTTCATTTAAATTCTGGTTTCTATTATTTAAAATATATATATATTTTTGAGTTGGTCTACCCGTGGACCAACTCCCCTCTTTTCCCTCACCCCACGTTCTCCTCTTCCCTTACTATCCTCCCCAACAACCACTCCCTAAACCCTCTCTCCCACTCCTCTCTCACGATCTCCCCTTATTTCTCACAGTGGAGAAACAAATTAATTCTCTTCCTCTCATCTCTTTTCCCTCTCATAAACAAATCTCTCTCTCTCTCTCACTCACTGTCCTGGAGAACCCATTTTTTCCCCAACCCTTTCTCCCCTACCGAGCCCTAGCCCTAGCCCCCGCCGTCCGCCCCGACCGCAACCCGCGGCCCCTCCCTCCGGCCGTCCGTGCGCGCGACCTCCCCTGGCGAGGTCTCCGGCGCCCTCTCCTGAGCGCCTCCCCGATCTGCGAGCACCCTGAGCTCCGGCGAGCGCGGCTCTCCGCCGTCCGGCCGAGCAGCTCCCCGCGCCTCCGCACGGTTCTTCCCCGGCGGACTTCCCCGACCGGACGCCGTCACTCCGCAGCGGCCCCGCGTCCGCCAGCCCCGCCGACCCGGCGCGCTCCTCGAGCAGCGAGCCCCGCTGTTCCGCGGCTTCCCCGGCCGACCGTCGTCTTCCGTGAGGCCAGGCCGCCTCCGTGCAGCACTGCCCCGAGTGCACGACCAGCCCCGTGCTTCGTCTCCGTTCCCGCGCCCGCGCTCCCCGCGTCGTGCTGCTGTCCGCGTGCACGCTTTCCACGCGTGCGACCCCACTGCCTTGTTCATGCCGTGCCCGTGCCCATGTCTGTGACGCTGTGCTGTGTTCGAGCCGCTGTCCAGGACATCGTTCTGAGTCCGAGGCAACCCTTCGGATTCCGTCATTTTGGGTAATCCCTGATAATCACAGTAGTTCGTCCCTCCCGTAGAGTCAGTGATGAGAATCGGTCCCCGATTTCCCTTTGGGAAATCCGGTTAGCTGCGTAGTATTTTTCGATTAGCTGCGTAGTATTTTTCGATTAGCTGCGTTAGCGTATTTTTTCTGTGATTTTATCTGCTGGTTTGGTGTGGTTTGGTTGATTATGGAATTCCCGGATATTTCGGGAAGTTCGGTTGTTTGGGAATTATTTCTGTTGGCTTGGAAACATTTTGGTGGTTATTTTGGGATTATTATTGGTTGGAACAATTGCAGGTTTTCTGTGGCGCATTTCCCAGTTTTGGGTTTGTCCCGAAATAGAGGAAGTGCTGCCCAAATTTTTACAAAAACTATATTTAATTGATTTCAAAATCGGTTTTCGGAAATGAATTTTAAACTAATTTTTTGGGCGACGACCGTACCGGTCTATGGGCCCCGGCGAAATGCAAACGCACCGGTCCGACCGGACGTTGTGGTATTAGCCGAATTTTGAGGAATGGACCGAGTCTGAGACTCTTAGCTTTCTTTTAATTATTTTAATTAATATTATGTTATTTATTATTAGATACTTAAATTCCTGCACTTTAATTATTTAATTAAGTCTTTTTATCTTATTTGATGTAAAAGGAAATTGTACTGGGCATAAGCCCATCCTAGGACCATTAGCTGTGCCAATGTATTGTGTAGCATAGTTTTATTTTATTTTTCTTTTCTGGTGGATGTGATTTGGGTGGTTTTGATTAGTCGTGTAATCGTAAATTAGAGCGCGAATTACTGATTAGTTACGAATTTAATTAAAATGAATAGAATATTATTAAATAACTAGTTCACGGTTTATCACTAAAAGAAATTATATTTTTATAAATATATTACAAAACACAAAGTTTTCCAAATTGTAATTGATTCTCGTGTATTTCCAAATAATCCAATTAACCGGCTTAATCAACGCACGTAGTTGCAACGTAACCGTTAGCTGTAGATTAATACAACATAAAACCTGACTAGGACATAACTACTAGAGATTGCAACTAGCACACTTAGTCTGGTTATTCAGGAATCTAAGTCGAGTTCTCAATTGTAGGAACTCGAAGTTACAACTGACGTTCCTCCTCGGTACCGACTCGTCCTTCCAGTCAATCTAATACAAGGCAAGTTACGATTTGTGTATTCCTGTATTTTATTTAGTAAAGTTAAGATGCATGTTAAACCACACTGCTGGCACGGAACTCTACCGACTGTTACTGTTACTGAATCTGGGACAGGGGGGATAGTGTAAACGTTTATGACCAAAGCCCCTACTGAACTGACTGTGTTAGCTTACCCCTCTCACACACGGGGATAAGCCATATCGTATCGCTAGGATACTACTGATCAACCCAAGCCGGTCATAGACGTTTACATATTCAAATCACACAGAACTGTTTTAAACTGCTGAAAATATTATTTCAAACTGTTTATCCTGCACTTTCCAATTACTATTTAAGATATGAGATGCATATTTCGTTCTTGCTCCCTCCTGACTGGAGACAACATTTTAGGTAACACTGAGGATGACGAGCTATTCTATTATGGCTATTATGACCCGGTTCTCTACCCTGCGACGGTACCAGAGCCGTCTCTGGAGGACGCTGATCCTGGGATTACAGAACCAGATGTTTAGATAGTCTTTCCTTTCTGTATTTTCTTCTTTATTTTGAGTTTGTAGTTTTATCTCAGCGTTCCCTTTCCAGTTGTATTTCTGAATATTTTATTAAATAAAGTTTTAAATTTTTCGAATATAACGGTTGTGACAAATGTACTTGTGTTGTTGTGGTTACCTGCTACTGAACAGCTTACTGCCGCCGTCTCAACAACGGTGCAGGCTGGGCATTATCCGGTTCGACCCAATTAGTTGGGATCGGGTCGTGACATGTTTTCAGTGGTGGCCCATGCAGGTCCATAACAACAAACAACTTAGGAAAACCTATCTAGAAGCAATTAGAATACTAGAACATTGATTTGTCACGACATAGGTCCGAATCATATATAAATAAATATTTTTGCTTGATTATAGACCGGTAGGCTACCTTGCTTATGTGTGCATCCTAAACCTTCCAAAGAATGACCATTGACAAGACCCAATCCTGCTGGCGATGAGGTGTCATCTCCGGATCATACCCCATCTCCTCAACCAAGCCCAGGGTCTTTTCCCTCGCGGCTGTTTGACCGTCCTCATAATACATCCAGTGAAGTTTTCCCTACACTGGCAATTCCTACCTCATCTCAAACTGAATTGCATTTCCTTGGTGGAGTATTCATTTTGTTGCTCCACCAGTACCAGCAATCATCTTCCAAATGGTTGCCCTATTTCAAGAAACCCTGGAGTTCCAGAAAGCTCAAGATGAAGCCCAGCAGGAACAGAAGAATATCACGAGAGAAGACATGAAGAACGTCATGATGTAGCCTTAGTTATCCCCAACCAAGTTAGAGCAGAACATTTGTCCTAGGAAGGATACCCCTGAATCTAGAAGATATTCGGGTCCCATCAAGTACTCTACTTTCCGGCAGCCTTGTCGTAAGAAGCTATGGGCTTATAACTATTGCAATAGGCCTGGTCATCAGGTCGATAGTTGCCGCAAGAGATTGGGACAATGTTTGGCATGTGGATCTGCTGAACATCGGGTAAAGGACTGCCCCTTATTTTTCTATCAAACCAGAGCTCATAACCCAGCAACACATGTTAGGCCACAACCTAGGGACCCTCTTCCTATCCAACAGACCCTGCCCCTTACAATAAGGCATGATGCATACTTGAGGTTCATAGAAAAGGAAGCAGTTGGAGACTGCTCATCCACGAGCCAGAACCATGAGGAATAGTACCTAGAACCGCTGAATAGCATCATCTTTTGGAAGTTGTAACAGGATGTCCTTAGATTAAACATAAGAGCTTTTGCTGTAACTCTCCACATGAATAGAAGTTTTTAGTTACACCCTTATGGCAGATGTTTCCCTGATAGTCTCCCTGGATTATCCCAGATCTAGACATAGGATTCACCCTGACCTAGTCCCCAGCTCTTTCCCTAAATTCTAAAGGATGTTACAGAGTCAACCCGAAGGTGGCCAAGAAAATGAAGGACCAGATCAATGAAGGCTCTAGGATTTATTCAGAGTGGAACTTTACCTTAGGGAGTACCTATCTTGTTGGTGCTCCAGAAGGATGAAACAACAGATGTGCATCGATTACCAGACACTAAAAAACAAGTACTTTCTGCCCGGATCGAGGATCTGTTTGATCTGGTTGTGTGTGGAGTTAAGGTGTTTCGAAGTTTGACTTAAAATCTGACCACCATCAAATCAAAGTCAGGAAAGAGGACATTTCCAAGACGGCGTTCAAACACCAAGTATGGGTAGTTTTCTGTGGTCAGGACGTTAGACTGGCAAATGCTTCTGTTATGTTCATGAATCTCATAAACAGAGATTTTCATGAGTATTTGAATCGGTTTATCTTCTCCATAGATAACATCCTGATATATTTAAAGACTGAAGAAGAGCATGAAGAACACCTGAGGAAGTTTTGGAAACTTTGAGGAAAAAGAAATTCTATGGTAAGTTATCTGAACGTGGATTTTTGACAAGGTGGACTTTTGGCCATGTGGTCAAGAGAAGAAATTTCGATGGAAGATAGCTGTTGTTGAAGAGTGGTATACCCCAAGTTCAATTCGAAAGATCCTTGAACTTGGCCGGCTACTATCAGAAGTTCGTGAAGGATTTTGCCAAGATTGCTGAGTCAATGACGAAGCTCACTTGGAAGAATGAAGAGTTCATCTGAACGAAAGTTTGCCAGGCGGCATTGAGGAGCTGAAGAAGAGACTTACCACTACACCAATCCTTGCGCTACCCGCAGGAACCGGTGGTTTCTCAATTTACAGTAATGTCTCTGGAAAAGGACTGGGTTGCGTTCTTCAACAACATGAGAAAGTAATTGCTTACACATCTAGGCAACTACAGACTCATGAGAAGAATTATCCCACACTTAATTTGGAATTTGCTGCAATTATCTTTACTTTGAAGCTATGGAAGCATGATTTTTATGAAAAGGGAGTGAAAATATATACGGACTACAAAAGTCTGAAATATGTCTTCACTCAGAAAGGGCTGAATGTTAGACTAAGAAGATGGCTGAAGCAGATGAAGGATTTCGACATCAACTTGCGGTACCATTCAGGTAAGGCTAATGTGGTCGCTGTTGCACTTGGTCGATACTGATGGCGAAGTTCTTAACCATGGACTAGCACCTGCTAGAAGACATCGAGAAGTTTGGACTGGAGGTTATACTACCTGGAGATAGAAGGACGGAGTTGGATGCTGATTCAGTATTGATGAAGTTCGAGGTTGATGGACAAAATCAAGAGAACGTAGTTTCAAAACGAGGCACTTTGCAGGCTTCGAGGTCAAGTGTTGGCAGGAACACTTGAGGGTTTCTAATCAGCATTGGAACTCTGAAGAATGGTGCGTGACTTTGCGTGTCGATTGACAAACGGAGGAACGAGTTGATGGAAGAAATGCACCAGTCGCAGTATTCCATAAGTTCAGGAGATAATAAGATGTATCGGTATATTCCTCCATTGACTGGTGTTATGGAATAAAGAAGGACAATTCCAGGTATGGAATTAGATGTGAATTTGTCAACATGAGGAATTTAGCATGAGGACAACAAGTTTATTGGAGCCGCTGGACAATTCAGAATGGAAGTAGAGGCTTATAACCATGAACTTTTAGTAAGGATTGCCTTGTTCCCAAGGAGGGAAGGGCACCAATTGGATTATAGTAAACCGACTGACTAAGTCAGCACACTATATTTTTCTTCAAATTTGGTTTATCCACTAAGAAGTGGGCAGCATTATACGGGAAGCACATTTATCGGATTCATGGAGTACCGCGGGACGAGCAATCAGAGAGGTCAATCCAGACGCTTGAAGATGTTTTGAGATTTTGCGTCTCAGAATTTGGTACATCAGGTCATTTGAAGTTTAAGACGCGTTGGAAGTGGCGTACCAGTTAGCTCTACCAGCTAATCCTGAGTGTATGCAACGTCACCTACGTCACAGCTCAGACGTTACATTTCGGATCCGAGTCACATTTTGGATAATTCAGAGCTGAAGATTGGACTCAACCTTTCAGTGCCAGAGAAACCAGTTGCAAGCCTAGTCAGAGATGAGAATCAGAATTTGAGTCATCACTTAAACTCCTATTCCTTATCTTTTCTTTTCCGTTCTAAATTTGACTAATGCTGCTAAGCTAGCCTAGTTTTGCAAGCTGTCTCTTTAAATCAAGCTTGATCATGACGATATTTTATTGGGTGCACCCACTAATATATTGTCTAATCAGGACCGGTGCATGATGGTCTGATCAACCTCGTGTACTTTGGTTCGCCTTTGTATTTTTCTGCGTGGATAATAACATAAAACTTGTCCCTAAATCGTCTCATCCACGACTGCCTTGGAAATCCTTATAGTTGGACCTGAGTTACGGGCGCAGTACCCGTACATGTTTGTCTTTCCTACCTTACTTTAAATTTCGAGGACGAAATTTTCTAAGGAGGAAAGATTGTGAAACCCAGTTTTCTGTAGCTAGTTATTTAATTAGATTTTTCGTATTGTTAAATTAAATGTTTCCAAATTATTATTATTATATATTTTTGGATGAAAAGAATTTCGAAAATTATTTTTATTATTATTATTAATATTATTATTAAATATTTTGGTGTGAAAAAGGAATTTCGAAAATTATAACAATTTGGACTTTTGAGTTTCGGACCCAGACCCGAGTCCCGAGCCCGGACCAGCTTTCCGAAACCCAGATCCGATTTTAAAACCCATTCTCCCTTCATTTAAATTCTGGTTTCTATTATTTAAAAAATATATATATTTTTGAGTTGGTCTACCCGTGGACCAACTCCCCTCTTTTCCCTCACCCCACGTTCTCCTCTTCCCTTACTATCCTCCCCAACAACCACTCCCTAAACCCTCTCTCCCACTCCTCTCTCACGATCTCCCCTTATTTCTCACAGTGGAGAAACAAATTAATTCTCTTCCTCTCATCTCTTTTCCCTCTCATAAACAAATCTCTCTCTCTCTCTCACTCACTGTCCTGGAGAACCCATTTTTTCCCCAACCCTTTCTCCCCTACCGAGCCCTAGCCCTAGCCCCCGCCGTCCGCCCCGACCGCAGCCCGCGGCCCCTCCCTCCGGCCGTCCGTGCGCGCGACCTCCCCTGGCGAGGTCTTCGGCGCCCTCTCCTGAGCGCCTCCCCGATCTGCGAGCACCCTGAGCTCCGGCAAGCGCGGCTCTCCGCCGTCCGGCCGAGCAGCTCCCCGCGCCTCCGCGCGGTTCTTCCCCGGCGGACTTCCCCGACCGGACGCGCCCTGCCGGACGCCGTCACTCCGCAGCAGCCCCGCGTCCGCCAGCCCCGCCGACCCGGCGCGCTCCTCGAGCAGCGAGCCCCGCTGTTCCGCGGCTTCCCCGGCCGACCGTCGTCTCCCGTGAGGCCAGGCCGCCTCCGTGCAGCGCTGCCCCGAGTGCACGACCAGTCCCGCGCTTCGTCTCCGTTCCCGCGCCCGCGCTCCCTCATCGTGCTGCTGTCCGCGTGCACGCTTTCCACGCGTGCGACCCCACTGCCTTGTTCATGCCGTGCCCGTGCCCATGTCTGTGACGCTGTGCTGTGTCCGAGCCGCTGTCCAGGACATCGTTCCGAGTTCGAGGCAACCCTTCAGATTCTGTCATTTTGGGTAATCCCTGATAATCACAGTAGTTCGTCCCTCCCGTAGAGTCGGTGATGAGAATCGGTCCCCGGTTTCCCTTTGGAAAATCCGGTTAGCTGCGTAGTATTTTTCTATTAGCTGCGTAGTATTTTTCGATTAGCTGCGTTAGCATATTTTTTCTGTGATTTTATCTGCTGGTTTGGTGTGGTTTGGTTGATTATGGAATTCCCGGATATTTCGGGAAGTTCGGTTGTTTGGGAATTATTTCTGTTGGCTTGGAAACATTTTGGTGGTTATTTTGGGATTATTATTGGTTGGAACAATTGCAGGTTTTCTGTGGCGCATTTCTCAGTTTTGGGTTTGTCCCGAAATAGAGGAAGTGCTGCCCAAATTTTTACAAAAACTATATTTAATTGATTTCAAAATCGGTTTTCGGAAATGAATTTTAAACTGATTTTTCGGGCGACGACCGTACCGGTCTATGGGCCCCGGCGAAATGCAAACGCACCGGTCCGACCGGACGTTGTGGTATTAGCCGAATTTTGAGGAATGGACCGAGTCTGAGACTCTTAGCTTTCTTTTAATTATTTTAATTAATATTAGGTTATTTATTATTAGATACTTAAATTCCTGCACTTTAATTATTTAATTAAGTCTTTTTATCTTATTTGATGTAAAAGGAAATTGTACCGGGCATAAGCCCATCCTAGGACCATTAGCTGTGCCAATGTATTGTGTAGCATAGTTTTATTTTATTTTTCTTTTCTGGTGGATGTGATTTGGGTGGTTTTGATTAGTCGTGTAATCGTAAATTAGAGCGCGAATTACTGATTAGTTACGAATTTAATTAAAATGAATAGAATATTATTAAATAACTAGTTCACGGTTTATCACTAAAAGAAATTATATTTTTATAAATATATTACAAAATACAAAGTTTTCCAAATTGTAATTGATTCTCGTGTATTTCCAAATAATCCAATTAACCGGCTTAATCAACGCACGTAGTTGCAACGTAACCGTTAGCTGTAGATTAATACAACATAAAACCTGACTAGGACATAACTACTAGAGATTGCAACTAGCACACTTAGTCTGGTTATTCAGGAATCTAAGTCGAGTTCTCAATTGTAGGAACTCGAAGTTACAACTGACGTTCCTCCTCGGTACCGACTCGTCCTTCCAGTCAATCTAATACAAGGCAAGTTACGATTTGTGTATTCCTGTATTTTATTTAGTAAAGTTAAGATGCATGTTAAACCACACTGCTGGCACGGAACTCTACCGACTGTTACTGTTACTGAATCTGGGACTGGGGGAATAGTGTAAACGTTTATGACCAAAGCCCCTACTGAACTGACTGTGTTAGCTTACCCCTCTCACACACGGGGATAAGCCATATCGTATCGCTAGGATACTACTGATCAACCCAAGCCGGTCATAGACGTTTACATATTCAAATCACACAGAACTGTTTTAAACTGCTGAAAATATTATTTCAAACTGTTTATCTTGCACTTTCCAATTACTATTTAAGATATGAGATGCATATTTCGTTCTTGCTCCCTCCTGACTGGAGACAACATTTTAGGTAACGCTGAGGATGACGAGCTATTCTATTATGGCTATTATGACCCGGTTCTCTACCCTGCGACGGTACCGGAGCCGTCTCTGGAGGACGCTGATCCTGGGATTATAGAACCAGATATTTAGATAGTCTTTCCTTTCTGTATTTTCTTCTTTATTTTGAGTTTGTAGTTTTATCTCAGCGTTCCCTTTCCAGTTGTATTTCTGAATATTTTATTAAATAAAGTTTTAAATTTTTCGAATATAACGGTTGTGACAAATGTACTTGTGTTGTTGTGGTTACCTGCTACTGAACAGCTTACTGCCGCCGTCTCAACAACGGTGCAGGCTGGGCATGATCCGGTTCGACCCAATTAGTTGGGATCGGGTCGTGACAAGTACGCCTTCAAAGACTGAATCCTACTGCAGAACAGCATATGTGGGGGGGGGGGGGAACTGAATTTAATGTTCAGTAGGGATTTGAACCATGATCTGGAATTTGTCTAACATCCTAATACCTATACCTAGGATTTGAAAGACTGACTCAACATTAGATGACCTGAGAGTTCGAGTGTGGTGATATCCTATACATATAGCTATTCTCTGGAATAGGTATTACCTGTTTCCTGAGCCTATGATGCCAGGGGTTACCTGTAGGTTCCATGAGCCATAAGGTGGTACAATGGGGCTACCAATCCCCCATGCTCAGCCAGGTATGGAGGACTTCCTCCTAATATGGGTACCTGTCCTGTACATACATGACTTTACACGTTCTTACACATAGCTTACCTGTTGCAATGGTTCAGTATTATGTCAAGAGAAGTATATGCACAGGTATACACTGGTATACTAATTCCTCTTTAGGGATACTCAAGGGTTCAGTCCCAACCTCACTAGACCAATTTGATATGATGGAAGAGGGCTAACACAATAGTATCCAATGTATACAAGGATACTCCTATGTGTGTATCGTCCAAAATTTGCAGGTGCAAGACTGCTCTGTCTATAGACTAACACCCCCATGGGGACATGGGTCCCTTGTCCCAATGTTTTGGGAATAACAATTACCTAGTCTCTCAAGGATCCATGGTTTTCCTATGGTGCCAACTCATGGGTTGGCAATGCCAGTGTTTCTACTGTTTTGAATCTATGGGACAGGGCATAGTTTTGAAAACTTAAGTCATGAACTGTAAAAATAGGAGTAGATCGTGTACCTTTACTTGGGATTCTTGTTGTGCTCAGATCACTCCTCAACTCCTCTTGTAGTAGGAAGCAACCAGGAACTCCTAGGGTTTGTAGATGGAAAAAAGGGGCGGCTGGTTCTACAAGTATATATATAGAATGTCTAGGAGAGATTTGATAGAGGGAAGGGATTTTGAATATGATATAGGCTTATCTTGTGGTGATTTGGGAGTTCCTGCCATTTGAAAGGAGAGATGCAGATTCGAACCCGAGGCCTCAGCCTTTCGTGTGCTGTGGGAAATTTGAATTTGGTAAAATAGCATTAAGCCCCCTTCCTGAGCAAATGGTTTGGTAAAACCACATTGGTTTTGTTATTTATAGGTGAACAACTCCAAAAAGTATATAACATAAAAATAATAAAAATAAATAAATAAAGGAAAGTGGTCAAGGGGATTACAGACTGGTACATATATATACCCAGCCGAACTCTGGCCGAATTCGGACCGAACTCGGGCCGAATTTGCCAAGGGTTGCCTGGCTATATATGTATATAAAAAAATTATGGGGCCACATCTTTTTCATCAATTCGTTTCAAATGTTTAATTCAGAGTTTAGTAATTTTAAATTTTAAAATAATATAATTAATATTATTTTATAAATTAATATTCTTTACTCAGCATATGTCTCAAATTAGCTGTAGGAGTACTGTCCCAGCTAACGGAGGTTCACCGGGAAACTCTTAAATACCGTTCGCTTCGACCGTAGTCGTGGTGACAGACAGACTCTTTTTAGGCTTGTCTCAAAAACAGTTATTGAGTATCGAAAATTAATTAATAAAACACAATTAATTAATATTATTGACATCTAAAATTTCTAATTCTCGACGTAAATAATTGAAACGATCTTCCGCTAGAGATTTTGTGAGTATGTCAGCTAATTGATTTTGTGTGTCTATGTATACAAGGTCTATATCTTCATTTTGTTGATGATCTCTAAGAAAGTGATGTCTAATCTCGATATGTTTAGTACGAGAGTGACATACAGGATTCTTAGTCAAATTAATAGAACTATTGTTGTCACAAAAAATGGGTATGTGTGTAAAATACAATCCATAGTCTTCTAAAGTTTGCTTCATCTACAAAATTTGTGCACAACAACGTCATACGGAGATATACTCAGCCTCGGTTGTTGATAATGCAACAGAATTTTGCTTTTTGCTAAACCAAGAGACTAGAACTTTTTCTAGGAAATGACATGTGCCGCTAGTACTTTTTCTATCTACTTTGCATCCGACAAAATCAGCATTAGAATAACCGGTTAGGTCAAATGACGTAGTTTTGGGATACCATAAGCCGACAGAAAAAGTGCCTTTAAGGTATCGAAGATACGCTTAACTGCGCACAGATGTGATTCCTTAGGATTAGCTTGAAAATATGCACATAAGCAAACACTAAACAAAATATCTGGTCGACTAGCAGTTAAATACAGTAAGCTACCGATCATACCTCGATACTTACGTATGTCGACGGGTTTGCCTTTTTCATCAATATGAAGCTTGGTTGAAGTCGCCATTGGAGTGCTAAGTGGCTTGACTGCTTCCACGTCGAACTTCTTTAATAGATCCTGTGTATATTTTGCTTGATTTATGAATATCCCATTGTTGGTTTGTTTGATTTGCAGTCCGAGAAAAAATTTCAGCTCTCCCACCATGCTCATCTCAAACTCATTCTGCATACACTTTAAAAATTCTTGACAAAGAGATTCATCACTAGATCCAAAAATAATATCATCTACATAGACTTGAATCAAAAGAATGTTGTTATTCAAAGATTTTATAAACAATGTAGTGACAACCTTTCCCTTTGAAAAATCGTTATCAAGTAGAAAAGAGCTTAGACGATCGTACCAAGCACAAGGGGCTTGTTTCAAACCGTATAAGACTTTCTTCAACTTAAAAATATATTCAGAAAATTTGAAATCAATAAAATCGGGAGGTTGAGCTACTTAAACTTATTCTTTTATAAAATCATTTAAAAATGCGCTTTTGACATCTATTTGAAATAACTTAAAATTATGAAAATATGCAAAATGCACATAACAAGCGAATGATTCTAATCTCGCAACTGGGGCATAAGTCTCATCGTAGTCGATACCTTCTTCTTGATTGTATCCTTGAGCTACGAGTCGAGCCTTATTACGAGTCACTAAACCATTTTCGTTCAGTTTGTTTCGGAATACCCATCGGGTGCCAATGACCGGATGATCAATGGGTTTGGGAATAAGTTCCCAAACTTGATTCCGTTCGAATTGGTTTAATTCCTCTTGCATAGCATCTAACCAAAAATTATCACTACATGCTTCTTCAATATTTTTGGGTTCAAACTGCGAAACAAAAGCAACACAAGAAGCTATATCTTTATTAGAGGAACGAGTACTTACACCCTTAGTAATCTCACAAATTACCAAGTCCTTTGGATGATCAGCCAAGAATCTCATCTCTTTTGGTGTAGTCTCAGAATTGCTAGTTCCGGCTTCTTTGCTTGAAGGTTCATCTAATGCTTGATGTGATGGTTCTGCATCTCTGTGTGAAGGTTTTGCAGTAGCTGTACTTGGTGTGATTATGTCTTCATTTTTATCATCGTCTAAGTGTTGATTTAGCTCATCAAACTTGATATTGATTGATTCTTCGATGATCATGGTTCTTTTGTTGAAAACTCTGTATCCTTTGCTCTTTGCTGCATAACCTAAAAATATATCTTCATCGACCTTTTCATCAAATTTACTCAAATTGTCTTTAGTATTAAGAATAAAACATTTACAACCAAAAATCTTGAAATATGAAATATTTGGTGGTCTATCAAACCATAGTTCATAGGGAGTCTTCTTCGATATAGGTCGAATTAGAACCCTATTAAGAATATAGCACGCTGTATTGACAGCTTCAGCCCAAAAGTATCTAGGTAGACTAAACTGGTTTAACATTACTCTAGCCATTTCAGATAGAGTTCTGTTCTTATGTTCCACAACTCCATTTTATTGCGGAGTCCTAGGGCAAGAGAATTCATGCAAATAACCGTGTGTGTCACAAAATTGCTTGAATTTTGTATTCTCAAATTCGCCGCCATGATCACTACGAATGCGAGTAATCATGAATCATTTTTCATTCTGTACTTTCTTACAAAAGGTAACGAATTCTGATAATGCATCGTTCTTGCGTGCAAGAAAATAAACCCATGTATATCTAGAGAAATCATCTACAATGACAAATGCATATAACTTACCACCTAGACTAGCAATTCTACTTGGTCCAAATAAGTCCATATGCAACAGTTGTAAAGGTCTAGTGGTACTTACAACGTTCTTAGATTTAAATACGGATTTGGTAGCTTTGATCTTTTCACATTCACTACATACCGTATCCTTCTTGAAAGAAATATCCGGTAAGCCGCGTACCAACTTCTTTGTAGATAGTCTTGAAATTGTATCCATGTTTGCAAGGCCAAATAGTTGACTCTCGATGCTTTTGGCCATCAAACATCTACCTATTTTGTTAGCATCTTCCAACAAATAGAAAACATATATGTTGTCTTTCCTAATACATTCAAATATAGTACTACCAGTTGAACTGTCAACTATAATACATTTATCTTTGACGAAGTTAATACCATAACCGTGATCAGCTAAATGGCTTATACTGAGCAGATTATGTTTTAACTCGGTAACTAGACAAACATCTTTAATCACTGGATAGGGAGCTTTACCAATGTCACCGATACCGATTATGTACCCTCTTAAATTATTACCGAAGGAGACGTATCCTTCTTTATTCTTCTTCGACAGTGTTGCGAATAATGAAGCGTCGCCGGTCATGTGCCGTGAGCAACCGCTGTCGAAGATCCATTTCCTCCTAGCATGTGAAGGGCGTTCACCTGATCGCAAGCCATCAAGCATACATTTGCAGCGTCATCTGATTGTTCGTCTTCTGAGTCGCTGGCTTCACTTTCATGCCATATGCTTGTGTTGGCGTACTTCATTGATGTAGATTTCTTCAGGTAGCCTTTGTCATATTTGCTGCTTTTCTTTGATGATGATGTTGTTGGACAATCTTTCTTCAGGTGTCCTTTCTTCTTGCATCCATAGCAAATAGGATCTTCCTCGTTGTTGTTGTTGTTGCTATCTTTTGTTCTCCTGTTAAATCTCATGAACTTCTTGAATTTTCTTACCAGAAGTGCTTGATCTTCAGAGTCGGAGTCGCTGTCATCAGAGTCGTCTTCGACAGTTCTTCTGTGTTGAGCCTTGAGAGCGATCGACTTCTCTGACTTCTCCTTTGGTGTAGCATCTTCAAAGTCTTGAAGTTCTAACTCGTAAGTGAGTAGCTTACCCATGAGTGTTTCCAGAGACATTGTTGAGAGGTCGTTCCCTTCAATGATTGCTGTAGCCTTTGGAATCCAGCTCTTTGTAAGAGCTCGTAGAAGTTTGCGAATCTTCTCATGCTTACTGTAATTCTTGCCTAGTAAAGACAAAGGATTTATAATATCAAAGAATCTTGTAAACATCTGAGTGACTGATTCACTTGGCTTCATTTTGAACGCCTCGTACTCCTGAGTAAGTCTGCTGATCTTTGACTCCTTGACTTATGTTGTTCCTTCGTGGGTTACTTCGAGAAGTTTTTACACTTCGTTTGATGTTGTGCAGGTAGACACCCTGTTGAATTCAGTTCTGTTTAAAGCACAAAATAGAGCGTTAATAGCACGTGCATCAAGACTGGCCTTTTTTTTTCATCCTCTGTATATTTGTCATGGGATTTTTCAACTAAAACTCCATCAACATTAATACGAGGGGACTTTTTATAGCCATCAATAACTACAGACCATAAGTCAAAATCAAGAGATTTCAGGAAGAAACTCATACGTGTTTTCCAATAAGTGTAATTTGTGTCGTCAAACAGTGGAGGTTTGTTTGTGGCTTGGCCTTCACTTGTGAATTTTACAGTTGTCATGTGTAATGCTGTGATCTATATAATAATTAAATATAACTACAATTTTACCTTGCTTTACCTGTATAATCCGCTCTGATACCTATATTAGGAACGAAATCGTAAAGCAGAATACTCTAGAGGGAGGGTGAATAGAGTAGGCAGCGGAATATTTCTAATTAAAAAACTCGTTAGCAGTTAGATTACAGATATAAAAATAATCACAAAATAAATGACAATAATAAAGAGTGATCAGAAGGCAAACGCAAACACCGAGATTTATACTGGTTTCCCTCTTGTGAGGACTAGTCCAGTCGGAAGAACTCTAGCTTCCAGTTGAATTCACTATTCGAAAATCCTGCAAGTTTTCATACGAAGTCCTTGCAACTTCTATATACGCGAGCTTTGATATGAAGAACTCGACCAACTTCAATTGTGAAGAGTTGTATCTTCAATCAAGCCTCTGATTACAATCGCTCTAAAACTTCTTGACCGCACCGTACTGGCAAATCGACTAGAGGATTGTAACTGGCTTGGGATTTGAAAATGGAAGCTTTTTAGAACTATTTGGAAGAAATGTAAGCTTTAGAGAGAAGAGATTGAAAGTGAATTGGTGATTTGAAATGATCGAAATCCTTCTCTATTTATAGTTTTTCCAAAGGCAGAACTCTGACAGAATTCGGACAGAACTCTTTGTAACAAACCACAACTGAAGGGAGACCAAGTTCAAAATCAAACGTTCACATAACGTTCAACTTGGCCAAACTCTGGCCGAGTTCTGTCAGGGTTTGGTCAGTTGATTATGAGAAAAATAATTTTGGCTTTTTGAAGAGTCCTTCAGAAGCTTTTTGTAAAATAGATAATTTTCAAAAACATAGGTCATTTTTAAAAAGATAGGTCAGTTTTCAAAAATGATTTTAGGATAGCCTTTTTGCCAGTATGACTTGGTGTACAATGTATTCCTAAACTCAATAAAATAAAAAATTACATTGCTTTGAAGGAAATACATTCTGAGTGGCAAACAACTTCGGTCTTGAACAGAGTAGATATCCATCGTTGATTAGTGTCCAAAACGTCGTAGGTAAACATCTGAATTGACTTGCATTTATATCGAGACATAGTTTGATCAATTATTAAAATCAGGTTTAACCATGACCAATGGGCCAACACAAATCTCTCTCTCTCCCTCTCTCTGAATACAATGAATAATGCCAGAAGGCTACAAATCGAGAACTATGCAAACAACGGTGTTCCATAGATTTGTCCTTTATATTCAAAATAAGTAGCATCTCCAGCCGAACACTTTAAGCATCAACTGAGTCCCAATGCCTGGGCACCGTTCAAGCAAACTCCGCATCTGCGAGGATCTGGTACGGTGTCGGTACATAAAATGCACTGATGAGTGGCTTCTCGCCCTCTCAAATTAAAGAACTAACATGTTCATTATGTGAGTGCAAATAATTATATGTGATTTTTCTTATCTTGCCTTAGAATCAGTTACATGGCATAGTAGAATTACAAAGCATACTTGTGTCACAAGTATATAAGTGTCACGCAACAAAATTTTAATTTACCCAATACTTACCATCGTTCTCTGTCAAATACAACAATTATAACAACATATAATGAATCAAAAGCATCTGTACTTGAAGTGTCACGAGTGTGTCTCTACAGAAGACAATAATTAGGCTCATAAATATAGAGTGCAGTCTAGATCAGACCTGAACCGGACCTGAACCGAATCCTAACCGGATCACGGACCAGTCTGAACCCGGATCACGGACCAGTCTGAACCCGGATCCTATGTGGACCGGGCTGGGTTCTGGACCGCCCGGCACAGCTAACACCTTAAGTTAAGGAGATCAAAGTCCAAAGGCCACGGAAGAAGTTCACCAACAAATGCTAACGGAAGAAGTTCACCTACAAATGCTGTGTCTTTGCTTGATTGTGATCACTACTTTAACAATATTAAGGCATTGAGAGAAGCCCTGTGTTTTCTTTTGGATCCAAATGTTGGAAAGTATGTCTGTTATGTGCAATTTCCACAGAGGTTTGATGTATGGATAGGAATGACCAATATGCAAACAGTAATACTCAATGTTTGCTTGGCCATTTTAACTTTCTGACCGCCATCCTTTCATTTAAGAGGACGGGAAGGTATTCAAGGTACTGTTATATGGGTCCAAATGATATACAATACAGTATATATAAAGTCTAGTTCATTTCGTCGGACATTTAGAAAAACGCTAATAAAAATGGAGACACAAGAGCAAATTTATTAATAAAATACATATTATTAACATGTGTTCTTAGGATACATATTAAGAATATTTCTTTATGAATAACTACCAGAAGGACCACAAATTTTTTTCGAACTATATTCCTATTAGATTTAAACAATCATAATATTTCCAAGTTTAGGACTGTTTTAAAAATCGGACCAGATCGGACCGGCCGGTTGAACCGGTCAACCCGTGAACCAGTAATTTTTTTGGGTTGGTTTTTCTTCCAAGAACTGGTTTCTTTTATGTAATCCAGTCGACCCGACCGATTAGACCACTGAACAGTCTAACCCGGTTGGATTTAAAACCGGTTTGAACCTGACTTTTCCAATTCAACTTTTTTTGGGGATTAGCTTTTGACTTTTGGTTTAGATTTTACATGCAATAAAAGTTTATATGTTTTTTTGACTAATTTTAGCACAAGTAGTATATGTAGTTGTGTACTATATAACATATTTAAATAAAATTATAAGCTTGTAATATGGTTTAACCCGGGTTAAACCACTGGTTGAATCGGTTTGACCCAATCCAGTGTCCTCATAGAGTCGATATTCGGTCCGATTTTTAAAACATTGGTTTAGGAAACTAGTGTCAATTTCCAACATCCATTTTCATTCAATTATTGTGTGAGCATTTGATTTCGTTCAATATTGTGTGGGCAAGGGTGAATCATGAGAAGGAAGGTGATTTGGTTTTTATTTATTTATTTTTCAATTATTGTGTACTGTTGTTTAAAGTAATTTGGTTTCATTCAATTATTGTGTACGGTTGTTTAAAGTTATTTGGTTTCATTCAATTTTTGTGTAACCTCGTGTATCATGTTGCAGTTTGTGTTGGTAAATACATTTCCATACATCTGCTTTTATATATATATATATATATATATATATATATATATATATATATATATATATATATGTCATTTTGGATCAGAGAATGATAAAGAAGAGGAGAACAAATTAAGATTATTACAACTACCATGCATGCATCTATCATCGCAATTTATTTTCTATTTTAAAATTTGTCTTTAGTGTTAGTTCTTTAGTTTTTTAATGTACTCTCTTAATTCTGATCTTGAATATAGGATTTAAGATCTCATATTATAGTCATTAGTTACTTCTGGAGCTTGCCCTTAACTAATAGACTTGAAATCATCTTTTATCTGAAACCGTAACAAAAATACTCAAACAAATTCATTCAATCATAAAAATAATAAAATTTCATTTAATCCTAAATTATGAAATATGGGCGTGTTTGTAGTATCATTATATAGATTTGTCTTTACTTCTTATTTTTCTTAATCGCATGATCGATCTTGCCATATGTGGGTTTTTCAAATTATTTCCTAGAAAGTGATTTCATATGCATGTGGCAAATTTCAGATATGTATTTAATGTAAAATTCTTCTTTTATTGATTTGCACATATGGAATGTGGTAGCCTATGTTTGACATGGTGAGATATTTTACTAGGGGGTAATGTTCAAATCCTCTAAACATATTTGTTTTTGTCACTCATTTCTTTTCTTTTGGAGATAGATTTGAGAAAATATGATAAGAGAGAGAAGAAAATGCAGTTATTACTGTTTTTTTTGACTTGAAACATATTATTGGAGATGATTTCCTCCTTCTATAAGGGATAATCCTAAGGCTACAACCAAACCCCTACAACTTACTTACAACCGCCAAGTGGGACTCTCACTTCTCCTTTTTTCTTTCTTTTTTTTTTCTTTTCTGGGAATGACAATAATAAGGACATTTTTTTTAACCCAGTAGCAATAGCATCTCTAAATTACTGCATGCAGATAAACAGTTGTTAACAATGTACAACAACAGTGCACATATCAATTTCGTAAGTTCCTTGCCAACCAGTTCAACTAGCCGGCTATAATAATTAACTAACTTTAAGAATATTAAGGGCATTCACAAAAAAAAAGGAAAAAGAAAACCATTATTACTTGTGTTCATAGGGAAAAGAGAGAAGAAAACGTAGTTGCTACTGGATTTTTTTTGACTTGAAACATATTATTAGCGACGATTTCCTCCTTCTTTAAGGTATGATCCTATGGCTACAACCAAACCCCAAACCCCTACAACCTACTTACAACCGCCATGTGGGAACTCACTTCTCCTTTTTTGTTTCTCTTTTTCTTTTTCTTTTTCTTTCTTTCTATGAATGACAAAAATAATGATATTTTTTGAACGCTAGTAACAATAGCGTCTCAAAATTACTGCATGCAGATAAACAGTTGTTAACAATGTACAACAACAGTCCACAGATCAGTTTCGTAAGTTCCTTGCCAACCAGTTCAACTAGCCAGCTATGATAATTAACTAACCTTAAGAATATTAAGGGCATTCCCAAAAAAAAGGAAAAAGAAAAAGAAAACCATTATTACATGTGTTCATAAGGGAAAGAGAGAGAAGAAAAAATAGTTATTACTGGTTTTTTTGACTTGAAACATATTATTGGCGACAATTTCCTCCTCCTTTAAGGGATGATTCTAGGGCTACAACCAAACCCCTACCACCTACTTACAACCGACATGTGGGACTCTCACTTCTCCTTTTTTTGTTTCTTTTTCTTTTTGTGAATGACAAAAATAATGACATTTTTTTTGAACGCCAGTAACAGTAGCGTCTCAAAATTACTGCATGCAGATAAACAGTTCTTAACAATGTACAACAGTCCATAGATCAGTTTCGTAAGTTCCTTGCCAACCAGTTCAACTAGCCAGCTATGATAATTAACTAACCTTTAGAATATTAACGACATTCACAAAAAAAAGGAAAAAGAAAAAGAAAACCATTATTACTTGTGTTCATAGGGAAAAGAGAGGGAAGAAAACATAGTTATTACTGGCTTTTTTTTGTACTTGAAACATATTATTGGCGACGATTTCCTCCTCTAAGGGATGATCCCATGGCTACAACCAAACCCCTACAACCTACTTACAACCGCCATGTGGGACTCTCACTTCTCATTTTTTATTTCCTTTTTTTCTTTTTCTGTGAATGACAATAATAATGACTCTTTTTTTTTAACGCCAATAACAATAGCGTCTCAAAATTACTGCATGCAGATAAACATTTGTTAACAATGTACAACAATAATCCACATATCAGTTTCGTAAGTTCCTTGCCAACAAGTTCAACTAGCCAGCTATGATAATTAACTAACCATAAGAATATCAGAAAATTTCATATAGAGGGAAAATATTTACCAATTTGCATAGAACAGGATAATTTTCAAATATTTCTTAAAAAAGGGGATCTGGCGCCAGTGCAACTGGCGCCAGACAAAAAAATTAAAAAAAAATCAGGCGTCAGTCATACTGGCGCCAAAGATTAAAAAAAAAAAATCCCGGCGCCAGTACAACTGGCGCCAAACTCTATTTTTTTGGTTTGTTTTTCGGTTTTTGTAGTTTGGTTTGATTTATCTTTTAGTTTGATTTAGTTTGATCTTTTAACTTAGTTTAATCTATTAGTTACTTTATTATTATCTATACTATGTATAATAACCAAATATACCAGTGAGATCCTCTATTATCTATACTATGTATATTATTATCTAATATATTACTATGTTTGGAGATTAATACAATTCAGGTGTCAATCCTGTGAGATCCTCTAATGTACTATCCTCCAAGATATTAGTATACAAATAAATATAAATAAAAATACATTAATAACAAAGTAACTAATAGATTAAACTGATATATTTTGTATTATCCAGAGTATAGATAATAATAAAAATTATTTGTTAATTTAAAATTATTATATGTATATATATTAACTGATATATTTTGTTATTATCCAGAGTATAGATAATAACAAAGTAACTAATAGATTAAACTAAGTTAAACGATCAAACTAAAAGATAAATCAAACCAATCCAAATCAAACCAAACTACAAAAACCAAAAAAAAACCAAAAAAAATGTTTGGCGCCAGTTGCACTGGCGCCGGGTTTGAAATTTTTTTTTGTTCTTATTTTCTCTTTGGCGCTAGTGTGTCTGGCGCCTGATGTTAAAAAAAAAATTGCCTGGCGCCAGTTGCACTGGCGCCAGATCCCCTTTTTTTTTTTAGAAATATTTGAAAATTATCTTGTTCTATGCAAATTGGTTAAACATTTTCCCTCTATATGAAATTTTCTGTGAGAATATTAATGACATTCACAAAAAAAGCAAAAAGAAAAAGAAAACAATTATTACTTGTGTTCATAGGGAAAAGAGAGAGAAGAAAACGTAGTTATTACTGGCTTTTTTTTTTGACTTGAAACATATTATTGGCGGTGATTTCCTCCTTTAAGGATGATCCTATGGCTACAACCAAACCCCTACAACCTACTTACAACCGCCATATGGGACTCTCACTTCTCCTTTTTTTTCATTCTGTGAATGACAATTATAAGGACATTTTTTATAATGCCAGTAACAATAGCGTCTCAAAATTACTGCATGCAGATAAAGAGTTGTTAACAATGTACAACAACAGTCCACAGATCAGTTTCGTAAGTTCCTTGCCAACCAGTTCAACAAGTCGGCTATGATAATTAACTAACCTTAAGAATATTAAGGGCATTGACAAAAAAAGGAAAAAGAAAAAGAAAAAGAAAACCATTATTACTTGTGTTCATAGGGAAAAGAGAAAGAAGAAGAAATAGTTATTACTGGGTTTTTTTTTTTTTTGACTTGAAACATATTATTGGCGGCGATTTCCTCCTTCTTTAAGGGATGATCCTATGACTACAATCAAACCCCTACAACCTACTTACAACCGCCATGTGGGACTCTCACTTCTCCTTTTTTGTTTCCTTTTTTTTCATTTGGGAATGACAATAATAACGACTCTTTTTTTTAAACGCCAATAACAATAGCGTCTCAAAATTACTGCATGCAGATAAACAGTTGTTAATAATGTACAAGGATAGTCCACATATCAGTTTCATAAGTTCCTTGCCAACAAGTTCAACTAGTCAGCTATGATAATTAACTAACCTTAAGAATATTAACGACATTCACAAAAAAAGGAAAAAGAAAAAGAAAACCATTATTACTTGTGTTCAAAGGGAAAGGACAGAAAAGAAAACGTAGTTATTACTGGCTTTTTTTTTTTACTTGAAACATATTATTGACGACGATTTCCTCCTTTAAGGGATGATCCTATGGCTACAACCAAACTCCTACAACCTACTTACAACCGCCATGTGGGACTCTCACTTCTCCTTTTTTGTTTCTTTTCTTTTTCTTTCTGTGCATGACAATAATAAGGACATTTTTTTTAACGCCAGTAACAATAGCGTCTCAAAATTACTGCCTGCAGATAAACAGTTATTAACAATGTACAACAACAGTCCACATATCAGTTTCGTAAGTTCCTTGCCAACCAGTTCAACTAGCCGGCTATGATAATTAACTAACCTTAAGAATATTAAGGGCATTGACAAAAAAAGGAAAAAGAAAAGAAAAACCATTATTACTTGTGTTCATAGGGAAAAGATAGAGAAGAAAAAATAGTTATTACTGGATTTTTTTTTGACTTGAAACATATTATTGGCAAAGATTTCCTCCTTCTTTAAGGGATGATCCTATGGCTACAACCAAACCCCTACAACCTACTTACAACCACCATGTGGGACTCTCACTACTCCATTTTTGTTTCTTTTTCTTTTTGTGAATGACAATAATAATGACATTTTTTTTGAACGCCAGTAACAATAGCGTCTCAAAATTACTGCATGCAGATAAACAGTTTTTAACAATGTACAACAGTCCACAGATCAGTCTCGTAAGTTCCTTACCAACCAGTTCAAATAGCCAGCTATGATAATTAACTAACCTTAAGAATATTAACGACATTCACAAAAAAAGGAAAAAGAAAAAGAAAACCATTATTAATCGTGTTCATAGGGAAAAGAGAGGGAAGAAAACGTAGTTATTACTGGCTTTTTTTTTGACTTGAAACATATTATTGAAGATGATTTCCTCCTTCTTTAAGGAATGATCCTATGGCTACAACCAAACCCCTACAACCTACTTACAACCGCCATGTGAGACTCTCACTTCTCCTTTTTTGTTTCCTTTTTTTTCTGTGAATGACAATAATAATGACACTTTTTTTTGAACGCCAATAACACTAGCGTCTCAAAATTATTGCATGCAGATAAACAATTGTTAACAATGTACAACAACAGTCCACATTTCAGTTTCGTAAGTTCCTTGCCAACAAGTTCAACTAGCCAGCTATGATAATTTACTAACCTTAAGAATATTAACGACATTAGCAAAAACAAAGGAAAAAGAAAAAGAAAACCATTATTACTTGTGTTCCTAGGGAAAAGAGAGAGAGAAGAAAATTACGTAGTCATTACTGGCTTTTTTTGAGTTGAAACATATTATTGGCGACGATTTCCTCCTTCTTTAAGGGATGATCCTATGGCTACAACCAAACCCCTACAACCTACTTACAACCGCCATGTGGGACTCTCAGTTCTCCTTTTTTGTTTCTTTTTTTTCGTTCTATGAATGACAATTATAAGGACTTTTTTTTTTACGCCAGTAACAATAGCGTCTCAAAATTACTGCATGCAGATAAACAGTTGTGAACAATGTACAACAATAGTCGACAGATCTGTTTGTAAGTTACTTGCAAACCAGTTCAACTACCCGGCTATGATAATTAACTAATGTTAAGAATATTAAGGGCATTCACAACAATAAAAAGAAAAAGAAAAAGAAAACCATTATTACTTGTGTTCATAAGAGAAAGAGAGAGAGAAGAAAACGTAGTTACTACTGGCTTTTTTTTAACTTGAAACATATTATTGGCGACGATTTCCTCCTTCTTTAAGGGATGATCTTATGGCTACAACCAAACCCCTACAACCTACTTACAACCGCCATGTGGGACTCTCACTACTCCATTTTTGTTTATTTTTTTTTCTTTTTCTTTCTTTCTGTGAATGACAATAATAATGACATTTTTTTGAACGCCAGTAACAATAGCGTCTCTATTATTGCATGCAGATATACAGTTTCCACAGATCAGTTTCGTAAGTTCCTTGCCAACCAGTTCAACTAGCCAACTATGATAATTAACTAACCTTAAGAATATTAAGGGCATTCACAAAAAAAAAGGAAAAAGAAAAAGAAAACCATTATTACTTGTGTTCAAAGGGAAAAGAGAGAGAAGAAAAAACAGTTATAAACTGTTTTTTTTTTTTTACTTGAAACATATTATTGGCGACAATTTCCTCCTTCTTTAAGGGATGATCCTATGGCTACAATCAAACCCCTACAACCTACTTACAACCTTGCGCCATGTGGGCCTCTCACTTCTCCTTTTTTGTTTCCTTTTTTTTTCTTTTGTGAATGACAATAATAATGACTCTTTTTTCTGAACGCCAATAACAATAGCGTCTCAAAATTACTGCATGCAGATAAACAGTTGTTAACAATGTACAAGAACAGTCCACATATCAATTTCGTAAGTTCCTTGCCAACAAATTCAACTAGCCAGCTATGATAATTTACTAACCTTAAGAATATTGACGACATTCACAAAAAAAAGGAAAAAGAAAAAGAAAATCATTATTACTTGTGTTAATAGGGAAAGGAGAGAGAATAAAACGTAGTTATTACTGGCTTTTTTTTTACTTGAAACATATTATTGGCGACGATTTCCTCCTTCTTTATGGGATGATCCTATGGCTACAACCAAACCCCTACAACCTACTTACAACCGGCATGTGGGACTCTCACTTCTCCATTTTTGTTCCTTTTTTTTTCTTCTTTTTCTTTCTTTCTATGAATGACAATAATAATGACATTTTTTTGAACGCCAGTAACAATTGCGTCTCAAAATTACTGCCTGCAGATAAACAGTTGTTAATAATGTGCAACAACAGTCCACAGATCAGTTTCGTAAGTTCCTTTCCAACCAGTTCAACTAGCCAGCTATGATAATTAACTAACCTTAAGAATATTAAGGGCATTCACAAAAAAAGGAAAAAGAAAAAGAAAACCATTATTACTTGTGTTCATAGGGAAAAGAGAGAGAAGAAAAAAATAGTTATTATTGGTTTTTTTTTTTGACTTGAAACATATTATTGGCGACAATTTCCTCCTTCTTTAAGGGATGATCCTATGGCTACAACCAAACCCCTACAACCTACTTACAACCGCCATGTGGGACTCTCACTTCTCCTATTTTGTTTCTTTTTCTTTTTGTGAATGACAATAATAATGACATTTTTTTGAACGCTAGTAACAATAGCGTCTCAAAATTACTGCATGCAGATAAACAGTTGTTAACAATGTACAACAGTCCACAGATCAGTTTCGTAAGTTCCTTGCCAACCAGTTCAACTAGCCAGCTATGATAATTAACTAACCTTAAGAATATTAAGGGCATTCACAAAAAAAAGGTAAAAGAAAAAGAAAACAATTATTGCTTGTATTCATAGGGAAAAGAGAGAAGAAAACGTAATTATTACTGGTTTTTTTTGACTTGAAACATATTATTGGCGACAATTTCGTCCTTCTTTAAGGGATGATCCTATGGCTACAACCAAACCCCTACAACCGCCATGTGGGACTCTCACTTCTCCTTTTTTATTTTCTTTTTTTCTTCTTTGAATGACAATAATAATGACTCTTATTTTAACGCCAATAACAATAGCGTCTCAAAATTACTGCATGCAGATAAACAGTTGTTAACAATGTACAACAACAGTCCACATATCAGTTTCGTAAGTTCCTTGCCAACAAGTTCAACTAGCCAGCTATGATAATTAACTAACCATAAGAATATTAACGACACTCACAAAAAAAATGGAAAAGAAAAAGAAAAAGAAAACCATTATTACTTGTGTTCATAGGTAAAAAAGAGAGAGAGAGAGAGAGAGAGAGAGAGAGAGAAAAGAAAACGTAGTTATTACTGGCTTTTTTTTGACTTGAAACATATTATTGGCGACGATTTCCTCCTTCTTTAAGGGATGATCCTATGGCTACAACCATACCCCTACAACCTACTTACAACCGCCATGTGGGACTCTCACTTCTCCTTTTTTGTTTCCATTTTTCTTTTCTTTCTATGAATGACAATAATAATGACTTTTTTTTTGAACGCCAGTAACAATTGCATCTCAAAATTACTACATGCAGATAAACAGTTGTTAACAATGTACAACAACAGTCCACAGATCAGTTTCGTAAGTTCCTTGCCAACCAGTTCAACTAGCCAGCTATGATAATTTACTAATCTTAAAAATATTAACGACATTCACAAAAAAAAAGGAAAAAGAAAAAGAAAACCATTATTATGTCTGTGTAGTAATATCGTTATATAAATATTTATCTTTAGCTATCTACTTCATCGTGAGTATGTATATATGAATATATCTTATCTATATATATATACACTTGGCTGCATGCCTGCTTGCCTGCATATGTAGTAGTATCATTATATAAATATTTTATCTTTAGCTGTCTACTTCATCGTGAGTGTATATATATATATATATATATATATATATATATATATATATATATATATATATATATATATATATATATATATATATATATATATTATAGCTGTCTACTTCATCGTGAGTATATATATGTAGTAGTATCATTATATAAATATTTTATCTTTAGCTGTCTACTTCATCGTGAGTGTATATATACACTCACGATGAAGTAGACAGCTAAAGATAAAATATTTATATAATGATACTACTACATATATATACTCACGATGAAGTAGACAGCTATAATATATATATATATATATATATATATATATATATATATATATATATATATATATATATATATATATATATATATATACTCACGATGAAGTAGACAGCTATAATATATATATATATATATATATATATATATATATATATATATATATATATATATATATATGGGTAAAAATATATATATATATATATATATATATATATATATATATATATATATATATATATATATATATATATATATATATATATATATATATATATATATATATATATATAGCGTTGAACATATAATATGTTGGGAGGTGTTCTTCTTATTTAGTTGAGTTCGATTTTTCGTGTTGAATATATGTAACAAATTTAAATTTTTCCAACAATATTTTACATAATTTATTTTTAAAAAAATAAAATGGACCATGATATAATTAGGCTTAGACGGCTCACTTTTGAGCCGTTTTGAAGCCCCATTATATATATATATATATATATATATATATATATATATATATATATAGAGAGAGAGAGAGAGAGAGAGAGAGAGAGAGAGAGAGAGAGCATGTAAAGGCATATATATATATATATATATATATATATAGAGAGAGAGAGAGAGAGAGAGAGAGAGAGCATGTGAAGGCATAACGTATACTGGCTGGGTGAGTTTCCTACTGGAAAGTGTTTATTCAAAGGAGAATTCAGAAAGGGCCGGGTTAGGCCTGTAATATGAAAAGAAAAGAAAAACATATAAAAAACAAAAATTTAATGTGGGATGTATTCCACCTTAGACCTTTAGTTCGTTCATCCTTGCGGTTATTATGTTTTATCCCTAAAATTTTATTAGCCATGCTAACATTAAATCTATTCATTAACATTGTGCAGAGAGTGAATATGAAGGTGTGGTTGGTTTTGACATGGATTTGGTGGGCTGTCATTGTTGGACCTGCTGCTTGGGTGTGCTCGTCGTCGTTGTTGGTGACTGAAGGCAGACACAATAATAATCTCTCTATTGACAAAGTGGAGTTTCATGACGTGGGGTGCACCAAGAAAAGCTACAGTACTTTCGTAGAATCGCTACGAAAACACTTAAGTAGTGGAAATAGTGCGTAATATTCTGTTGCTGCCTAATCCATCCCCTCCCAGACAAGATTTGCTCTTCGTAGAAATTTTTGATTGGGAAGATAAGTCGATCACGTTAGTGTTAAGTCGCATCAATGCATACGTGATAGCTTATAAAGCGAAAGGTTGTTATTACTTGCTCTCTGATACTTCCGAAAATGAAGAACTTTATGGCAAAGACCCACACAAGTTTTCTTTTACTGGTAGCTATACATCACTTGAACGTATTGCAGGAAGTAGAGAAAATATTGATTTGGGAATCAATAAACTAGCACAAGAAATCTCAAATCTCCGCTCCTGGTCTAAGAAAAAGTCAGAAACATCTTTGGCTCATGCTTTTATTGTTTTGATCCAAATGGTCTCTGAGACTGCACGATTCGGAGCGATTGAGGAAAAAGTTGTAAATAATATTATAGACGGCAAAAGCTATCAAAGTTTCCGCTCTGGTGTTGGCGTAGTGGACCTCCAGACTAACTGGGGAGAACTCTCTCCTTTGCAGTTCAAGATTCTGAAGGAGGTGTCTTTTTGAAACCGGTTACATTAAAGACTCTCGCTGACACAGTAGTTATCCGCAATATGGAAAAAGCTCGGACATTTTGCGGGTTAGCACTTCTATTGTATCGGCGCAAAGGTCAAGCATCGTTATCTCCTCATAATCATTCTTTAGTTTTGTCCACATCGCTTGATCTTAATATAAGGTCTATGTTGGATATTGCGGCTTAACACTTCCAATTTCCCTACTGCTTAAAATGTGTCGATGTGCTAGTATTTCTTATTGTGTGTTGTGTAACGTTTAGAACTTGTACATCTTCTATGCAAGTTTTCTATGATCAATAAAATTGTACTGTTGAGTGTTCCAAATATATTATGTGCCATCTGCTGGGCTAATTATATAAATAAAGCAAATCAAAATCAAATCAATGTTAAGACACGTTTGCAATAGCAATAGTTTTACTAATTATTATGGAGTGAAAAAAGTAATATATCGTCTTCCCAAAGTTGGGTAATTGGGAGAAAACATGGTTGCTTAGCTTACTTCTCATGAAGCTTGGATGTATCGGACTTTCGATGTATTGATTTATTATGTAGACTATGAAGTCCAATTTCCAGACAGTAGACTTCCCAATGCAAGATGTAGATATCTACTGATGTATGTGTAGAGTTCAGGAATAAAAGTTGGAACAAATTCATTGTTGCTTCATGCACATGGACATAAACAAAATCTGGATCAAATATTAAGCATGCAAACAAAATTAGGATCAACATTATTCCATTCAACCAAACCTTAGACAATTTTGTCACTAGAATTCTTGCATGTTCTATAGTGTCTAGCAGCCAACTAATAACTAGTAGGTGCATGAGTCCTGTAGATAACAATGACCACCATCCATAGTTGTATGTCACGCACAAAAGTTTGCGTCCCACCGAGACGGATTTGCATAACTCTTCACGGACTGGGATTATACGGGAAGCTTCCAGAACATTCTATAAGATGACGGAAGTCCCTAGAAAATAGTGGATCTCTCCGGAAGGCCCAAGATCATTCTAGGCGGCCCAAGATCCTTCTGGATGGCCCGAGAAGTTTTCTTTTATGTTCTTAGGGAATAAACATGGAATATACCGTTCCAGTTATGGTAGAAGGAATAATCCCTGGAATATTATTTCCAGAAGTTTCCATGTAAAGCTCTATGAGCCATTATAAATAGGGGCGGCGGGTGGGGCATCATTTGTTCCTCACCACCCAAAGTTGTAGTCTTTTCTAGTATAGTGGAGTTTTAATCTTCCACTCTCTCTCTCTTTTGCTCCAGATTGTTCTCAATATCGCCTTAACGATCTAGCTAAGCGGGTTCGGGAAGGCTTGCACAACACTTCGAGTAGGAAGATAGTGTGCCGCACGGGACAAAGTGCTAGTAAAACACTAAGTCCGTGACAAGTAATATCAGAGCGAAGGTCGGTTGGTGCCATGTCGACATCCGAGAACGTCCATGAAGGACCCACGTCGTCTAAGGAGGGGCACGCCAAGACGCACAAGAAGGACAAGAGCAAGGAGTCTACGGCGGAGCGTAGTCTTATGGATCTTGTCGAACGTGTTGGAGACAGGTTTGAGGGATATGGAGATGCGCATGGACTCTGTGGAGCAAAGTAACACGAGGCTAGAAAGTTACTTCGATGGGCCGGAGAGTGACGACACTTCGTCCATGGCAATCTTTCGAGAGCAATTCCAAGAGATCCGATCCACACTTGAGGAGGAGCTCAAGGGGCATCGTGCGGAGATTGAGGTCTTGCGTAGGAAGGTCTAAGGCTACGAGGTGCTGAAGACCGTGGTCGAGAGTTGCGGAGAACTCAAGACCAAAGTTGCCATCTTGGAGAAGGCCGTTGCGAACGGTGGACCTTCGAGTAGGGAGGCACCGAGGCGAAGGAAGATCCCTGAGCCAAAATTCATCAGCGAGGTGCGTTTTGCTAAAGAAGTTGAGAACTTCTTGTGGAACATGGAGTGATATTTCAAGGCGTTGCACATCAACAATAACGCCGAGAAGGTGGATATTGTTCCACTCTACTTCACAGACGATGCGACGCTGTGGTGGCGTCGAAGGTGCACGGAAGCCAAGAAGGGTTTGTGTTCGATAGAGACTTGGGAGGATCTCAAGAAGGAGATCAAGTCCCAGTTCTATCCAGAGAATGTGAAGTTTGCAGAGAGGCAGAGCTTGCGGCAACTCAAGCATACCGGGACGATCAAGGAGTACATCGCGGAGTTTACACGCTTGATGCTCGCGATATCTAGCATGGGCGAGGAGGATCATTTGTTCTTCTTCCTCGAGGGACTCAAACCTTAGGCGGCTCAAGAATTGCAGCGACAGAGGGTACAAGACTTGAACACCTCCGCGGCAGCAGCGGAGCGGCTTGTCGAGTACATATGGGACGACAACGATGCCGAGGCCAAGCCAAAGTCCACCAAGAGGAATGGTGGGGGAGAGCGGGAGAGCTTTCCTAAGGAAGGTCCGTCCGAAGGGAAGAAGCACGAGAATGCCTTGTTATTGCCGGGGTACAATTTTTTGATGGAAAACTGAAATTTCGTAACAATTGTACAAACAATCGTTATTACGTAACACTTCACAGAAGGTACGTAAGAGAAATTTTAACTAGTGCTACACTTCACAGAAGGTGCACAGAACGTAACACTTCACAGAAGGTACGTAAGAGAAATTTTAACTAGTGCTACACTTCACAGAAGGTGCACAAATAGAATTCTGATGATATCAACGCAAACACTTTACCGAATGTGCGCTAATAGAATCATGATAATACCAACAAAGAAGGTGACTGGCGAAAGATGGAATAACTCTTGCTGGGGTAAATGATCACCGTTGCTCAAAGCTTTATTCGCCCCACACGAATAGCTTCCAGGAACCAGCAAGTTCGTCGGAGAACTTGGAACACTCTGCTCTTGTGACTCCTCGGATGAACTTGAACTCCTGTGCAAAATGCAACGCTGGTACAATACCTCTCTTCTCTCTTACAGCCTCTAAGCACTTGTAAACTTTCTGTCTATTACTTGTGTATTAGTTCTCTAACCTGTGAGAGAGAAGGAGGAGGCCTTATGTAAGCCCCTGCAATAACTGCCCAGTTAGCACAATGTTAGGGACGTGGTAGTAACCACCCCGAACATGGAGCATCCGCTCAGAACATACAAGGACACGTTCTGCTGGAAGTTGTGCCACCAGCGTAATTTGTACTTTACGCACACAGTCCCTTTATGTACCCTATGCACACTACGCACTCTACGCACACTGCGTACGCTGCGCACACTGCGCACTCTACGCACGCTGCGTACGCTGCGCACACTGTGCGTACTGGGCGTACTGGGCGTACTGGGTTGCGTACTGGGCTGCGTAACTGGGCCAGCATAACTGGGCACGCGTAACGGGCCGCGCAACGTGGTCGTACAAGTGGCTCGCGCAACTTAAGCGCACTATGCGCCTAGCGACGATGTTGATGATGTTGACGTGCTAAGTGCAAAGTGTGCCAACAAAACGCCACATTATGCCTCATGAGCCCTTGAGCCCGAGTCCGAGCCCGAGCCCGGGTCCGAGTCCGAGTCCGAGTCCGAGTCCGAGTCGCTAAGCCCCTACGGGGCTTAGCTCCTATGGAAATAGATTTTCCAAGAGCAAAAAGCATGAATGCTTTAATTGTTGATTTTAGCCTTTTTTTCATTAGAAAAATAACCCCACATGACAAACCCATGTGCACCTACACACCACATTTGCATCTCCAATAATAGCAACGCTAATATATAGAGATACAAACTCTTTGGCCTATCCGATGTGGGACTAAAGTTTCTAAATTAAAGGCCAAAACTCCAACAATCTCTCACATATCTCTATATATGGGTATAAGTGTTCCCACAGTAACTGTCCATCATGCATTATGAGAGATGTCGCTGACGACTTGAATCTTCCTGCATGGGTCAAAAATCGGACTATAATACAAGAATGGACTAAGCCTTGAATTCTGCATCATAGCTGAAATTTTTTTCACTCACATAATGTAGTTACATGTGCTTCTGGCTACACATTAAAGGCCATGTGCCAGCCTGGTTTCAGTGTATAATTTTGGGCGTCCACAAGTTTACCCTTAAGAGACGGCCTGATATCTCTTTGTCCATACACTATAGGTGAGTTCATTATAAAGAGACATGGCATGAAGCGCTTTGCGCTTACCCTTGCGGTGCTACGCCGCTATGACATGGCTTACAGCCGAGGCCTTACCCCGTACCGGGAACCTCATCGTAATGTCATACTACTGTAGCATGAGGCAACTGCCTCTTTGTAGTGCCAAACTACCCAGCATGAAACCTTAAGCTCCCTTGCGGTGTTACGCCGCAACGACATGGCTTGCAAGGTCGAGGCTTTATCCCTAACCGGGTACCTCATCGTGGTGTCGTGCCACTGTAACATGAGGAACTCCTACTCTTTGTAGTGCTGACTACACCCCTCTTTATTTTTAACATACAGCATTAGGCTAACTGCCTATTTGCAGTGCTACGCCGCTGTGACTTGGCCTGCTAAGCCGAGGCTTTATCCTATTCCTGGGCAGCACCCCACTTATAGGAACTTTATTGTGGAGTCACCCCGCTGTAGCATGGAGTTTCACTCCTTGTAGTGCTGCTCTACCATGCTTCCTGTAAAGTACACCAGACATTCACTCTGCCTGAGAACTCATTAAGGCAATTAAGCCAACCTTCCCACAGGAACCGTTTTTAGCAGAAAACAACAGTAGACAACAGTGGTTGTAGGTCCGTAACCTCTCCATGCCCAATAGAACATGTACCCACCGTTCCTGATATTCTTCCGATTAGTGGTCCTCCCTTGAACCAAAAGCTAGATGCCTAGTAGATAAATCTTTGAACTAATAGCATAAAACTTTATGGTAGGAATACAATAACACAATATCAGAATGCTTTCAATCCCATTTTATAAGCTGTGTCTTCGACCAGCTGGCACTTGAGGCCCTTGGTGAACGGATCCGCCAGGTTCTCCTGACTCCGAACATCAATCACTGCAATAGCACCTCTCTTGATAAGATCGTGTACTGCCCTGTACTTCAACCGCACAGTCCTCTTCTTCCCGTTGAAGAGGTCATTTGAGGCCACCGCCGCATTAACTGAGAAGGGCATGCGCCCGAACAGGCATACGCCCAGCAATCATGCGCCCTGACCTCCAAGCTTCTTATTCAAAGTATTCCAAAACTTATTCAAAAGTTTTGAAAAATTTGAAGGGGGTCTTGTAGAAGCATGGAATTTCACAACCAGAAAGCCCATGCGCCAGACACTACATGCGCCAGAGCTCAGACAACTTCACAGCAAAGTCGATAAATATAGACATTTGAAAGAGAACTTTTTATTTATATGCAAAAGTCTATTACATGTCTAGAAAGGGTTGTACAAAGAAGAATTTCTACAAAGGAAAGATCCTAAGTCTACAGCCAGCGGCCACCATGCGCCTCCAGATAGGCGCATCAGTCACCATGCGCCGCCGGTCAGGCGCAGCAGACACCATGCACCTTTAACCAGGCGCATCTCACCATCTCTTCAGCAGCTCAGTTATGTGCATCCAGCTCAGTTATGTGCATCCCTTCAGCAGTCCAGTTATGTGCCACTCTTCCAGCCAGGCTCACCTGATAAGTGCTTCGCCAAGCAAAACATTTAACCCTCTGGCTGGAACCAAGGAAGAGAAGAGCACCGCCAAAGCTGTGGCCAGGGGAGGCTTCGAAAGAGCCTCCAAAGACCAAGGAAGACCGTGATCGAAGCCGCGGCTAAAGGAACAGCTTTCAACACAACTAAAGTGGGCAATCCCCACTTTGAAGGAAGAAAGAGCCTAGCACCGCAATTCCGATCTGCGGCTCCTCCGGAATAACGGAGACGAGGCCCGAGCATCCCTATCTTTGGATGTAACAGGCACCTTCTGTCTGCCTCAGAAGCCCTCGACTCCGTCTTTTGGATGTAACAGTCACCTTCAAGTGCATCGAAGACAACATGGCGTCTCATCTTCACCCTCGGAAGCACTTCGTCGACAGAATGCACCCGCATATCCAAGTTCATGTTGGAAGTACGTGAAAGAACGAGGAGCAAACCTTCTCTCCATGCCACTATTTATAGGCTGGGCAGATCAAACCCACGCGCCAAGTGGATGGCTCTTCGAATTCCGTGCAATGAATTTGCATTAAATGGATGAATCGGACGCCTCGAATTCAGCCAAACGGCTATTTATAGCACTCGAGGAGCGAGACAGCCGCATCATTAAAGGACATGTCGGATGCGCCAGCCAGACAGTACATCACACGGATGCGCCCTTCAGCATCAGGCGCATCACACAGACGCGCCCTACAATATCCGGCGCATCACAGAGGATGCGCCCCCACACATCCCCATACCGAGTGGGACGCCAACCAACGCGCCCACTCAGCTGTCCATCGAACGTCACAAACATTAAATGCTGAACTTACAGAGTTGGCAGCACGCTTCCCAAAGTCTGAACAGTTGACAGCTTTTTCAGAAAACGAAGCGTCGGCAACGTCAGCATCATCATGACTTTATTCCGATGGCTACTGCCACGTGGCTACTCCACCATCAGTATGCGCCTCTACGGCCATGCGTCCAAATCAGCATGCGCCTCCACGGCCATGCGTCCAAATCAGCATGCGCCTCAAAAGCCATGCGCCCCAGACTGCTCTCTGATCCCAAAAGACAGAAGGAAAGTCGCCTGCATGCGCCTCAAAAGCCATGCGCCCCAAATGGTTTGTAACTCCTAAAGGTTACGAGCCGCAGCCTCCTCCTGCGTCCAATCCAAGGCGCAGCCCACCAGATCACTCCTCTCCACCAAATCTGAGATCTTCGAACCATGAGTCGACGACACGTGTCCTTTGACTCAACTTGTCCAAGATTTCAGCAACAGAAAGATCTTCTCCTCTGCTACGTGCCGGCTCACAACAGCAGTATGAAGAATTCTTCCCCTCGATCAGGGAGCATCATCCATGCGCCTCCATCAGCAACCTCCACGTGGCGTCCCCACACCGGCGCATCCTATATGCGCGCATGAGCAGCCATCCTGCAAAACTATAAATAGAAGGATCATCTCCTTCACACACACACACAGAATCGACAAGAAACATAAAAAGAATCACCAGAGAGGCAGATACAGACACTCAACGTCTTCCTCCTCTCAGCAAGCTCCAGCACCCAGAGCAATCTAAACCTTCAGAGAACCGATAACCGTCGTCAGCTGGTCAACGGAGTCAACGTATTACCACTCGCTCCATTGGCACTAAGGACCCAGCTTAAACAAAAGTGTACTCCTATGACTACATCTAAGTCCTATACTGTAACACTGTTCTGTTTGTATTAAAGTTTTCAATCAAACAATTTTAATGGCAAACAAGCTGGCGACTCTGCTGGGGACTTCTTTCTCCTCCTCCGAGAAAGTCGTGTCACAGGCCGACGATGTGAAGGTGGGCTTCTCCCACAAGACGCTGGTAGTGCGCCTCAATCAACATGCATACGAGGAGTTCATTTCTGAAGGAAGTGCGAGTCCTTCGAAGCGGCTGCCGAAGCCGAAGAAGACCCGCACAGTCTGGGTGCGCAAGGTCGACGCCTCGGGCACCACCACTGAAGGGGATGCGCCCATCCAGCCTTCCCTTCCTGTTGACGTTCTCAGCAACAAAGGTGCGCCCGCTGATGCAGCGCATCTCTCGGGGAAGCGTACGACTGACCACGTTCCCCAGCCATCTTCCTCTCAGGCGAGGAAGATACGTCGACGGAGCAGGGGCGCAGCCAATGTCCCGCGCATCACCTCTGATGCGCCACAAAGAGCCTCTGTCTTTGACAAACTCACTCGCTGTAATGGCGTGGAGAATTTGGATGCTGAGTACTATGCGCCCCAGCGGGCTGGTACAAAGAAATCCAAGGCGGCAAGGGCCATGCGCCACAAACGTGCTATGCCAGCAGCAGGCCAGAGGCACATGCTCACAATCATGCGCGCTGCCAATGGCAAGCTGTACAAGGTTGACTCAAGTGCTTCTGCACCAAAAATGAGTCGACCTTCAAAGTCCTCATCTCGCTTGGGCGTATCTACTGCGTGCACAACCAAGTCGAGTGAGGCAAATTCAGTGGTCTTGAACTCCCGTGCCTCCTCTGGTTGTGCGTTTGAGGTCCGTTCAAGTCACTTCAAATGTTGTGGTTCCCCCACTACTGATCGTGATGCCTGCTTGGTATTAGATCAGGGGGCGCAGCACTCACCTGACCACCCCGGCGCTTGGCCTTGCCATACGTCTGAAGGGGGTGTGAAGGCAGCACTCTCCTCCAACGACCTGCGCAACGTGATCACTCACAAGCGTCGGTCAGGAGAGTTGACCAACAAGCACGATGCGCCTCTCACGGGACATACTTGTGCGGTGGTCACCATCAACTGCTGTTGCAAGACGGCAGTACCACCAAAGCAGTCAGTCTTCCAACGACTGCAATCATCGACACCTCTCCGACATCGCCTTGGGACGAAGGTGTCAGCAGAAGAGGAGCCAAAGGTTGCTTCATGCAACGTGATCTCTAATTCCTCATCGGTCCGGAAGACGACTGTCAATTCCTCGTCTTCATCCAAAAGCCAGCCGAGGAAAACTAAGGCAGCTGTCTCGACCTCTGGAGTGTTCGAAGGCACTCGGTCGAGGAAGAAGTTCTTGGAAGAAGCTGGGGGTAGCCAGACCCTTGTCGAGCCTCCTTCCGAAGACGAAGACGTCCAAAGCACAGCTGCGGCGGATCTTCATCATCAAGGCGAAGTCGGCCTCCCTGAAGCCCCTCAAAATGAGGATGTCCTCCAGGACACCACCGGTGGTAGTTCTGGAAACGAGGAGGCCCTTCAAGACGGAGCTGAGGACAATCAGGCCCTTGCAGATGCGTCTGTCGAAGATGAACTCCAGAATGTGGCTGGGGGTGGCCAAACACTAGGAGAGGTGACTCCCCCACATGAGAGTGAGGCTGAGAGTGAAGCCTCAACTGACCCATCCACTTCCGGCCGTGTCATGACAGTATACATGACCGGGGGTGATCCCGAGACCGATGCGCCGTCGCAGGACATAGTCCAGCGCATAGACTCGTTAGAGGGAGGACTCAAAACCCTCTCTGCCTCAATGCAAGCACTGACTCAAGCAGTGTTTGAGATGCGGTCGGCCTTGATCAGGATACCTTCAAATGGTCCCGACCCAGGAGCCAATGGAGAGTCGAGTGTGCCCCTCCAACGCGCACCCTCAGACACAGAAGCACCCCGGACGTCGGAGCCCTCAAACGCTCCACTCCAGATGGTACCTCCTTCCCCGACTCCTAGCTCCACGGAGGATGTGGTCAAAATGATCAAAGATCTGCGGGAGCGCTTCGAGTCCAAGAACAGGCAAAAGGAGCGCCAGAAGATGGGCATTCCCCAGCCTTATCCCCTTGAGTGGAATAAGGTAGTTTATCCTCCAAAGTATAAACCACAAACACTCACGCCGTATGACGGGAAGGACTCTCCACGACGGTACCTGACGTACTTCCAGTCACAGACAGGGCATCTTCCGAAGGAGGATGCGCTCCTCACCAGCATCTTTGTTGGAGCCCTAAAAGGGGTGGCGTATGACTGGTACTGTAGCCTACCCGACAATTCCATATCGTCCTTCGACGACCTGACGCGCCTCTTCCTAGACCGCTTCTACGACGGTGGGAAGGACATGACGATGGCGTCTCTCATAGAGATACGCCAGAAGGAGAAGGAAACGGTTCGGGCATTCATCGAACGCTTCCGTCAGGCCTGCTTCAGGCTACCTCCAGGCATGCCAGAACATGCGCTTCTCTGCGCTTGCAGCATGAACATGCTGCCTGCAGTAAAGCTCTGGCTCAACTCTACTCCCCCTCCCGATTGGAGCTCCCTGATCATCGAAGATGAAGCTGCAGAAAAGAAGGCGGCCAATACACGTCTTCTGGGTGTCAGCTTCCCCGCCTTTGACGATAAGGGAAAAAAGTCCGCAGCCAACAACTCCGGACGAGAAGCAAAGAGGAAACAGGCATTGACTGTTAATGCCTCGAAAGGCGCATCTGCGTCTACTCAGAAGCCTCCACTGGCACCGAGACGCAAGGAGGTTTATTCATTCAATGATGACGACACCCTGCAACTCTTTGAGATACTGAAGCATGGTGACAAGATCAAGCTTCCGGACCCAAAGCGGCCCGATGAAGTCGGGAAAGTGGATAACCCGAGGTACTGTCACTACCATCGGTTTGTCGGACACCCGACCAAGGACTTCTATGTCCTCAAAAATTACATCCAGCGCATGATCAATGCGGATGTAATCTCCATCGACTACGAAGAGAAGACGGTATTAGCCAATGTGGTGTCACTTCAGTTCGGCACCTTGCCGTCGACTACCGTACAAGATGGCGTCGTCCCCATCCCTAAGGCGACAATGGAGGTGGTGAACTTACCACCTTCCCGTGACAATGCGAGTGGACTCATCCCACTCACCACATCTTGAGGAGAGGTCCTCTGGGTTCACCCCGACCTCGTCTCCGAGGTGACTCAACCGGAGGTACGCCCTACCTCCAAATCAAAAGGCAGGAAGATCAAGTCTTGCCGTACAGTCTCTTCTTCAACGGAAGAGGCACTTCCAGTGCAGACGCGTGCACAACAAAACGCCCAACCCGGCGAAGCTGCCGCCGAAGTGGTGCCTCCTGGCTCCATCCCTGAGGAGGGCCCATCTAAGCCCTCAGCAGCCAATAAGCATAAGCAGGTGGAGGCCCGTTTCGACAGACCTCTGCGGAAAGAAAATGCTTCGGGGCTAGCCAAGCCCCACAACTTTGACATTCTGGCACAACTAGCCAGTACTCATGCACGCTTGTCTTTGTTCGAGCTCCTCCGTCTTTCCAAAGACTCCCGAGAAGCTCTCTGCGAAGCTCTGAAGGATGCTGAATCCTTTCTCAGTCAGGTCAAGCAGCCTGAAGACCTCCCAACTACTTGTGTGCACTGTCATTGTGCGGATGAAGTTATCCCAAACATAACTTTTACCCAACAAGACATGCTGCTCAAGCATCACCGACATAACCGACCGCTGTATTACACAGGGTACATCGGTTCGGTCAAGGTGACCAGGATTCAGATCGATCCGGGGTCTTCCCTAAGCATCATTCCAAAGGCGCTGCTATCAAAGCTGGGGATCCCAATGTACCGGCTGGCGCCCTCCAATACAACAATCAGTGGCTTCAACGCTAGCAAGAGCGAGCCACTGGGCAAGATTCGACTGAAGTGTCACATCGGCAGCCTCAAAACTGAGGTGACTTGTTATGTGGTAGATGCCGAGGTCAACTACAACATCCTGCTCGGACGGCCATGGCTACATGAGTACATGGTGGTACCTTCCACGCTCCAACAATGCATGAAATATGTATCCACCAACGGCATCATCCGGACGGAGTTTGCAGACATCGATCCTTTCAAAGGGATCGAGGCCTACTTCATCGATTCTGACTTGTACAAGCCACTTGACGAGGAGGAAGCTAACGACGCTGATGATGAGGCAGAGACGACAACAGAGCCGGACCTGGAGCCTGAAATGACTCCCGACGCCCCCTTCAAAATCCGACTGAAGGGCAAGCCTCCCCAGAAGGTGCCTCCAATGAGCATCAAGCTATCAGAGAAAGCACCGACTCACGAAGCTCCCCTGAAGATACGCCTCAAGGGAAAGCCACCTCAAACATCGGCTCCCATGGTGGTAAAATTATAAGGGAAGGCACCACTCACCGGAGGCGCAGTCGAGGCACCTCTCAAGGTGCGTCTTAAGGGCAAGCCGCCGCAGTCATCCAAGATGCCAGAGAGGGCTCACATAACCCTCTCAGACCCCAAAATCAAAGCTGTGGAGGACTCTCCTGATCCGGCCCCAGTACTTACAGATGAGGAGCTTGGCGAATATATCTCTGCTGATGTAGACGCACCCTCCTTAGATAATGTAATCCCACGGAATAAAATCTCGTACTTTATCAATAATAGAGTGTCTTTTAATTATTCTTGTCTTCCACACTAGAATGCCATGTATACATTAGATAACGCTCTACGGTCGTTGCAAACGCAAATAACGACCGTTCATCATAATCGAGTAGTCCCGTCTCAAGGAGTCTGTTTCATAGCCCCTCCACGGAGCCGAGACGAAGGAACCATCATCTTGGGCAAAGTCGAGCGTCATCAAGACCTCCCGCCACTCGAGCCAGAACCTGATACCGGCAGAGTACAAGCCTATCGGTACACGGATACGGCAAAGCACATCATCCAAAAGATGGGCTACGATCTGAAAAGCAACAAAGGCCTAAACTACGGCAAAGGTAGACATCTCCCTATCCGGATTCCGACACCTAAGGGAAAACCGCTAGACTACTACAATAAAACTTGACGGGGCTTAGGCTATGTCATGCCGCCATCAACTCCAGAAAGTTCAGACGCAGAAGACGCAAAACATTCCCACTCGTCTGAAGCGTCAACTTGGGATTCCGATACCAGTATCGGATCAGTTTTCAGGAAAGTGCTGTCAGCTAACATGACATCAGCACAACCTCAGAAAGATGAAGGCGAGGACCAAGCGCCGAAACCATTCGAAGAGGAACCCTGGGCTCAACGCCTAGGAGAACAATGGGAATCTCGTTTTGAGTTACGTGAACCTCCCACCGAAGACGAAGTCGAGCAAATTGACCTCGGGGATGGGTCTTCTTCCAAACCCATCTTTATCAGTAAAAGCCTAAAAGGAGAAGACCGAGAATCTTTAATCCAGCTGGCTAAAGAGTATATCGACGTCTTCGCCTGGAGCTACGAAGACATGCCGGGACTCGATCCGCAGATCGCGATGCATAGGTTGAACATCTTACCTGATGCCAAACCTATCAAACAATAACATCGACGCTTCCGTCCGGACATCATGAATGCCATCGATCAGGAGGTAGACAAGCTCTTAACCAGTGGCTTCATCCGTGAGGAACAACACCCGGATTGGGTAGCCAACGTCGTCCCTGTCACCAAGAAGAACGGGAAGATACGAGTCTGTATCGACTTCAGGGATCTCAACTCTGCTTGCCCGAAGGATGAATTCCCGCTTCCAATCACCGATGTGATGATCGACAACACATGTGGCTTTGAACGCATGTCCTTCATGGACGAGTATTCAGGCTACAATCAAATCAAGATGTTTCCCGATGACGCAAAACACACGTCATTCAGGACTTCGAAGGGTGTTTTCTGCTACACAGTGATGCCTTTCGGCTTGAAGAATGCCGGTGCAACATACCAACGGGCTATGAGCACCATCTTCCGTCAACATCTTCGCAAGATAGTCGAATGCTATGTTGACGACATCGCAGTCAAGAGCCGCCTCAAAGGAGACCACTTACAGGACCTGAAGACGGTCTTCGATCTCATACGGGCACATCAACTCAAAATGAACCCCGCTAAATCCTTTCTGGGGGTTTCTAGCGGCAAATTCTTGGGCTTCGTCATCACGGCGAAAGGCATTCACGTCGATCCCGAGAAGACCAAAGCCATCCTCAACATGGACCCTCCGAAGAACCTTCGAGAACTTCGGGGCTTACAGGGACGTCTGGCATACATCCGGAGGTTCATAGCAAACCTCTCCGGTAAATGCCAACCCTTTACTCAGCTCATGAAGAAGGGAGTCTCTTACGTCTGGACAGAGGAGTGCCAAAAGGCTTTCGACGACATCAAGGCTTACTTGACAAGCCCGCCAGTCCTAGTGGCACCTGTCACCGGCAAACCATTCCTCCTCTACGTCCGAGCCATGGATCATTCCCTTGGCGCCCTGCTGGCTCAAAACAGCGACGCAGGCTATGAGCAAGCAATCTACTACCTCAGTCGAACACTTATCGGGGCCGAACACCGGTACAACCCCGTTGAAAAGGAGTGCTTGGCTTTGGTGTTTGCCATCCAGAAGACTCGTCATTACGTCTCGGGCCAGACAATTCATGTCATCTCCCGAGTCAATCCGCTCAGAGTCCTCATGACGAAGCTAGGGTCATTAAACTCCCGGCTGGCTACATGGGCGATCCTGCTAACACCGTACAACATGGTGTTTGTTTCGCAAAAAGCTGTCAAGGGTCAAGCTCTGGCTGACTTTTTAGCTGCACACCCCATCCCAGAATCCTCAAAACTCTATGAAGACATCCCGGATGAGGTCCAAGAATCAAATGTCACTGAAGGAAGCCCCGTTTGGCGGATGTTCTTCGATGGCGCTTCAAGAATGGGCCCTAAGGGCCAAATCATCGCAGGAGTGGGGGTAGTCTTAGTCTCCCCCGATCAGCTGGTCATCCAGCGTGCATACTCTCTTTCGAAGCCGTGCTCCAATAATGTTGCTAAGTACAATGCGCTCATCATGGGACTTCAGCTAGCACAACAGCTGGGGGTGGATCATCTGGAAGCCTACGGCGACTCAAAACTCGTCGTGAACCAGATTCGGGGGTAATACGAGGTTCTCCATGAAGATCTGATCCCTTACCATGAAGTTGTATTGAATATCATTTCAACCTTCACTGGGTTATTCATCGAACATGTCCCCCGTCTACAAAACCTGGAGGCTGACGCTCTGGCTGGCCTCGCAGCCTCATTGGCAGCGCCCCTTGGGACTCAACACTATGTCACGGTAACTGGCCGAGACTAGATTTGTCCCAGAAACAACCTATGTTTGCGAGTGGCTCACGCCATGCTGACGAACACTGGTGTTAATGTCCGTGACTGGAGGTTCCCTTTCATCGACTTTGCTGTCTACGGAATCCTTCCAGAGGACCCGAAGGAAGCCGTCTCAGTCAGGAGACGCTCTCTTCGATTCTACTACGATACAGCCACCAAAATGCTGTACCGACGCTCCTTCGATGGGCTTCTCCTTCGATGCCTGTCCAACGAAGAAGCGGCCGAAGCTCTTCAAGAAGCTCATGACGGAACTTGCGGAGCCCACCAACCCGGTCCTAAGTTGCAGGATCGACTGCGACGTATGGGCTACTACTGGCCAACCATGGCCGCCGACGCTGTGGAATATGCTAAGAAGTGCCACGCGTGCCAACTTCATGCAGACTTTATACACACACCGTCTGAACCGCTACATCCTACAGTCGCCTCCTGGCCCTTCGAAGTCTGGGGCATGGACATTGTAGGACCAATCACCCCTCCTTCATCAAGAGAACACCGTTTCATCCTGGCCATCACCGACTGCTTCTCCAAATGGGCAGAAACAGTCCCACTGGCGGAAGTAAAAAGCTCCAGGGTGGTCAGCTTTATCAAACACCATGTCATTTACCGTTTCGGAGTACCCAGGCGGATCATCCATGACAATGGTCCTCAGTTCATCAGCCACATTTTCAGCAGGTTCTGTGACAAGAATCGCATTCAGAACGTGGCCTCAACCGCCTACAATCCGGCAGCAAACAGATTGGCCGAGGCGTTCAACAAAACTATCGTCAGGCTGCTCAAAAAGGTCGTGTCATCCAACAAACGCGACTGGGACGAAAAGCTTGGCGAATGCCTTTGGGCCTACCGCACAACGGTACGGACCCCAACAGGCAACACACCATTCTCCCTGGTCTACGGGAGCGAAGCGGTACTGACTCTCGAGATCCAGATACCCTCACTCCGCGTAGCAATCACAAACAAACTCACAGAAGAAGACAATCAACGTCGTCGTCTGCGGGAACTGGAGGCACTTGACGAAAAGCGTCTCCTAGCCCAACAACGCATCGAACTCTACCAAGCCCGTATATCATAGGCTTTCAACAAGAAGGTCAAATAGAGAACTTTCCAAGTTGGCGACCTGGTTTTAGCAGTCAGAAGGCCAATGGTGTTAACTCACAAGACACTAGGGAAGTTCGAGCCCAAGTGGGAAGGACCTTTCATCATTGAGACGGTATACTCAAACGGTGCTTACCGCCTCGCCAAACACAATGGGGACTTGTTCATGATGCCCATCAACGGCAAGTTCCTAAAGAAGTACTATTCTTGACATCCTCCAGACATGTACTTCCCCAAACAACCTCTTTCCACAAACTCATACGCTTTCGGAACCCAGCTGTTCCGTGGCATCCTTCCGTAGAAAGATAACCATGTCCACATTACCTCTGAGTTGTCTCTCTACACCCTACAAAGCGGAATCTTACACTTCGTAAGCCAACATTATCCTTCATGTTTACCACGTCCACATTACCTCTGAGTAAACATCTCGTACAAACAACCCCTGCGTTGTCGTACATTGATCGCAGAACTTCCACGTCCACATTACCTCTGAGTTGTTCAGCGTATCCCCCAGGATCATTCCTACCACGTCCATAATACCTCTGAGTAGGAAGATTCTATCATTTGAACCTAATGATTGCCATGTACACATTACCTCTGAGCAAACATGTTGGTTCCTTCAAACTTATTATCTGTACCTAAAAATCAAGGTGCGCAAAAGATAATAGGTCCACATAAATCATCAAGTTCATGATATCAAAAATGAACACATCACAAAAAAGGTTGTGTATTTCTTTATTTTCTAAAAGAGAGAGTACAGAAATACGCTATTCCCCCAGCAAGAGTTGCAAAAACACAAACATAAAAAGAGAGAAACTACAGTCCCTGAACCTCTCCAGGGTGGGATGAGAGCTCTCTGACTCGATGTCTCAGGTCGGCAGTACGAGTTTCCACAGTCGCCAGGACTCGACGCTCGGCTTCTTGACACATTAATTCGACAGCCTCAGCGGAAGTTTCACTCTCATGCTTCTCATCAAGCTGTCGTCGCTGTTGAGCCAAAGCAAGAGTCCGCTGAGTAAGAGTCGCTTCCTCCTGCTTGAATGCTACGTGTTCAGCCAGGACACGATCGGCTTCTAATTGGAGTTGGGCCCGTTGGTCCTCAAGACGGCGCATCTGGGAATCGATCTCTGCGATGTTAGCATCCAACGCAGCCCGCGTCTCCATCGTCTTCTGCATAGATTGAGACAACTGCTCCACCGCAGCCTCAGTCCCAGCCACTTCGTGCTCCCAACTGCTCACATTGGCCTGGTGGGAAGACTCGATCTCAGCAATCAACTTTCCCTTCTCTGTATCTATCAAGACAGAGAGGTCATTTCGTTGGATGCGCTGCAGTTCCGCGAGCCGCTCGTCCAGCTCGATCACCGAAACCTCCAGAATTTCGGACATGTGGTCGTGGCCTTGGTGAACGCGGATCAGCTCGATACAGGGCATTACCAGAGCTTTTGCTGTCGCAAAGCTCCCGTTGGCATCCATCACTGCAGATACACCCCTCTGTAGCATATTGTACACTCCCTCGACGAGGAACTTCACATACTCGTCGGCATCCGCCAGTACCTGCGGCGTCATAGCAGGAGTTGGAGAAGCTACTACAGTTTGCGAACCAGAGGAAGATCCGCCAACCTCAACCTGCGAGGCTTGAACCTCGGCATCAATGGGCTCTTCATCAACAAGGGCCATGCTAGCCCGAGGAGCCGAAGGAACAGAAGGAGCCGGCACGGGCGTCGAAATAGTACCCCAAGTGGAAGGAGCAACAGAGGGTTCCACATCCTTACCCTTCTCAAGCCCGGAGGAACCACCGACGTCAACGGCCACCTCTTCTACACCCAACGTCCTATCAGCATCAGGTACCTCCCCCGACAGAACGGGGAGATCAACACTCATTTCCTGGCCTGCCCCGGGAGACAAGGCCGCCAGAAGGGTCTCATCCTTCTCAAGTCCCTCTACAGGGACAGAATATGTCGCTACCACCTGATCGGTAGCCATCTCAACTTCCACGGTTGGAGCCGGGGTAGGACTTGGCAATGATACGGCCGACCTCCCCTCATCATGACAAGGAGGGGAATCAACCCTCTCCTCTGTGTCGACTGCCTCTGTTGCCCCCCGCAACGGACTCTTGCAGCTCTGGAGAAACGTCATCAGAAGACGACGAACTCCATTCCTCTTCACCACCAGGAAGCTGCGTGCTTGCTAAAACCTCGGCATTTGAAGCCTCCGCTGTGGCCTTCGTCATCTCGGAAGCTGCTGCACCTTCAGTTTCCCTCCTGACGTAATCCAGGGATACCGGAATCTCCACGACGACAGCATCCTCCGGATCTTCCTCCATGGGAGACATCATAGTCGGCGGGATACGCACTCCAGACGAGCCCGCCATCTCTTCTCGCCTACTCCCACCCGACTTGGGGGTACGAGGTTTTCTTTTTAGCGGTTCCTACAAAAGAAGATGAAGCCTCGTAAATGGTAGAACCAAAACCAGATTATGTGGGACGTCCATACCTCTTCGGACGCCGAATCCGATGACACCGTCGGTGATGACGCCTTCTTCTGCTTCTTCGGCACGGGAGATTCAGCCCCTGCATCTGCACATCGTTTCGATCGATCGCCCGAGGGTTCTGCTTGAGATGCGGAAGGGGCACTCCGTTGACCCGCCCCTGACGGACGATGTGATCGGACCTTCACTGGCATGTCCCCGGTCACTGCTAACTGGGTGCCTGCGATAAGACTGGTCTCCCTGTCATATCCGGAGGGCGGGGCAGCCATAACACAGTAAAATTTGGCGGCCGAGTAAAGAATGGGCGGCCGCGGATCTGGGACAGGCAACGTGAAATGAGCCCCGGTACATCCGGCATTATAGTAATGCCAAGCTCGTGCACCATCCAACAAACTTCCAACATACCCCAGGGTAATACTGGGGTTATCCAACATCATCTGGACATAACCAAATTACCGCGCAAAGCGGCTCGGCAAATATGGTTCCAGGTAGCACTGATTCCTGTTCCGGTACACCAGATGGGATGGCCGAATACTTTGCAACCAGCAGAATCCCCATTGAGGTAGAGTAGTGGTACCTTCGCCCAAGTCCCTTAAATCTTCGTTGGCCTCAAAACCCAAGTAGATTGGACCAACTTTGGTAATCTTCCAACCCTGAAGATGAGATAAAACCTTTCTACAAACAGGGACACCAGTGTGCGACCAGCTCCTCCGATGAAAACGACGAAGGAGTGCATCACCAGCCTTATAGTCTCCTTCCGAGCCTGGGCTCATCACACTGGGATGATGCAAAATTAACCATCCCATCAAATAGTGAAACGGCAGCTCGGCACGTGGGAAGTTATTGTTTCTGCCTCTGTCATGAATCACATTCCCAGCAAACTCTCGCAAACCTTGCTGCAGGTTACATACCATTGCGGGAAGAAGAGCCAAACGCCGGCCGAAGACCAATTTTACGGCTGGCAGGATTAAGTTCCGGGTCACCCTCTCCACGGCACCGGATTCGCCCGCGAACACGCAATCCCGGAGCCATATCATCAGGTAGGCCGCCAACACCGCCTTGGATGACATTTGATAAGCAAGATGCCAGAAGCAGCTGTAGGAGCGTGCATCTGACTGCTGGTCTTCATTTCCTCGAGGATTCTTCTTCCCTAACCTGCTCATTTCGGACAGCACCTCGCTACGAGAGAGCGCCGGCGGAGTAGAAAACTGTGAGGGGTCCTCTTTGTCTTGTCTAAAGACATAATCTCTCCAAGCGGTCACATGGGGCTGCATCCCGCTTTTATCCCTTCTCTGCATATAGTAATGATGACTCGCCACTTCCTTGAAGACGGCCGTCATCTCCTCAGCCCTGTCCCCCAGGACCTGAAGTTCCTCGTTGGTGGGAAAGTACTCTTCATAGGGTTCCGACCCCCAAGGGAGTTTTGACACCTCGTACATCTCATGAAGTGCGAGCCCTAATTCCCCCACCGGAGTAAAAAAGGTCCCGGTATGGATATCAAACATCTCCAGGAGTGCGAAGAACATATGCCTATTGAGATCAACACCCGCCTGGGTAGCACGGATAGCGGCAGTCAACCCAATCTCTCGAAGCTCGGTCCAAAACCGCGACAAGATCCAGAGTGTCAGTCTATCCCATTTGGAGACGTAATGGCACCAACCCTCGACCCGAAAATCTCCTTTCGGGTATGAGCGTTCCATCAAAAACATACGATGTGTAAAAGTCGAAGCACTATAAGCAAGCGTATCAATGGGTACATCACTGTAGAGGCTCCCAGGACGTAAAGTCCGCAAGGTGAAAGAAGACCCAGACCGTGTGACGGTCAAAGTATCCCTTTGGTCGGAGGTAGAATCAATTTGGATGACGCCAGTCACCGCTCCCCCCTGAGAGGGGGTATGATCCCAAGACATCCTCCTCTTGAAAACAAGGCGACAGAAGGACGTCAAAGGCCACTGACGTTCAAGCTGCTTAACAGTCATATGCACTCCATTCGCTGCAAAGAACCAGTCCTCCTTGACCTTCAACACTGTCGTTTCAATAGAAGTGAGGCGGTCTCCAAATAGGAATTCAGGCTTCAAGAATGTCACTTTATCAGATATGGAAGATTTTAAAACTCCACGCTCCATCATCCATTTGAGGAACCCATACTGTTGATCACGGATTTGGGTCATTCTCTCGGGAGGCTGATCCAGCATAAGAGCATCTTGAACGGGGTTTATCACTTCCTCGTCATGCTCTACTCTCGTCTAGTTGAAGGCAGCCTCCAAGAACACTTCATTCAAAGGCGGGATTGCCATTGACACTAGCAAAGATCAGAAAATGTTAAAAGTAACAAGAGAGCACACAATGTGTTTGAAAGAGGAGCTTCGACGCATGTCAGGGTTTGAACCCATGCGCGTCAGCCGTAGCCTCGGCGCATCGTCAGGGTTTGAACCCATGCGCGTCAGCCGTAGCCTCGGCGCATCATCAGGGTTTGAACCCATGCGCGTCAGCCGTAGCCTCGGCGCATTATCAGGGTTTGAACCCATGCGCGTCAGCAGTAGAGCCTCGGCGCATCATCAGGGTTTTAACCCATGCGCGTCGGCGGGCAAAGACCGCGGCACATCATCAAAGACTTAAGGTCTATGTGCGTTGGTGTACGGAAAATGAGACTTACCAACCACCTCCGGCCGAACTTCGACAGGCCGACGAGGAACGTCAGCCGCCACAACTTTCGCAGGCTCCTTCGCTTTCTCCTTCCCCTTGTCGGCAGCACCGCGAGGAGTCTTGGGAGCCATTCTCTCGAAGAAGAAAGAGTTAGGGTTTTTGAAGAAGAACTCTAAAGAAGGCAAAGACACAGAGAAGAAGAACTCTCTCTCTCTCTCTCCAACCCTCACCTATTTATAGGGCTTGGTCGCACGCGTGAACCGATGACGTGTAATCTCAGCCGTCGCTTCGGGTTCTGTGAAAGGATAACAGCAAATACAACCAAAAGATCATCACTAATCTTTTCGGTTACCGAGGCATTATCATCATTAACTGAGAAGGGCATGCGCCCGAACAGGCATGCGCCCAGCAATCATGCGCCCTGACCTCCATGCTTCTTATTCAAAGTATTCCAAAACTTATTCAAAAGTTTTGAAAAATTTGAAGGGGGTCTTGTAGAAGCATAGAATTTCACAACCAGAAAGCCCATGCGCCAGACACTACATGCGCCAGAGCTCAGACAAATACTTCACAGCAAAGTCGATAAATATAGACATTTGAAAGAGGACTTTTTATTTATATGCAAAAGTCTATTACATGTCTAGAAAGGATTGTACAAAGGAGAATTTCTACAAAGGAAAGATCCTAAGTCTACAGCCAGCGGCCACCATGCGCCTCCAGATAGGCGCAGCAGTCACCATGCGCCGCCGGTCAGGCGCAGCAGACACCATGCGCCTTTAACCAGGCGTATCTCACCATCTCTTCAGCAGCTCAGTTATGTGCATCCAGCTCAGTTATGTGCATCCCTTCAGCAGCCCAGTTATGTGCCACTCTTCCAGCCAGGCTTACCTGATAAGTGCTTCACCAAGCAAAGCATTTAACCCTCTGGCTGGAACCAAGGAAGAGAAGAGCACCGCCAAAGCTGTGGCCAGGGGAGGCTTCGAAAGAGCCTCCAAAGACCAAGGAAGACCGTGATCGAAACCGCGGCTAAAGAAACAGCTTTCAACACAACTAAAGTGGGCAATCCCCACTTTGAAGGAAGAAAGAGCCTAGCACCGCAATTCCGATCTGCGGCTCCTCCGGAATAACGGAGACGAGGCCCGAGCATCCCTATCTTTGGATGCAACAGGCACCTTCCGCCTATCTCAGAAGCCCTCGACTCCGTCTTTTGGATGTAACAGTCACCTTCAAGTGCATCGAAGACAACATGGCATCTCATCTTCACCCTCGGGAGTACTTCGTCGACAGAATGCACCCGCATATCCAAGTTCATATTGGAAGTACGTGAGAGAACGAGGAGCAAACCTTCTCTCCATGCCACTATTTATAGGCCGGGCAGATCAAACCCACGCGCTAAGTGGATGGCTCTCCGAATTCCGTGCAATGAATTTGCATTAAATGGATGAACCGGACGCCTCGAATTCAGCCAAACGGCTATTTATAGCACTCGAGGAGCGAGACAGCCGCATCATTAAAGGACATGTCGGATGCGCCAGCCATACAGCGCATCACACGGACGCGCCCTTCAGCATCAGGCGCATCACACAGACGCGCCCTACAATACCCAGCGTATCACAGAGGATGCGCCCCCACACATCCCCATACCGAGTGGGACGCCAACCAATGTGCCCACTCAGCTGTCCATCGAACGTCACAAACATTAAATGCTGAACTGACAGAGTTGGCAGCACGCTTCCCAAAGTCTGAACAGTTGACAGCTTTTTCAGAAAACGAAGCATCGGCAACGTCAGCATCATCATGACTTTATTCCGACGGCTACTGCTACGTGGCCACTCCACCATCAGTATGCGCCTCTACGGCCATGCGTCCAAATCAGCATGCGCCTCCACGGCCATGCGTCCAAATCAGCATACGCCTTAAAAGCCATGCGCCCCAGACTGCTCTCTGATCCCAAAAGAAAGAAGGAAAGTCGCCTGCATGCGCCTCAAAAGCCATGCGCCCCAAATGGTTTGTAACTCCTAAAGGTTACGAGCCGCAGCCTCCTCCTGCGTCCAATCCAAGGTGCAGCCCACCAGATCACTCCTCTCCACCAAATCCGAGATCTTCGAACCAAGAGTCGACGACACGTGTCCTTTGACTCAACTTGTCCAAGATTTCAGCAACAGAAAGATCTTCTCCTCTGCTACGTGCTGGCTCACAACAGTAGTATGAAGAATTCTCCCCCTCGATCAGGGCGCATCATCCATGCGCCTCCATCAGCAACCTCCACGTGGCATCCCCACACCGACGTATCCTATATGCGTGCATGAGCAGCCAGCCTGCAAAACTATAAATAGAAGGATCATCTCCTTCACACACACACAGAATCGACAAGGAACATAAAAAGAATCACCAGAGAGGCAGATACAGACACTCAACGTCTTCCTCCTCTCAGCAAGCTCCAGCACCGAGAGCAATCTACACCTTCAGAGAACCGATAACCGTCGTCAGCCGGTCAACGGAGTCAACGTATTACCACTCGCTCCATTGGCACTAAGGACCCAGCTTAAACAAAAGTGTACTCCTAGGACTACATCTAAGTCCTATACTGTAACACTGTTCTGTTTGTATTAAAGTTTTCAATCAAACAATTTTTATGGCAAACACGCCCCAACCACTGGAAGATCATACATGAGCTCCCGAAGCCATTCAGCTTCCTCGACTGCGGTATCAAGTGCAAAGAACTCAGATTCCATGGATGATCGTGAGAGCATAGTCTGCTTCTTCGATTTCCATGATATAGAAGCTCCACCCATTGTGAAAATATATCCACCTGTGGACCTCTCGCTCTCCAAATCTGAGCACCAACTGGCATCACTGAAGCCTTCCACTACCTGCAGATCTCCGCTATAGTACAGTGCATATGTCTGAGTCTTCTTGAGATATCTCATAACCCGTTTCACAGCCTTCCAATGTTCAACACCAGGGTTGCTCGTGAAACGACTCAGCATTCCCACGGCGAAAGCTATCTCAGGCCTTGTGGCATTAGTAACATACAACAAACTCCCGATTATGCTGGCATACTCCAGCTGCCTGACGCTTTCCCCTGAATTAGGCTTCAGCTTCACATCACACCTGTACGGCGTATCGATCCCTGGAAGATCCCGATACCCAAAACGAGTGATCATTTTCTTAATATAATGAGACTGTGACAACGCTAGTCCAGTGCCTGTCCGGATGATCTTGATCCCTAAGATCACATCAGCTTCCCCCAAGTCCTTCATACTGAACTTGCTCGAGATGAACTTCTTTGTCTCCGTGACACATCTCATATCCGTACCTAGGATAAGCATGTCGTTCACATACAGACAAACAATCACACCTCTTTCATCAGCGAACTTCGTGTAAACACACTTGTCCGTCTCGTTGACCATGTAGCCATTTGACCTTATAACCTTGTCAAATTTCTCATGCCATATCTTGGGAGCCTGTTTAAGACCGTACAAAGATTTTACCAACTTGCAGACTTTGTCTTCAAGACCCTTGATGACAAATCCCCCTGGTTGTTGCATATAAATCTCTTCGGTCAGCTCGTCATTTAGGAAAGCCATTTTTATATCCATCTGATGTATCACCATCTTATGTATTGCTGCAAAAGCAATCAACATCCTGATGGTGGTCATCCGGGCAACTGGAGCATATGTGTCAAAATAATCAATCTCCTGCTTCTGAGAAAACCCCTTGGCTTCCAACCTAGCCTTGAACTTGTCAATAGTTCCGTCTGCTTTCATCTTCTTCTTGAAGATCCATTTGCATCCGATGGGTTTTGCTCCTTCAGGAAGATCAACCAACACCCAAGTGTTATTTTAGGTGATGGAATCAATTTCATTGTCAATCGCCTCCTTCCAGAAAACTGCGTCTCTGGTCTTCATCGCCTCATCATAGGTAAGCGGATCTGTTTCCACATGATAGGTGACAAAGTCACTTCCGAAGTCCTTCGGCCTCCTCACACGTTTAGCTGACGGCTCAGCTTGTTCTGGTTCAATCGTTGTTTCAACAACATCTTCTTGGACCACATCTTCATTGAAGACTTCAGTTTGCTGCGCACCCTCATTGTTCTTCGGTACATCCGCAAGAACAATATTCTTGTGCCTTGTAAATTTGTCTTCAAAATATTCTGCGTCGCGAGATTCAATAATATGATTTGACTCAATATCAAGAAATCTCCGAGCATCACTCTTCTCGGCATACCCCAAGAAGATCATCTTAGTGGTCCTTGTCCCAAGCTTCTGAATCTTCAGATCTGGAAGCTTGACATATGCCAGACACCCCCACACTCGAATGACATTCAAGTTAGGTCTGACCTTGAACCAGAGTTCATGAGGAGTAACGTCTGAAGTTGCATGAGGTACTCTATTTAGAATAAAAGTGGCCGTCAATGCAGCTTCACCCCAGTAGCACTTAGGAAGGCCAGCAGTCAACAACATTGAGTTAATTATTTCTGTTAACGTTCTGTTTTTCCTCTCTACTACTCCATTTGATTGAGGAAAGTACGGAGCCGTAGTCTCATTGACAATTCCATGTTCTTTGTAGAACGATGCGAATTCATGAGACCTGTACTCCCCACCTCGATCACTTCTTATTCTTTTGAGTTGTTGTCCAGTCTGCCGCTCAGCTTCGGCTCTGAACTCCTTGAACTTCTCGAATGCTTCGTCTTTAGCCTTCAGCAAGTAGACGAACGCATACTTTGAGAAGTCATCGATGAAGGTCATGAAATACTTTATCCCGGCCTTTGTAGAAAACTGTTTGAAGTCACAGATATCTGAGTGTACTAACTCCAGAAGATCTGTACTTCGATTAACCCGAGGAAAGGGTTTCCTTGTGATCTTAGTTTGAGCACAAACTTCACATTTCTCTACCTTGTCCCCACACTTGGAGATAAGCCCTAGACTAGACATTCTGTTAATTCGTTTACAATGAACATGTTCTATCCTAGTATAAGCAGAAGGAGTGACTTCATTAATTACATTAATTACATTGGACTGATTTACAAGCTGAATTTTGAACATTCCTTCGGTATGAAAAGCTTTTCCGAAATATGTTCCCTTGATAGACATCACCATCTGGCCAGCAATGATGTCCATCCTGAGGCCTGCATTGCAGAGTAGGCCTCCTGAGATCAGGTTCTTGGCAATAGCAGGTACGTGCTTCACGCCTTGAAGCGTCAGAGACTTGCCAGAAGTCAGCTTCAATACCACCGTCCCAATCTCGAGCACTTCAGCTTGTGCCTGGTTCGCCATCATAACCACTTCAGAAGTAGGTGTGTAGTTGGTGAACCATTCCTTACTAGAGCAGACATGGCAGGAGGCTCCAGTGTCTACCCACCAGTCAGAGTCAGTCCTTACCGCATCAACCTGTGCAATCATAGAAATAATATCAGTGATCATAGATACCTTACTAGGCTCTCCTTGCTCTGATTGCTTGGTCTTTGCTTTGCACTCATTCTTAAAGTGCCCTTCTTGCCACACTTGAAGCAAGGCATTTGAGACTTTGGCTTCTTTTTCTTGATAGAAGTTCCCTTGACTTTTAGATTGTCAGGGTCCTTCTTCTTGCTGTGGAAAGCCGCCTGCTTTCCCTTTGGTTCCTTGGTTTGAACCAGATTGGCATTTGCCAATTGCTTGGACAGTGTGTCCACCTTCAGTTGAGCCCGCATCTGGTCCTCAACATAGATTTCCTGCAAAAGATCTTCAAGGCTGATCTCAAGCTTCTTTCTATGCATGTTTGCATAGAACTTGCTCCACCCAGCGGGGAGCTTTGAGACAATCCCTCCAACAATAAACTTGTTGGGGAGGGGCATCGCCTCGTCTTCCAACTTCTGTCGCAGTTTCAGGAACTCCTTCACCTGCGGCAGTATAGACTTTTCGTTCTCAAAAAATCACTTGTGATATTTTTCAACCACAAATATTTTACTGCGGTTCTTGTCTTCATCGTAGAGTTTTTCTAGAGACTCCCATATGTCTCTAGCGATATTCTTTTTAGAATAAGATTCTGCAAGGAAATCTTCCATAGCATTCAGGATAAGCAGCCTGCAAATAATATTTTTCCTTCTCCATTTTGCTTGCAGTTTAGTAGCCGCGGTGATTGCGACAGCAAATCCAACATCTGGAATAGTAGGTTCTTCCTCCAGAAGCATGTGATCTACGTCTTTGAGTTGAAGGGTATGTCACTTCCCGTTTCCAGAATACGTATTCTAAATACATGTACTGCTGGAATGTATTCATTTAATATTTATAATGTATTGTTCTGTATTTAAATTGCTTTAATTTTCTGCTAATTTTCTGTATTTATTTCTGTATTTTACTTTCTGCTTTTATACTCTGCTTTAGCTTTGTTTTGGGTTCGGCTTGAATTGGTTTAATTATGTCGGTTCATCATGAACCGAAACAAACCCCCACCTACTACCACCCCTTCATTTAAAGCCCAAACCCTTTTTCTCTCTCTTCATTACTTCTTCTCATTACTCTTCTTCTTCCTCATAACTCTCCCACCAACCTAGAAGAGATAGGCAAGTGCCAACTTGCTTCTTGATGGATCTCCATTTTTGTTGTTCCATTGTCTTTCAATCAACATTCTATGACACTTTAGTGCTTGGCATTTTCAATTTCTATGGCTAAATTCTTCTAGATCTAAGTTTATAGTAATTTCGAATTTCTTGAGTTTTGATCTATTTAACATTGTTATTTCCAATTTTTGATGGTTCCATGTTATAGAGAATTTTGTTCTACCCCATTTTGACCTATGGAAGTCCAAATTTGGACTTACGGTGAAGGTTTTATGGAGCTTGGAAGCCAAGGGTTCCATGACCATCCTTCTCAGGTTTTCTGAGAAGATGGGTCTCTCATTTCTCAGCCGCATGAGAATCTCATTTCTCAGTCGCATGGATTAATTATTTCCCAATCTCATTTCTCAGCCGCGTGGATTATTTATTTTCCAATCTCATTTCTCAGCCGCATGAGAATCTCATTTCTCAGCCGCATGGATTAATTATTTTCCAATCTCATTTCTCAGCCGCATGGTTTATTTATTTTCTAATCTCATTTCTCAGCCGCATGAGAATCTCATTTCTCAGTCGCATGGATTAATTATTTCCCAATCTCATTTCTCAGCCGCATAGATTATTTATTTTCCAATCTCATTTCTCAGCCGCATGGATTAATTATTTCCCAATCTCATTTCTCAGCCGCATGGATTATTTATTTCCCAATCTTATTTCTCATCCGTATGGATTATTTATTTCCCAATCTTATTTTTCAGCCGCATAGATTATTTATTTTCCAATCTCATTTCTCAGCCGCATGGATTATTTATTTTCCAATCTCATTTCTCAGCCGCATGAGATTTTTATTTTCCAACCGCATGAGATAGATTTTATTTCCCAAATTTGGCATTAATTAACATTGATTGTTATCTTGATTTATAATTGACATGCGTTCCTAGTTGGAACTAAGAGACTGGCTAGTCGTCTTATTGAATTGAATGAAATAAGACACGTTCATATTAACTATGAACTATTAAAATCGATTGGCCAATCCCGAATATTGGCATATAGATACATGCAGGCTACAATTTATTTATTTATTTTACGAAAGCAGCATGTGTACTTTATGGTCAAGGCATGATTATTCCGTGGTTAGTTTTAATCGTTGCATTACGCTATGTAAGACCTACAACCTAACCGCACGGGTATCGTTGTAGAGCTGGGCATTTCGTACTTTGTACGGAAGTACTCATTCTGAATGACCATGACCCACGGCATGGGATTTCACTTAACGTAGAGGCTACTAAGTTAAATAAAATAATGATTGCATGGAGAGAATGGATTCCCGAGTTCTTACATGGCAGCCCTCTTTGGGACTATTAGTGCCCAACAGGCCGACTGGTTCCCACATATAGTGTAAATCTGCCACAGGGGCAGGGAGCGGTATCTGCTTATATTATTGTATATTGTATATTGATGACGGGCGTCCCGCTGGGACTCGTCTAATTCATGATTGGCGCAATTGATTGATTGGATAGACTAGCCTTGCTTGCCCATAGTAAGAACTGAAAAATCCTTATTGCATAATTCCAGGATAACTTGGGACTCACAGTAGTAAGTCGTAGGAGTTGGATGGCCGTTTAAGTTGATTTGTTTGTGTACTGCACCTACTCTGTTACCTAACTGAGATGATCAGAGCGTCAGGACATGACGGACCAACTTCTGTCCTTATTTGGTTGGGATGTTGATTCGAAGTGTCGTGATGTTACGTGAATCCCAGTAGCAAGCAAAGATCTATTATTATATTCACTTATTTACTGGTTTAAATTTCTCATATCGTACTTCCTTGCGGTACTTGCTATTAGAGGTCTAACCTCTCTGGTTTTGCATGGCCAGATTTAGAGCCGGTCTCCGAGGACTCAGCTTACTTCTACCTCCAAGATGGTTAAAACTAGAGGAATGATCGCAGGAGGACTCGAGTGGGTTCTTTACTTTTCCGCTCGTTTTGTTACTTACTTTATATTTTACCGTTTGGCACCGACATGTTAGTCGGATTGTCTTGTACTTACCTTTACATAATTGTAATTAAGTCAGACTGCAGCTGATAACAATTGTGTATACGTTGCTATATCATCTGGCTATGTTTAGTAAAGCCAGATATCAAGAACATTTTGACTAAGCATTTGGGATGCCTTACTGCTTTACCTTATATGTTCTCTATTACTATTTCTTGTTTGAATGATTGAGACAATAGATGTGAAGTGACCATAGCGAGACTTTCATGTAGTATGTACCCCCTTGTCTTTTAGACAGCATTGATCGTATTATACGGTATTTATCTACCCGTAATACGTAGCTCGCTGAGTCATTCCTCCGCTCTCTAGTATTCTGGTTCTGGGGCGTGACAAGGTGTTAGTGATGGCCCATGCAGGTCAGATTTCAGACTTGTGGGGTGTTTTGATTTATAGGATGTCTCAATCACACATGATCCCCCTTGATCTCATGATTCGTTGTTCTAAATCCTAGCTTGACCTTCTTGTATCCTTTGGCTTCATTGATCCTTCATGTCCGGTCGTTTGATTGTTCTCTTGTCCCTTTTCTTAGGGGCACCTCGTCCGTACCTGTCAGGACTGGACAACAACAACAAGGGCAACATGAGCAACCTGACCAGGTTGGTCAGCAATACGGGCCAGTACTACCTCAAGAGACTATCCAAGAAGAAGTGATAGTGGAACCAGCAGCTGGGCCACAGTATCCGGAGGTTCCAACGCCACCGATAGTTCCACCTACCCCAGTGGAAGTGGACACACCAGCCCTTTTGGAGATCATGAGAGGGATGATGGCTACTCAACAACATCAGATGTTAGCCCAGCAGCGCATGCACGCTCAGTTATAAGAGCAGAATGTGTTGCTCAACCAAGGATTGCAGACAACTTTGGAAAGAGGAGTGAGGACTGATTCAGGAGCATCAGCCAGATTTTGCAAGTACAACCCCCGCCGTTTCGAGGGCACAGAAGATGCCATCTCAGCAGATGCATGGCTTAAGAATATTGAGGCCATTTTGACAGCCGCTAAGGTGCCGGCAGAAGAATGTGTGGATCTAGTGAAGTTGTTACTTCAGGATCTCGCACGTGATTGGTGGGAATCAGAGGAAGTAGGCATCAGACGTCCGGTTGCTTGGGACGATTTCATTGCAAGATTCAAGACGAAGTATTATGGAGTTGTGGCACAGTTTGAGCTACAACAGAAGTTTATCAACCTCAGACAGGCTGGCAAGACGGTAGATGCTTATGCAGCGGAGTTCTGCAGATTGAGTAGGTTCGCCCCAGAGATGGTAGCCACAGAGAGCCAGAGGGCTATGAGGTTTCAGCAAGGGTTTCATCTTGAACTCTCGCAGTTGATAGAGGGGCACAATTATCAGACTTTTGATGAGATATTGACGGCCACTCGGAGGCATGAGATCACCACTCAAAGGATTACGGCAAGGACTGGAGGTCAGAAGAGATCACACAGTCAGATTGAAGGAGGAGGGAGAGCAGCGCCCCGAACAACAGCACCATCCCCTGGCATTCGCATTCATGATGTGACAATACGAGGGCCAGCACCACCCAGGCAGCAGCAACAGCAACAGAGAAAGAACCAGCAACCCCCAGCGGGCTGCACTTATTGCGGGAAGATAGGGCACACTAGAGATGTGTGTCGGACATTGAACGGACAGTGTTTGATATGTGGGAATCCAGATCATCGGGTTACCACATGTCCCATGAATTCGAGGTCAGGAGGACCAGTACAACAGTTTTCTACTCTGCCAGCACCAGGGACAGGACAGTATCGAGGACCAGCGGTAGCAGTAAGACCGTTGGCACAGCGCCCGTTCATGACACAGGCTCAAATGTTTCGGCAGCAGGGACCGCCGATGCAGCAACACCAGCACAGACCACCCCAGCATCACTAAGACAGGGGCCAGCGGCAGCACGAGGCAAGGCCACAGCATAGGAACCAGCAAGGAGGTCGAGGACAGGCATTCACTCTGTCCTTGGAGGAGGCATTAGCATCGGGAGATGTTGTGGCAGGTAACATTCTCGTTGCCTCATATCCCGCAGTAGCATTGTTTGATTCGGGAGCATCACACTCATTTATATCTGCACAATTTACAACACGACTAGGAATGGAGTTCGAGGCGTTGCCAGGGAGGTTAAATATACTCACTGGTAATGGGCTCGTAGGAGTTAGTAGAGTTATTCTAGGATGTAGCGTTGTAGTTTGCGGGCATTTCTTACCCGCCAGGTTGATAGAATTTCCAGTTGGAAATTTTGACGTTATCTTAGGCATGGACTGGCTGAAAGACAGTCATGCGACAATAGATTGTCGTAGAGGGAGTGTATCTTTTGATATTCCAGGCGTGAAGAGGTTCACCTTAGTCAGATCAGTGACAACTCAACAAGAGCAGGGAGTAGTGACGGCAATGGAAGAAGTTCAAGTTCCGAAGGTAGTTGAAGAGTTTCTGGACGTATTTCTCGAAGAACTTCCAGGTCTACCACCGGTTAGAGATATTGAGTTCAGTATAGAATTGGCACCTGGAACTAAACCGATATCAGATCGAGTTTATAGAATGGCGGATTCCGAACAGGCCAAGGTATATCAGCACATAGAGGAACTGAAGGAGAAGAAGTTCATCCAAGCTAGCGTGTCACCATGGGCAGCACCAGTAGTACTAGTGGGGAAGAAGGATGGGTCATCCAGATTGTGCATCGATTACAGAAAGCTTAACGCGGCAACAATAAAGAACAAGTACCCACTACCTAGGATCGACGACTTGTTTGATCAGTTGAGCAGAGCTAGAGTTTTCTCCAAGATAGATCTTCGTTCAGGGTATCACCAAGTGAGGGTTCGGAAGGAGGACATTCCCAAGACAGCATTCAGGTCGAAGTATGAGCATTATGAATTCTTGGTAATGCCGTTTGGTTTGACCAATGCTCCAGCAATATTCATGGATTTGATGAACCGCATCTTTATGCCGTACTTAGACCAATTTGTCGTTGTGTTCCTCGACGACATTCTTGTATATTCAACTAGTGAAGTACAGGTTCTGAGAGAGAACCAGTTGTATGCCAAGCTCAGCAAGTATGAGTTTTGGTCGGACCATATTTCATTTTTGGGGCACATCGTATCAGGAGCTGGAGTAGCAGTGGATCCCAAGAAGGTAGAAGCAGTAGAGAGTTGGCCAGTACCCAAGACCGTAGCAGATGTACGGAGTTTCTTGGAATTGGCAGAATATTACAGAAGGTTTGTATCAGATTTTACAAGACTTTCTGCACCCATGACCTGCTTGACACGGAAGGACGTGCCATTCGTCTGGTCGGCAGAATGCCAGACATCATTTGAGAATTTGAAGCAGAAGTTGATATCAGCGCCTATTCTTACATTGCCAGTTGGACCCGGAGGTTTTACAGTATATTGTGATGCGTCAGGAAAAGGACTTGGATGTGTCCTCATGCAGCATGGAAAGGTGATAGCGTACGCATCTAGGCAACTTCGGGACCACGAAAAGAATTACCCAACTCATGATTTGGAGTTGGCGGCAGTAGTATTTGCTTTGAAGCTATGGAGGCATTACTTATATGGTGATCGAGTGGACATGTACACAGACCACAAAAGTCTGATGTACATTTTTACTCAGAAGGAACTGAACATGAGGCAGAAAAGATGGTTAGAGTTGATAAAGGATTACGACGTGGAGCTTCAGTATCATCCAAGCCAAGCTAATGTGGTAGCAGATGCTCTCAGCAGGAGAGGCGGCGCTTTTATGTTAACAACACAGAGACATATCTTAGAAGACATTCAGGAGATGAGCATCGAGGTTGTACTTCCTAGTGATATAGGAGTTCTGGCGAGTCTACAAGTTCAATCCGACTTGGTAGACCGGATCAAGGCAGCTCAGACACATGACCCAGGGATTCAGAAGCTTAGGGCAGAATGTGAGTCAGGACTCAGGAAGGAGATGCAGATTTATGAGGATGGTACACTTAGGTTTGCGTCACGTCTATGTGTGCCTAGTGGAGATATCAGACAGGATGTTATGACAGAAGCTCACAGTTCTTAGTATTCTGTACACCTTGGAGGGACCAAGATGTACCAAGATATCAAGCAGCACTTCTGGTGGAACGGGATGAAGAGGGAGATAGCTAGGTTCGTTTTCCGTTGCTTGATATGTCAGCAAGTGAAGGCAGAGCAGCAGAGACCAGCTGGATTATTGCAACCGCTTCCTATCCCGGAATGGAAGTAGGAGCATATCACAATGGACTTTGTGACCGGTTTACCGAGATCACCAAGTGGTAATGATGCTATTTGGGTAATCGTAGATCGGCTTACGAAGGTGGCCCATTTTCTTCCTTTTAGAGTAGGCCAATCTACGGAGAAGTTGGCAGAATTGTATATATAGCAGATAGTCAGGCAGCATGGGGTCCCAGTCAGTATTATTTCAGACAGAGATACCTGTTTTACATCACATTTTTGGAAGAGCTTACATCATAGCTTGGATACCAAGTTAAGATTTAGCACGGCTTACCATCCCCAGACAGACGGGCAATCAGAAAGAACAATTCAGACTTTAGAAGATATGTTACGAGCTTGCACCCTAGATTTTGGAGGATCTTGGGAGAGCCACCTACACTTGGTCGAGTTCTCATATAACAACAGTTATCAAGCCAGTATCCAGATGATGCCATTTGAAGCACTATATGGTAAGAAGTGTAGGTCGCCACTAGCGTGGGACGATATCGGGGAGAGAAAGATGTTAGGCCCAGAGATGATTTTTCAGACAGTGGAAATGATTAAAGGAATTAGAGAGCGACTTCGAGTTGCGCAGGATCGGCATCGTCATTAGACGGACCAACATCGTAGACCTTTAGAATTCTCTGTTGGGGACCTCGTATTCTTGCGGATCTCTCCTACTCGTGGTGTCATTAGATTTGGCGTTCGCGGGAAATTGAGTCCGCGATACGTAGGCCCATTTGTTATCCTTGAGAGGGTAGGCGATGTTGCTTATCGTTTATCCAATGACCCGCACCCGCTTTTCGGATACGAGACGTGTCCAAGCCAGCCTACGCCGCAGAGTCGGCGGTAGAACGCTGTCAAGCCCGCAAGAAAATAAATGCTCAAGAAATCACATCTGCTGCTCATTCACATTTCTAAATTTATTACAACAGTTACAACTTTTAAATTTAAAGGAAATACAATATTTTACAATTAATTAAATTGATACAATTGCTTTCTATTTCTAGGTTGTCTTCAGCATACCCAAGTCTTCCCCAGTATTAAGAGTGATAGCGGCTAAACCTGAAAAATATTGGTTATCCAGTCAGAATTGGAACAAGTACACAAACCGACGGCAATGCAAAACACAATAGAATTAACAAGACATGAAAATAGCATATGGAATATGAAAGCTAGTAAGAAAACTGATGACATAGCACGATAGCGAAGTAAACAAGGAAAAACTAATAAAAGACATCTATCTAGGTGGTGTAAAATATCTGTTTCAACATGTGGACGGCTAAGGGGTAAATAAGGCACACTGCACGTGTCGTGCGCAGCGGCTAGCATTCAAGAATAGACATATTGGGATATTTCTGGGTAGTCCACATGTATAATAAGATATTTCCCCTCCCGACTACTCCGTGTGACGAGCGTGTCAACAAGCAGCAAGATATATGTATAGACATGAAATGAAAAGACTACTATGAATCGGAAAGCAATCAGAAAGTGCACTTGCCTGAGGTCCTTAGCTAGAGAAACCAATAACACTATACCACTCAATGAGCCACAATCAGTCAACACATGTAGAAGTCTCCGGATGCTGAAATAAACATTACCAATGTTCTCAGAATAGTCAAATTAGCTAGGATTGCCTGTCCTTAAGTCCAATTCTGGACACAGGGGCAAAACGGTAATTTCGGGCAAAAACGATGTCCGTCGTTGGACCCGCTTTGCACCGAAAAGCGTGCCAAGGTCAACGGTCTCTAAAATCATCAAACTACATGTCTACGAATCCAGTTTTTCGATACGAACCCAACCGTATGTCCAAAGTTGGATTTCGGCGGACCGTGCACAAAGTAATTGGAAAAATATCATTTTAATTAAAACATATATATTTATTATTAGAAAATGTTTACAAGGAAACTTTATAAGCAGGCTTTTTAAGAAAATATCCATTGTTACTAGTCCAAAAATAATATTGAGTTTAGAACGTATATATAAATCTTTCTTTTAGACTTTATTTATTATTATATGCATCGATTCATTAGAAAACATTTGTAGCTATTTTAGAATTTATTTACAATATTTAAAGACTATATTTTATTAGTCAAAATACTTATACTAAGAAAATATTTATAGCGCTATAGCAATTTATAGTTAGAATAAAATCTAATTAATAATATTTGGCCAAAATGGTATTTAGAAAGTATTTCTTTTATTACAAACAAGTTAGAGACACCATAAATCCCTAGAGACTTATTTAGTAATATCACATTTTGGATAAACATTTATCTAATTACTTGAGAAAACCATTTTAGTCTAGAAACCCAGAATAGATACAGGGCCCTCCCAACTATTACATTTTTCTACAAATACAAATTAGAAATATTAAAATAACAAAAATGAAACCATTGTATTTTCTATAAACCTAGATACATGTCTATACCAACACATATATATACCTACTACAATACAATTGCATATTGCACAGGAACTTTAAACCAAAAATAACTTTGCTGCTGGGCCACCAAGCCCAGCCCCAACTCAGCTACAAACACCCTAATCTCCTTGAGAGAGAAATTCCTATAGAAACGAAAAAGGAGATGGAGAAAAGAGGAGGGTGCTTACTGAAGGAAGAGGTGTGGCCGTTGTTCCGGCGTTTGGCGCTCGGCGCTCGGCGTTCGGCGTTCGTCAGCCGTCCAGCACGGAGGCAGGGCGGCACAAGGATCGATGTGCGGTCCGGGCGCTGGGGCCTCAGCATCAACGCCGGGCTCGGCTTAGCGACGGACCGGCGTTCGCCTGCGGTGGCGCTCGGTCGTGGCAGAGGGCAGAGGAGAAGACGACGAGGGCGGTACTCGCGAACGCCCGTGCGGGTTCTTGGCACGGTCGAGCACTACTGGAGGCTCGGCCCACTGATGAGGAACAGGATGCGTCGGCGGCATGCCGGTGCGGCCAGAGCGGTGTAGGGCGCACGGAGGAGCTCTCTGGGAAGCGGTCGCGCGGGGTAGGGAGCTACGGCTTCGGACGGGCGAACTAGTGCTGGAGGAGGCGGACACTTGCTGCGAGATCCCGGCGGTGGAAGCGCGACGAGCGGCGGGATGTACAGGCGACGTTCCATAGGGAGGCGTGCCGGCGGGGTTAACGAGGACCCGGCGGTCGGCGTGCTGGTCGCCCCCAAGGCGGCGGAGTCCCGGCGCACCGGCGCTGACAGATCGAGCGTCTGTGGCTGGCGGCGTTGCGGGTCTGATCCTGGTGCGACGCCGGGAAGAGGGGAGGCTGCGCTCGCCAGACGCGGGGTCGCCGGAAGTGAAGGTTAGGTTGGGTTTTTCTTTGATTTGTTCCTTTGTGTCATGTCCGGATTGTTTTGACACGGAAGGTTTGTATACTGGGATGTAATGAATGGAATGGAATGGATGTTATGGTCACAAACACGACGACACGACAGTGGTAATGATAACGTGGTGGTGCCAGAGTTGGTGATAGTGGGACTATTTTTGTGTGGTGGTGATGGTGATGCTGAGGGTGGCGGCAGGTCGGGTTGGACAACTGCGGGGTGATCGGGTTGTCGGGTTTTGGCAACTCAGTGCGGTGCCTTGGCCGACAGGAAGGAAGGGCGGGAAGAGTGGCGTGGGTGAAGGCGGCGTTTGGCTATGGCCGAGGGATTGTCGAGGGTTGCAGTCGGGAGGTTTCTGATGGTCGGAAGGTTTATGATGGCTTGGGTGTCGGGTCAGTAAGAGGGGCGATGGGCTGATGTTGGTGATGGAGGTGACGGCGTGGTGCTCTATGATGGCAAGATGGCTTTATAGACCCCAAAGGATATGGCAAATATATAAATTCAAACAACTAGATAGGATTGATATCTTGAAGGTAATCCTACACCAAGCGATTATTCCATACAAAGCAATTGTAGATTAGTCCGGTTATATATGAAGGAGATGCATTGACGGTTAGCAGGCTTAACCATTGTTTCTCGTCGAAGATATTTCTCTATCAACCAATATAACCTTCATAGGGAAGGCAATATGGATGTAGCTAGGGCTGCTATTGAAGACAACTGTGTCCCTATATTGCTCTTCCACCTTTGCGTACCAAAGACCAAACTAGTTGATGCACAATCTTGGCTAGTGCACCCATTGAGTCATGCTCAGACTCTCAATACATATCTCATAAATATTTGAAAGAAATCTTTTAATTCTATATATAACTAAATCATCCAATCTGTTATAATTTCAATAATTTTAAACTATGTTACTCGAACCTTAATTCAAATAAATAGTTATCATGACAACTTTAAATACAACATTCGATACCATTAAAATGATTCAAAATATATTTTATTTAATCGAAATATTATTTAAAATAATTAGATAAATTAGAATAACTTTATGGTCAAAATACTTTGGCTTTTTAAAGCCAGTTTTGAAGCTTTTTTTTTATAGATAAAAATAATAACGTATTTTAAATGACAAAATTTCAAGAGATGGTTTCTTTAAAAATCATTATGATTTTCAAACTAGGTTTTAAAATACAAAAATAATAGCAAAATAACGTTTACCCTTTTCAAAGAGAAATAATCTTCAAAACATAAAAATAAAAAAAATAAAGGTTTGAAAATTCGGGAAGAGGGGTTACACCCTTCCACCTTCATTGCGTGAGGTACACGATGTGTTTCATGTATCTCAGTTACGTAGGTATGTATCGGACCCAAGCCACATCCTCGATCATTCTGAGCTGGTTGTTGGTACCAACCTGTCTTATGAGGAACAGCCTGTGTCTATTTTGGACCGAAGAGAGAAGATACTCAAGAACCGAACAATTTGCCTTGTCCGGGTTGCTTGGGATCATCACTCTTTAGGGGAGTCAACATGGGAACGTGAGGATGACATCCGATCACGGTATCCACACCTGTTTGACTCACAAGGTATATTTCTTTCTGTATACCTTGATTGTCTTAACTCCTCATGCTTATCACCTTATGAGTATAATTACTCAATGTTGTAGATTGTTAGAAGTAGATACATTACTTGTTATTTTAGAATGATTGCTTATTCAATTTACTTGTATTTAGATTAGTTTAGCTTTGACGTTTCTATCATGCTTGGATTTGAAATTCCGAGGACGGAATTTTCTAAGGAGGGTAGAGATGTCACTTTCCGTTCCCAGAATACGTATTCTAAATAAATGTACTGCTGGATTGTATTCATTTAATATTTATCATGTATTGTTCTGTATTTAAATTTCTTTAATTTCCTGCTAATTATTTTCTGTATTTTATTTCTGTATTTTACTTTCTGCCTTTATACTCTGCTTTAGCTTTATTTTGGGTTCAGCTTGAATTGGTTTAATTATGTCGGTTCATCATGAACCGAAACAAACCCCTACCTACCACCACCCCTTCATTTAAAGCCCAAACCCTTTCTCTCTCTCTTCATTACTTCTTCTCATTACTCTTCTTCTTCCTCATAACTCTCCCACCAACCTAGAAGAGATAGGCAAGTGCCAACTAGCTTCTTGATGGATCTCCATTTTTGTTGTTCCATTGTCTTCCTCTCAACATTCTAAGACACTTTAGTGCTTGTATTTTCAATTTCTATGGCTAAATTTTTCTAGATCTAAGTTTATAGTAATTTCAGATTTCTTGGGTTTTGACCTATTTAACATTGTTATTTCCAATTTTTGATGGTTCCATGTTATAGAGAATTTCGTTCTACCCTATTTTGACCTATGGAAGTCCAAATTTGGACTTACGGTGAAGGTTTTATAGAGCTTGGAAGCCAAGGGTTCCATGACCATCCTTCTCAGGTTTTCTGAGAAGATGGGTCTCTCATTTCTCAGCCGCATGAGAATCTCATTTCTCAGCCGCATGGATTAATTATTTCCTAATCTCATTTCTTAGCCGCATGGATTATTTATTTTCCAATCTCATTTCTCAGCCGTATGAGAATCTCATTTCTCAGCCGCATGGATTAATTATTTTTCAATCTCATTTCTCAGCCGCATGGATTATTTATTTCCCAATCTCATTTCTCAGCCGCATGAGAATCTCATCCAATCTCATTTCTCAGCCGCATGGATTAATTATTTTCTAATCTCATTTCTCAGCCGCATGGATTAATTATTTTCTAATCTCATTTCTCAGCCGCATGGATTAATTATTTCCCAATCTCATTTCTCAGCCGCATAGATTATTTATTTTCTAATCTCATTTCTCAGCTGCATGGATTATTTATTTCCCAATCTCATTTCTCAGCCGCATGGATTATTTATTTTCCAATCTCATTTCTCAGCCGCATGGATTATTTATTTTCCAATCTCATTTCTCAGCCGCATGATATTTTTATTTCCCAACCGCATGAGATAGATTTTATTTCCCGAATTTGGTATTAATTAACATTGATTGTTATCTTGATTTATAATTGACATGCGTTCCTAGTTGGAACTAAGAGACTGGCTAGTCGTCTTATTGAATTGAATGAAATAAGACACGTTCATATTAACTATGAACTATTAAAATCGATTGGCCAATCTCGAATATTGGCATATAGATACATGCAGGCTACAATTTATTTATTTATTTTACGAAAGCAGCATGTGTACTTTATGGTCAAGGCATGATTATTCCGTGGTTAGTTTTAATCGTTGCATTACGCTATGTAAGACCTACAACCTAACCGCACGGGTATCGTTGTAGAGCTGGGCATTTCGTACTTTGTACGGAAGTACTCATTCTGAATGACCATGACCCACGGCATGGGATTTCACTTAACGTAGAGGCTACTAAGTTAAATAAAATAATGATTGCATGGAGGGAATGGATTCCCGAGTTCTTACATGGCAGCCCTCTTTGGGACTATTAGTGCCCAACATGCCGGCTGGTTCCCACAGATACTGCAAATCTGTCATACGAGCAGGGAGCGGTATCTGCTTATATTATTGTATATTGATGACGGACGTCCCGCTGGGACTCGTCTAATTCATGATTGGCACAATTGATTGATGGATAGACTAGCCTTGCTTGTCCATAGTAAGAACTGAGAAATCCTTATTGCATAATTCCAGGATAACTTGGGACTCACAGTAGTAAGCCGTAGGAGTTGGATGGCCGTTTAAGTTGATTTGTTTGTGTACTGCACCTACTCTGTTACCTAACTGAGATGATCAGAGCGTCAGGACATGACGGGCCAACTTTTGTCCTTGTTTGGTTGGGAAGTTGGTTCGAAGTATCGTGATGTTACGTGAATCCCAGTAGCAAGCAGAGATCTATTATTATATTCGCTTATTTACTGGTTTAAATTCCTCATATCGTGCTTCCTTGCGGTACTTGCTATTAGAGGTCTAACCTCTCTGGTTTTGTATGGCCAGATTTAGAGCCGGTCCCCGAGGACTCAGCTTACTTCTACCTCCAAGATGGTCAATACTAGAGAAATGATCGCAGGAGGACTCGAGTGGGTTCCTTACTTCCCCGTTTGTTTTGTTACTTACTTTATATTTTGCCGTTTGGCACCGACATGCTAGTCGGATTGTCTTGTACTTACCTTTACATAATTGTAATTAAGTCAGACTGCAGCTGATAACAATTGTGTATACGTTGCTATATCATCTGGCTATGTTTATTAAAGCCAGATATCAAGAACATTTTGACTAAGCGTTTGGGAAGCCTTACTGCTTTACCTTATATGTTCTCTATTACTGTTTCTTGTTTGAATGATTGAGACAATAGATGTGAAGTGACCATAGCGAGACTTTCATGTAGTATGTACCCCCTTGTCTTTTAGACAGCATTGATCGTATTATACGGTATTCATCTACCCGTAATACGTAGCTGGCTGAGTCATTCCCCCGCTCTCCAGTATTTTGGTTCTGGGGCGTGACAAGGTGAGATATACCTTCCTCTTCCAGACTTGATAATGTTCTCCATCAAACTTTTCTAACTTACAAAAGTCAGAATTGAAGAGTGAAACATTAATATTTTCCATCGTAGCAATAAAGCTTTGAGATTGTTATTGTCGGGGTACAATTTTTCGATGGAAAACTAAAATTTCGTAACAATTGTACAAACAATCGTTATTACGTAACACTTCACAGAAGGTACGTAAGAGAAATTTCAACTAGTGCTACACTTCACAGAAGGTGCACAGAACGTAACACTTCACAGAAGGTACGTAAGAGAAATTTTAACTAGTGCTACACTTCATAGAAGGTGCACAAATAGAATTCTGATAATATCAACGCAAACACTTCACCGAAGGTGCGCTAATAGATTCATGATAATACCAACAAAGAAGGAGACTGGCGAAAGATGGAATAACTCCTGCTGGGGTGAATAATCACCGTTGCTCAAAGATTTATTCGCCCCACACGAATAGCTTCCAGGAACCAGCAAGTTCATCGGAGAACTTGGAACACTCTGCTCTTGTGACTCCTCGGATGAACTTGAACTCCTGTGCAAAATGCAACGCTGGTACAATACCTCTCTTCTCTCTCACAGCCTCTAAGCACTTGTCAACTTTCTGTCTATTACTTGTGTATTAGTTCTCTAACCTGTGAGAGAGAAGGAGGAGGCCTTATATAAGCCCGTGCAACAACTACCCAGTTAGCACAATGTTAGGGACGTGGTAGTAACCACCCCGAACATGGAGCAACCGCTCAGAACATGCAAGGACACGTTCTGCTGGAAGTTGTGCCACCAGCATAATTTGTACTTTACGCACACAGCCCCTTTACGCACCCTATGCACACTACGCACACTGCGTACGCTGCGCACACTGCGCACTCTACGCACGTTGCGTACGTTGCGCACACTGGGCGTACTAGGTTGCGTAACTGGGCCCGCGTAACGGGCCCGCAACGAGCGCAACTTAAGCGCACTATGCGCCTAGCGATGATGCTGACGATGCTGACGTGCTAAGTGCAAAGTGCGCCAACAAAATGCCACATTACGCCTCATGAGCCCGAGTCCGAGTCCGAGCCCGAGTCCGAGCCCGAGTCCGAGTCCGAGTCCGAGTCCGAGTCGCTAAGCCCCTACGGGGCTTAGCTCCTATGGAAATAAATTTCCCAAGAGCAAAAAGCATGAATGCTTTAATTGTTGATTTTAGCCTTTTTTTCATTAGAAAAATAACCCCACATGACAAACCCATGTGCACCTCCACACCACATTTGCATCTCCAATAATAGCAAAGATAATATATAGAGATACAAACTCTTTGGCCTATCCGATGTGGGACTAAAGTTTCTAAATTAAAGGCCAAAACTCCAACAAGCCTAACCCGAGCGAGTTGTTTCATGCTTCATATGCGGAGAGAAGCACTTTGCTCGGGATTGTCCGATAAGGAGCATGCGTGTAAATGTCGTCCAAAACAAGGAGGTGGAGGATGAAGAGTGCGAAGTGGAAGCGCACATGGGAGCGTTGCGCTCACTCAATGCCGTGAAGACCAAGTCTGCTTTCTCAAGGACTCTGAGCAGGGAGCTCATGTACATTGACGTGAGGATCAATGGCATGAGCACACGGACGTTGGTTGACACGGGCGCCACTCATAACTTCATCACGGGCGCGGAGGTCCGTCACTTGGGTCTAGCATTGGAGGAAGATTCGGGCATGATGAAGGCGGTCAATGCTGAGGCACGTCCCGTGCAGGGGGTAGCCAAGGGAGTCCGCATAGCAGTGGAAAATTGGTCGGATGTTGCCAATTTCAGTTTTACATCGCTAGATGACTTCAAGATGATATTGGGCATGGATTTTCTTATCGCGGCTAAGGCGATTCCGATGCCACATTTGGGAGTTTTCGGCTTCATGGAGAAGGCTCATCGCGCATGGTGAAAGATGAACGCGACAAGCCTTCGAAGGGGAAAGCTATCTCCGCTATTCAGCTCAAGAGAGGTGGCAAAAGGGAGACGACATACCTAGCGGTGCTCGAGAAGAAGGAAGGCTTCGAGGAGGAAGGTCTTTCATGCGAGACTAAGGGTGTTGCAAAGGGGCATCCCGAGGAGTCACTTCCACGGAGGAAAGTGGATCGTGCTACCAGGCTGGGCTCGAGGGCAGAGAAGCATGTCGTAAGCTGCGCAGAGGTAGAAGCGACAAGGCGGAGTAACTCGCGCAAGGAGTTGCTCAAGGCTCGTGAGGGACATTCGGGTTGACAGGCTTGCAAAGGGGCTCGCATGCGCGGAGGTGTGCAGAACCATGTACAGCTACGAGACGAGGAGAATCGACGAATCGACAGCCTGCACGAGATTCGTCATGTGCCTAGGAGGGCACGGACTGAGGCCAAAGTTGGTACGGCGAACCAGTTTGCTTCCGATCTTGCGGAGAATATGGGCAAAAGGAAGCGCCGCACGAGACTTGCCGTACCCGTCGACGAGGGCGTCGACGAAACAGGTGGGGGAGAATGTCACGTACAAAAGTTTGCGCACCACCGAGACGGATTTTCATAACTCTCCACAGACGGGGGTTATGCGGGAAGCTTCCAGAACATTCTAGAAGATGGCGGATGTCTCTAGAAGATAGTGGATCTTTCCGGAAGACCCAAGATCGTTCTAGGCGGCCCAAGATCCTTCTGGATGGTCCGAGAAGTTTTCTTTTATGTTCTTAGGAAATTATAAACCTGGAATATGCCGTTCCAGTTATGGTAGGAGAAATAATTCCCGGAATATTCTTTCCAGAAGTTTCCATGTATAGCTCTATGAGCCATTATAAATAAGGAGAGATGCCTCATTTGTTCCTCACCACCGAAAGTTGTAGTCTTTTCTAGTATAGTGAAGTTTTAATCTTCCACCCTCTCTCTCTTTTGCTCCACATTGTTCTCAATATCGCTTTAGCGATCTAGCTAAGCGGGTTCGGAAAGGCTTGCACGACTCTTCAAGTAGGAAGATAGTGCGCCGCACGGGACGAAGTGCTAACAAAACACTAAGTCCATGACATGTAGCAACTCCTCCATAATCAAACTACAACTCAACAACAAATATTACTCTTTATCAATTTATTTTAGAAGTAGTGTAGATGATTTGTTCAGGCCAAATTACCACATTAATTTTTAAATCATTGACTGTCCTTAATATTCTTGAGATACCATTATTTTGACATAGAACTACCAAACTTTAGGTCTTCCTTTACTCAAACCCAAATGCAAGTGATACTTGCACCACTGTCCGAAGCTTGCCAAGCTTACATTGACCGCAATGTCCAGTAAGCAGCACAAGAAGATGATTTTGTCCAAACAAGATGCATTCATTTGGCAGACAAGAAGCAGCACAATTATCACCTACTCTGCCTTTCCACTAACTGAATATGTTCGTTCACTAACAGGAGTCTTAAATTATTGAAATGCACAAAATTTGTCATACTAATGGGCAATCAGGATCTAATGACCTTACATGCCTAAAATCCTTTATCAAAGCTCCCATTGTCACGTTCCGATTTCGCAGAACCAAATATTGACACTGAATGTGATGTCGTACAAATATAAATTGTACTTGTACAAGACAAGCATGCATCAAAATGACAAATTAAATATCTAAAATACAAAGTCATCACAACAAATATATATATATATATATATATATATATATATATATATATATATATATATATACTAAGCATAAAAGTTGAATCGGTACAAGATGTGTAAAAGAATGATTCTCTTTATTGATATTACAACAAATTTTATGATGACTCGAAGCCAATATAAAACTCGATTACAAATCTTGCCTTAGGACCAGTTACATGGCATAGTAGAATTATAAAGCATACTTGTGTCACAAGTATATAAGTGTTGCGCAACAAAATTTTAATTTACCCAATATATTTACCATCGTTCCTTGTCAAATACAACAATTATAACAACATATAACAAATCAAAAGCATCTTTACTCAAAATGTCACGAGTGTCTTTGTAGAAGACAATCGTTAGGCTCATAAATATAGAGTGCAATCCAGACCAGACCTGAACCGGACCTGAACCGAATCCTAACCGGATCACCGACCAGTCCGAACCCTGATCCTATATGGACCGGGCTGGGTTCTGGACCGCCCGGCACAGCTAACACCTTGAGTAAAGGAGATCAAAGTCCAAAGGCCACGGAAGAAGTTCACCTACAAATGCTAACGGAAGAAGTTCGCCTACAAATGCTGTGTTTTTTCTTTATTGTGATCACTACTTTAACAATATTAAGGCATTGAGAGAAGCCCTGTGTTTTCTTATGGATCCAAATGTTGGAAAATATGCCTGTTTTGTGCAATTTCCACAGAGGTTTAACTTTCTGACCGCCATCCTTTCATTTAAGAGGACGGGAAGGTATTCAAGGTACTGTTATATGGGTCCAAATGATATACAATACAATATATATAAAATCTAATACGTTTCGTCGGACATTTAGAAAAAAGCTAATAAAAATGGAGACACAAGAGCAAATTTATTAATAAAATACATATTTATTAATTTATTAACATGTGTTCTTAGGATGCATATTAACAATATTTCTTTATGAATAACTACAAAAGGACCACAATTTTTTTTCCGAACTATATTCCTATTAGATTTAAACAATCATAATATTTTCAAGATTAGGACTGTTTTAAAAACCGGACCAGACCGGACCGGCCGGTTGAACCGGTCAACCCGTGAACCAGTAATTTTTTCGGGTTGGTTTTTCTTTCAAGAACTGGTTTCTTTTATGTAATCCAGTCAACCTGGCCGATTAGACCACTGAACAGTCTGACCCGGTTGAATTTTAAACTGGTTTGAACCTGACTTTTCCAATTCAACTTTTTTTTGGGATTAGCTTTTGACTTTTGGTTTAAATTTTACATGCAATAAAAGTTTATATGTATATTTTTTTGACTAATTTTAGCACAAGTAGTATATGTAGTTGTGTACTATATAACATATTTAAATAAAGTTATAAGCTTATAATATGGTTTAACCCGCGTTAAACCACTGGTTGAATCGGTTTGACCCAATCCAGTGTCCTCACCGAGTCGATCTTCAGTCCGATTTTTAAAATATTATTTTAGGAAACTAGTGTCAATTTCCAACATCCATTTTCATTCAATTACTGTGTGAGCATTTGATTTCGTTCAATATTGTGTGGGCCAGGGTGAATCATGAGAAGGAAGGTGATTTGGTTTTTTTTTTTTTTTTTTCTCAATTATTGTGTACTGTTGTTTAATGTTATTTGGTTTCATTCAATTATTGTGTATTGTTGTTTAAAGTTATTTGGTTTCATTCAATTATTGTGTACGGTTGTTTAAGGTGATTTTGTTTCATTCGGTACTGTTGTGAATCTTGAGAAGAAAGGGGTTTTGGTTTCATTCCATTTTTGTGTAACCTCGTGAATATATATTTTTGTGTTGGTAAGTACATTTCCATACATCTGCTTATATATATGTGTGTCATTTTGGATAAAGAAGAAGATAACAAATTAAGGTTATTACTACTACCTACCATGCATGCATGCATCTATCATCGCAATTTCTTTTATATTTTAAAATTTGGCTTTAGTGTTATTTCTTTAGTTTTTTTAATGTAATCTATTAGTTCTGATCTTGAATATAGGATTTAAGATCTCATATTATAGTCATTAGTTACTTCTGGAGCTTGCTCTTAATTAATATACTTGAAATCATCTTTTATCTGAAATTGTAACAAAAAATACTCAAAGAAATTCATTCAATTATAAAAATAATAAAAAATTTATTTAATCCAAAATTATGAAATACGGGCGTCTTTGCAGTATCATTATATAGATTTGTCTTTACTTCTTTTTTTCTTAATCGCATGATCGTTCTAGCCATGAGTGTGGTTTTCAAATTATTACCTAGAAAGTGATTTCATATGCATGTGATGTGGTAGCCTACGTTTGGCATGGTGTGATATTTGTTGGAAAAAATATTACTTTCTATTGATGAAAAAATAAATAAAATAACAATGAGTTAGATTTATCGGTCTACGGAAAAGTCATGCACGAAGCACTGTCCTAAGAGACTATTCGAGTCTATGTGCAGACATCCTCTCGAATTCTCCTAGTGGTAAAATCCCCTTCCTACCGGCTTCCCATTGCTGCACACAGCTCCGGGAGAAACGACTCGAACTTAGATTTGCCCAGAGGAGAATGAAATGGAAAAGAAATTTGAGAGATTAAAATGGAATAAGATTTTCTAGAATGATGAAAAGACATGAAAATTTTCAGAGAGAGAGAGAGAAAGAATATGGACGTTTTTCTTCTTTTCTTTTCTTTTCTACTCCCTTCAACAGATCAAAACATGTGTTATATAGGAATCTATACCCCAAACAATTAAAATAGTAATTGATTGTCATTAGTAGCTAATAATAGATAGCAGCTAATAATATGATTTAATGGCTGCCATTAATGGTTAATAATAGCTAGCAGGTAATAATATGATTTAATGGCTGCCATTAATAGCTAATAATAGCTAGCACGATTTTGAAGTAAGGTTTAAAGATTTTTTAGGAGAAAACTTAGATTCGAAAGTGAGCAGCGTATGGAAGAAGAGGAAGTATCGAAACGTTTTTTAAGAGTAGTTTTGTGGGTGTTTTCAATAAATTAGAAGGAAGAGCAAAAGGGTCATTCGGAACCGTCTTTATATATTTTTTGCTAATTCTGGACATGCGATGAAATGTTATTGTGCGGTGGATTTTTCATAAAACTTTTTAGTTTTTTGGGCATTTCATAAATTTTCCCTATTAACAATATTCCTTTGTGAATAACTACCAAAAGGACCGCAACTTTAATTAGAATTATGTTCCTATTAGATTTAATCAATCATAATATTTCCAAGTTTTGGAAACTTAGTGTCAATTTTCAACATCCGTTTTCATTCGACTATTGTGTGAGCATTTGATTTCGTTCAATTATTGTGTGAGCAAGGGTGAATCATGAGAAGAAAGGTGATTTGGTTTCTTTCAATTATTGTGTAGTGTTGTTTAAAGTTATTTTTGTTTCATTCAATTATTGTGTACGGTTGTTTAAGCTGATTTGGTTTCATTCAACAGAAAATTACATCCGGAGGGAAGAAGTTCTCAGTATTAGCGTGAAAGAGGAGAAGTTCTAAAAAATAACATATACACGGAAGTGGCACCAGTTGTACTGGTGCCTAACAAAAAAAATTTAAATGAGACTGGCGCCAGTGCAACTGTCGCCGAGAATTTTTTTTTTAAAGATGTCTAGCACCAGTTCTGCTGGAGCCAAAAAAAAAAATAACGTTAATCAATAATTGAAAGAGGTCTAGCGCCAGTTACATTTTTTTAAAGAGTAATGCTACAGTTACAACCAAATGTTTACAACCCTCTTACAACCTTCACCCATTGCTGACATGTGGGCCATGGCCCACATGTCAGCACATGGGTGAGTGGTTGTAAGAGGGTTGTAAGCATTTGGTAGTAGACTTAGCATTATTGTTTTTTAAAAGAAAATTACATGTTTTTATTTTTTTTAAGAGGTCTGGTGCCAGTTATTTTGTCTCTTCTTCTTTCTCTTTCTTTTACTTTCTGACTGAGAGAGCATGAGGGGATTTGAGGGAGATTGAATGGGACGTTGGGTCAGATGGATTCGTTCACTCGTGAAGTTATTTTGGACGTAGTTAAAATTTTGGTTATAAGAAGCGGAAGACCACACAACCAACACTCAGAAACAGCAGAAGAAGTAGAAGATCAACAAGGTGGAGAAGAATAGTTCTGTTTTACTAAAGAGAAAATGTAACATCAGAATGATGGTCGCATTCCTAGTGGACCTATCACCCATAGATAAATTTTTTTAACATATTATCTTCTCTATAATTTTCCACTCTTTTATTACATTTTTGAAAATTTTCTATGCTAGTTATTTTTGGTTTTTTTTTGTTTGGTTTGTTTTAGTTTTGTTTGATTTATCTTTTAGTTTAATTTTGCTTAATCTTTTAGTTTAGTTTAATCTATTTATTATTTGTTATTATCTATACTATGATTGATAACAAAATTTACTAGTTAATATAAAATTATTGTATACAAATATATTAACTAATATATTTTATTATTATACATAGTATAGATAGTAACAAAATAACTAATAGATTAAACTAAACTAAACTAAAAGATTAAACAAAATCAAACTAAAAGATAAATCAAACCAAACCAAATTAAAACAAATCAAACTAACCGAACAAAAAAAAAAAAGGAGTTTAGGGCCGGTGCAACTGGCGTCAGGAATGAGAACGTGTTTGTGACCGGCGCCTTTTTTTTTTACGCCAGGAATGAGAACGTTTTTGTGACTGGCGCCTCTTTTTCTACTTTATTTTTTTTGTCTGGCGTCGGATTTCGAATTTTACAAATATGCTAAAATTGTTCTTCTATGTGTAAATTAGATAAACTTCTTTCCTCTATATAAAATTTTCTGAATATATTAGTATATAATTCTAAATTTTTACTAACTTGATGCACTATCATGGACTTCAATAACGAGAAAGAAGCTGAACTTTTAACATATTGCAGGAGCAAAATAAATACTCACTCCAAAACAATTTGAGACGGTTGGTTTGTTGTTGCTAACTCAAATGCTTAATCTTGAGGGCCAAAATTTACTATTCCTAAGGGCATATGTAGCTGCATTTGCTTCGGAATTCAAATTGGCTTCGAGTCTAAGCTTGATTTATTAGTGTTGGAGTAGATGGGATTTTAAACCTATATGGAGAAGATCCCGGAGTACGACGAGCGCCGTCTGTGTGTCAGAGAAGCTCGGGGAGGTGACGAGGCCATTCGGAGTCGACGGAGAAACACGGGAGCGAACATATGGCATACGGAGGTGACGAGGCCATTCGGAGTCGACGGAGAAACACGGGAGCGAACATATGGCATACTGGAACAGGAGAGGCAGAGTTCGGGATTTGGTTTTTAACCTAGCTAGTAATTGTTGTCCCTAGTAGTTTTTTTTTTTAAAAAACAAAAACACATTTATTCAAAGCTAAAGGAGCTGAGAGGCTCCAAGTGGGCGTTGGGGAAAAGCACCCAAACGGGATTTGGTTTCGTTCAATATTGTGTGGGCAAGGGTGAATCGTGAGAAGGAAGGTTATTTGGTTTCTTTCAATTATTGTGTACTGTTGTTTAAAGTTATTTGGTTTCATTCAATTATTGTGTATTGTTGTTTAAAGTTGTTTGGTTTCATTCAATTATTGTGTACGGTTGTTTAAGGTGATTTTGTTTCATTCGATACTGTTGTGAATCTTGAGAAGAAAGGGGTTTTGGTTTCATTCCATTTTTGTGTAACCTCGTGAATATATATTTTTGTGTTGGTAAGTACATTTCCATACATCTGCTTATATATATGTGTGTCATTTTGGATAAAGAAGAAGATAAGGAAGAGGAGAACAAATTAAGGTTATTACTACTACCATGCATGCATGCATGCATGCATCTATCATAGCAATTTCTTTCTATTTTAAAATTTGTCTTTAGTGTTATTTCTTTAGTTTTTTAATGTACTCTCTTAGTTCTGATCTTGAATATAGGATTTAAGATATCATATTATAGTCATTAATTAACGAATAGACTTGAAATCATCTTTTATCCGAAACCGTAACAAAAAATACTCAAACAAATTCATTCAATCATAAAAATAATAAAATTTCATTTAATCCTAAATTATGAAATATGGGCGTCTTTGTAGTATCATTATATAGATTTTTCTTTAGTTCTTATTTTTCTTAATTGCATGATCGGTCTTGCCATATGTGGGTTTTTCAAATTATTTCCTGGAAAGTGATTTCATATGCATGTGGCAAATTTTCGATATGTATTTTAATGTAAAATTCTTCTTTTATTGATTTGTATGTATGGGATGTGGTAGCCTATGTTTGACATGGTGAGATATTTTACTAGAGGGTAATGTTTAAATCCTCTAAACATATTTGTTTTGTCACTCATTTCTTTTCTTTTGGAGATAGACTTGAGAAAATATGATAAGAGAGTAGAGTTAGCAGCAATGGTTCCTAGGATCAGGCATGTTTCTTTAACTTTTGGATATAGACTTGAGAATATATGCTAAGATAGGAGAGTTAGCAGCAACGATTTATGGGAGCATGCAACGGTGATTTTTGTCACTCCAGCTTCAAGAGTTTCTATCTCGTGTTTATGATTATTCATATTAATGTTGTGATTATGTGTTTATTATTCATTCTTGTTGTGATTTTAATCACTCTATCAAGAGTCTCTATCTCGCTTTTTTGATTATTCATTCTTCTTGCAACAACTCTATTGCAAAGTTTTTATACATTCGTTTCCAGAAGATTGTAATATTTTTTTTACTAGTTTTTGTAATCTTTGTTGTATTCATAGTTTGCAGAAAAAATGAATATGAAGGTATGGATGGTCTTGACAACCATATGGGTTTGGTGGGCTGCCATTGTTGGACCAGTAGCTTGGGTATGCTCAACATCGTTATCGATGACTGGAGGCGGACGCAATAATCTCTCATATGACAGAGTGGAGTTTCATGTCACAGATTGCACCAGGAAAAGCTACAGTGCTTTTATAGAGTCCCTACGAACACACTTAACTGGTGGAACTAATGTGTACGATATTCCATTGATGCGTGCTCCGGATCCATCCGGTTCCCAAGAGTTGCTCTTGGTGAGAATTTTTGATTGGGACAATTTGCCGATCACGTTAGTGGTGAATCTCACTAATGCATACGTGATAGCTTATCAAGCACGAAATCGTTATTACTTGCTTCATGATACTCCCGACAATCCTCAACTTTATGGAAGCAACCCACACAGGCTTTCTTTTATAGGTAGCTATGGAGCACTTCAAAATGTTGCAGGAGAAAATAGAGAAAATATTAATTTGGGAATTACTGAACTAGCACAAGCAATTTACACACTCTTCTACTGGACTCCGTACGCTTCAGTGGAAAGCTCTGTGGCTCGTTCTCTTATTGTTTTGATTCAAATGGTCTCTGAGGCAGCACGATTCAGGACGATCGAGCAACGAGTTCGTCGAAACATTATACAAGCAGACCGTTATGAAAGTTTTCGCCCTGGCGCTGGTATGCTAAACCTTGAGACTAGCTGGCAATCCCTCTCCGATGCAGTTCAAGAATCAAACCAAGGTGTCTTCACTACTCCAGTTAGATTGCAGACTACCGACCATGACACAATAGATATTGAAGATGCAGACACAGCTCGCACAATTTGCGGCTTAGCACTTCTATTGTTTTCATGTGGCCCCCGGCGCCAAAGCCAAGCATTATTCTTGTCTCCTCGTGATTTTTCAGCTTTGTCCGCATCACTTGATCTTAATGTAAGGTCTATGTTGGATATTGTCAATGATGATACTTGTGTACTTTCAGAACCAACAGTGCATATCAGTGGCCGAGATGGTTATTGTATGGATGTAAAAGGTGGACATTACAACGACGGAGACCCAATAATATTATGGCCTTGTGGAAACCAAGTAAATCAGCTTTGGACGTTTAAAACAGACGGGACTATTCAATCTAAAGGGAAGTGCTTGACTGCTTATGGGTATAGTGCGGGAACCTATGTGATGATATATGATTGTTCCTCTGCTGTAACTGAGGCTACTCGTTGGACACTGTACAATGGAACCCTTGTAAACCGTCCATCAGGACTTGCTATAGGTGCAGAGTCTGGCAATACTGGCACAACACTTACAATGCAGATTAATGTCAATGCTTCCAAGCAAGGCTGGCTTGCTAGTAACGACACACGACCTTTCCTTACACCCATTGCAGGGCTCGATGATCTCTGCATGCAAAGGAATGGTGAAGAGGACGTGGGTCTAGCTGCATGTGATGACAACAACTCGAACCAGAAATGGTATCTCTATCCTGATGGTTCGATACGGCCTTTGACGAATCCGAGCTATTGTATCACTTGCCAATCTCATGATGAGGGGAGTAAGATCATGCTTCTTTCTTGTAATTTTGGGGGTGCTAGCCAGCGCTGGATGTTCACCTCTCAAGGAACTATCTACAATTTGCACGATGGATTCGTTATGGATGTTAAAGATTTTGATCCAAGCCTTCAACTAATAATCATTTGGCACTCTACTGGAAAACCTAATCAGATATGGTTTACATCTTTCTGATATTGTTTCTACTACTCTCTTGCGTTCTACAACCTTTTCCATGTCATTAGAACATCGAAGAAGTCCTTGTGTGAATGTTTGCTTGTATTTCTCATTGTGAGTGTTGTGTTTAGAGCTTGTATTATCTTCTATACAAGTTTTCTATGATCAATAAAATTGTATTGTTGTGTGTTCCAAATATGTTATTTCTCCTCCTATGTCCAACACAAGTAGTTGTCGTCTACGCGGCTTAAAATAAATAAAGTAAATAAAATCAATGTTATCAGACATATTTGCAATAACAAAAGTACTTGTACTTAATTATGGAGTGAAAAAGTTACATATCCTTTATTATGTAATTCTTCCCTAAGTTCGGGTGTCGGGGAGAAAACATGGTTGGTTCGCTTAATTCTCATGAAGCTTGGATGTATCGGACTATATAATTATTTTATTATGTAGATTATTAAGTACGATTTTCAATATCTATTTTTGACGATGTTAAGCAACATGTTACCAAGCTTGTTTTGCCTGAAATATATGATTTAGACAGTAGACTTCCCAATGCAATGATCTACTGAATGTGTAGAGTTCAGAAATAAAGTTGAAATCAAATTCATTTAATTCATGCACACGGACATGAATGAAATATGGACCATGTCAAGCACACAAACAAATTTAGGATCAACATTATTCCATTCGACTAGACCATGCATACACAATTTTGTCAATTGAATGTTCTTTGAAACTTATAGCAACATCAACATTGTTAAGCCAAGCAAAGTCCTATCGACATCATTAGTAGTATATAATGTGTAAGAAAATCCCACCGACTAAATTGAATCCGGATAATATTGAATATATTTATGAAAAACTACTAAAAGGTCCACAAAATTAATTAGAACTACATATCTAAAAGTCCTAAATGTAGAAAAAATCACTTTTTAGAATTCCACGTTTCTTGTGCTTTTAATAAAGTTATTTTTTTAACCGAACTAAGCTGGCTCTTGTGGTCAACGAGGAAAAGTATAACTCCATTGGCTAGGTGGACGGTCTCGAAATAATACCGCAGAAGAGATGTGTGTGTGTACGGTCTCACAATCGAACTATTGAAGAGGTGTGTGTGTGTGTGTGAAAATTGAGGACAATAACATAGCGTGCACAAAGTCCTGTACGTTATGTCGGACATCGCAAAGAAGAAGAAGTTACCAATCACTTGTCTTCTCATGTGTTTGATTGATTTTACAGTTGGAGAATGTTGATATTACTGTTCAACAAATTGTTTCAGAAATTCAGACTGATAATTTGGGGGATTTATTTCATGAAGACTTTGCCAACCATTGTAATTGGGACGTTAGTACACGATATCGGAATGCATCGGTTTCAAAAAGATGTGTTAAAGTGATGTTTCCGAAACAGGGGTGTTAACATTAGTATATAAAGGGAATATTTTACTCATTTTCTTTCCAAAATATTTTTTTCTTAGTAAAATTTTAATTAGTCTATAAAAAAGCTGTTGCCACATAGGAATAACAAATTTTTATCTAAAAAAAGTAGTTCTCCAATGCAATTGTCAAATAAATTGTGAAACTAACGTTACAAATGTTACAAAAGTTACAAAAGACAATGTGAAGTTAGTTGTCTAGTTTTAATTAGATAATGCACTTATCAATGTTTTCACCTCATGTCATCAATTATGCGTACAAAATATTTTGAAAAATGTCCCTATTTAGTATTTGCGTAGGGTCCCACAAAAAAAAGGAAGACCAAAACTTTATATTTTTTGGGAGTGATTAAAAAAAAGTCATTTTTAGTATTTGTTTAGGGTCATAGGCGGATCCACATTCAGGCCTTTGTGGGCCCAGGCCCCTAGTGAGTTTTTTTAATAGAGAAAGTATATTGGAGATCACAAAGGAGTTGCCATTGACTTTGCAAAGAAAATATAAAAAAATATTTTGAATGCTATAGCACTTGTCAAAGTGGCTAAGAGGGGATTGCAAGCGGTAAGAGATGATGTATGAGAATCTCTCCTAAGTAAGATATCGCATTTTTTCTATAGCAAAAGCAAGTGTGAAAAGATGCTTCTCTACAATGAATATTGTCAAGATGGATTTACGAAACCGAATTTGTGATGATTTTTAAATAATTGTCTTGTATGCTTCATAGAAAAAGAGTTGTTTAGTAGTATTACAAATGATGTTCTAATTAAACGCTTTCAAAGTATGAAAACTCGTAGAGAACAACTGTGATATATAATATTTTATTGTATAAAAATAGACTAGTTAATATAATATAATATTATTATATCCCAAAAAAGTTCAAGAGTGTTGTTCCTCCTAAACCCTCTTATGATTGTGCCCCCAATGGATTGTAATCCTGGATCCGCCACTGTTTAGAGTCCTAAAAGCCGGAAGGCCCAAAAAATTTAACCATGCTATATATTATTAATGAGAAATAGTCATTTTAGAACGATTAACCTTCGTATATATATATTATTAATGTGAAATCTTCATTTTCTAGTGTGACTGAATTTTTTTTTTTTTTTTTAGTATTTGCATAGGGCAAAAATAGGAAGGCCCAATTTTTTTATTTTTTAGATTGATTAAAAAAATCATTTTTTAGCACATAGGATCCCAGAAACCGTAAGTCCTAAAAAATTTAACCTTTGTTTATGTTATTGATTATTTTAGCAAATGCTCCCGATTAGCATATACTTTCATTTTTTTTAAAAACTAGCACATGCCTCCATTTCTTTGTATGGAACAAAAAATATTTAAGATATGTCCCCAATAATTTAACTTTATTCTTTATTGTTCTAAACATAATGAGGGTATATGTTAGTTTAATAAAAAAAAGTTGAGATATATGCTATTTTTAATTTTTAAAACGGAACATTTGCTAAAATATCTCTTACATTAATTTTTTTTTTTTGTTTCATTCAATTATTGTGTGAGCATTGAATCATGTTACAAATGGTATGATGACAGTGTTGGATGCTAGGCACAATAGTACAAATCGAAGGACGGTGTTTTAAATACTCAGTAGGAAGAAGTCAATGTCGTGGGGACCATGAAAAGAATAGGTTTTGGTTTCATTCAGTTAATGTGTGACACAAGGATGTGAATCATGTTACAGTTAATTCATTTGGACATAAACAAATCATTTGTATGTGTAGAGTTCAGGAATAGAAGTTGGAACAAATTCATTTGGACATAAACAAATCATTTGTATGTGTAGAGTTCAGGAATAGAAGTTGGAACAAATTCATTTGCTTCATGCACATGGACAAAAACAAAATCTGGATCATATATTAAGCATGCATACCAAATTAGGGTCAACGTTATTCCATTCGACCAAACCTTACACAATTTTGTCACTTGAATTCTTGCATGTTCTTGAATTCTTGCATGAGTCCTGTAGATAACAATGACCATCATCCCTGTAGCAACTTCTCCATAATCAAACTAGAACTCAACAACAAATATTACTCTTTATCAATTTATTTTAGAAGTACTGTAGATGATTTGTTCAGGCCAAGTTACCACATTAATTTTCAAATCATTGATTGTCCTTAATATTCTTGAGATAATATTATTTGTTGACAAAGAACTACCAAGCTTTATGTCTTCCTTTACTCAAACTCAAAATGCAAGTGATACTTGCCAAGCTTACATTGACCGCAATGTCCAGGAAGCAGCACAAGAAGGTGATTTTGTCCAAACAAGATGCATTCATTTGGCGACAAGCCGCAGCCCAATTATCACCTACTATGTATAATTTTTAGACCTTACATGCCTAATGTCCTCTTATGAAAGCTCCCATTGTCATGTTCCGATACTGCAGAACCAAATATTGCCACTGAATGTGATGTCGTACAAATCTAAATTGTACTTGTACAAAACAAGCATGCATCAAACGACAAATTGAATATCTAAGATTAACCAAAATATCCTTCAAACGAATTATTGATTAACTATAATATAGGGTGTATTATGGTAATTTATTCCCGTACACGAAGGGGGGGAGGGGTTCTAGACCAGGCCCGAACTGGAACACTGACCAGTCCGAGCCCAAATCCTGTATGGACCGGGCTGGGTTCTGGACCGCCCGACACAAGTCACCACCTTAAGTAAAGGAGGTCAAAGTCCAAAGGCTACGGAAGAAGTTCACTTACAAATGCTGTGTTTTCTTGATTGTGATCACTACTTAACAATTTTAAGGCATTGAGAGAAGCCCTGTGTTTTCTTATGGATCCAAATGTTGAAAATATGCCTGTTATGTGCAAATTCCACAGAATGACCAATATGCAAACAGTAATACTTGGCCATTTTAACTTTCTGACCGCCATCCTTTCATTTAAGAGTAAGGGAAGGTATTCGAGGTCCCGTTATGTGGGCCATTTTAACTTTCTGGGCCCAAATGATATACAATGTAGTCGTTTCGTTGGACATTTAAAAAAAATAACGCTACTAAAGATGGAGATACAAGAGCGAATTTATTAATAAAATATATAGTTATTAATTTATTAATATGTGTTTTTAGGATACATATTAACAATATTCTTTTATCAATAACTACCAAAAGAACCGCAAATTTAATTAGAACTATATTCCTATTAGATTTAATCAATCATAATATTTCCAAGTTTAGGAAACTTGTGTCAATTTCCAACATCCATTTTCATTCAATTATCGTGTGAGTAGAGCTGCAAATGAGCCAGGCCGTTCGCAAGTTGCTCGAAGTTCGGCTCGATAAAAGCTCATCTGAACTCGGTTTGTTTGGTAAACAAGCTGAGCTCAACCTTTATTTTCAGGCTCGATTAATAAACGAGTCAAGCTCAAGCTTAGAAGTACTCGGCTCGTTGAAACTCACGAGCTGGCTTGTTTATGAGCTTGCGAGCTAGCTCGTTTAGGAGCTCGTTTAGGAGCTCGTTTGTTCTTTGTTGAATTCTAATTTTATATATGTTTGTATAACAATATGGTTGTATGCATTATATATTTATGTCCTTAATAATTAATATAAGCAACTTTTTAATTAATTTTTTTATAAATAAATTGTTAATATTATATTTACTTGAATTCAAACCTAACTAGCTTGAAATAGAGTCATTAAGCTTGAAATCACGCTTAATGAGTTTGAAATAAAGTTGAGCGAGCTTGAAACCACGCTTAAATGCTGCCGGCCAGAATGATGGAGGTAGAACAGGTTATCGATGCTGCACAAGGTAAACTGATCTGTGCTCATTCCGACCCAGAGGCTTACCTTGCATCCAAATTCCTGGCAGATCCAGTGACGACGGAGCCACGGTACTTACGCTCCAACAAGGGTCGGTTTCTGGAAAAACCGACCATTCGTGATAGACCTCCGTAGCTTTTGGCCTTTGGGGGTGCTTGGTGCACTCCTTATGGACTTGTCTGGTCCTTAGTAGTAGGGTCCTGTCTCTTCCCTTCTTTTCTTCTCAATTTTGAGATGCCCGGGCCAGCTCCCAGCGCGGCTACTGGTGCTGGCCGTTCGGGCTCTCTCCCGGCGCAATTTTTTCATGTTTTTTCTGGCTTTTCCGTTCGGACTTCCTCCCGACGTGGATATTTTTGTAGGTCGTTCTGGCTATTTCCCGGTGCCAACTTTGAGCCTTGGCTCCTTCTTTTATCAATAAAATCTGATGTTTCTTTAAAAAAAAAAATCTTGGTTATCAAACCAAGCTCAAGCTTAATATAAACAAGTTCGAGCCAAGTTCAAGCTCTAAATAAAAAAAACTTATCAAGCTCGAGCTCGAGCTCGAGCTCGATTAATTATAGTCAAGCCAAGCTCAAGCTTACAAAAACATGGCTCGGCTTGGCTTGTTTGCAGCTCTACGTGTGAGCATTTGATTTCGTTCAATTAATGTGTGAGCAAGGGTGAATCATGAGAAGAAAGGTGATTTGGTTTCTTCCAATTATCAGAAAATTTCATCCAGAGGGATGAAGTTTCCAATAATAACGTAAAAGAGGAGAAATTTTCACAAATTACGTAGAAAGGAAAGTGGCGCCAGTTGTACTAGCGCCATAAAAAAAATAATTAAAAGAGGGGGGGGGGGGGGGGGTGGGGGGGGGGGGGGGGGGGGGGGGGGGGGGGGGGGGGGGGGGGGGGGGGCGGGGGGTGGGGAGTGGTGGTGGGGAGGGGGGGGCATGATGTGATTTGAGGGAGCCAGGGAATAAAAAAAAAAGAAGAAAGTGGCGCCAGTGGAACTGGCGACTGGCGCCGGATACAAAGGGGGGGGGGGTGGGGGGGGGAGGGGTGGGGGGAGGGGGGGAGGGCTGTTCGTTTCACCTTTTTTTTTTTCTTTCCATCTTTGTTTTGTCATTTCAAGTTTGTGTTTTTTTTGTTCTTTTTCCTTTTCTTTTTTGCTTTTTCTTTACTTTTTTTTTCCTTCTTTGTCTTCTCTCTCTTCCTTTGTGACTTGATTTATGACCGAGAGAGAGGATGATGTGATTTGAGGGAGATTGAGAGAGACGTTGGATCAGATGGATTCGTTTACTCGTGAAGTATTTTGGACGTAGTTAAAATTTTGGGTTATAAGAAGCGGACGACCACATAACCAACCTCAGAAGAAGAAGTAGAAGCTCAACAAGGTGAAGAAGAATACTTATATTTTACTAAAGAAAAAAATAATGGAACATCAGAATGATGGTCGCATTACAGGTATATATAATTTCCTTCGCATTGTTTCATGACACTAGCTGAACACGTAAATTGTGTTCAATTACTAGGTCCTGATAAAAGTTCTAAATGCAGAACGACTATCGAAATATTGTCCGACGAATAATTCACTTGTGGTACCATTATTGTCATTATCATCAATATAATCATCTGGATTCAACTAATCATCACTATCCGTAATACTTTGGAAATCATCGAAATCATCGTTACTATCTAAAGCTAATGTGTCATCTTCTTCATGAGATGAAATAGGAACTTGTCTAGAAGACTCGGACCCGCTTCATAATTAGCGCGTTGAGTACTTATATCGTCAAGTCTTTGTGGTACTTGAGTTACAAAAATACTTATAAATGACGATTGCAATTAATTTCAAGAACAAAACTCCAAGCTTGTTGACAATCTAATAAAAAACAATGTGTCTCATAAACGTGTCTTAATATAAATCATACTGAATAGAAAACTTTCAATAATCAAATTGCGTAAATTATCTAATGTGATACTACGATCAGTTATAAGAATTGGGTGAAACCTCCTTCATAAGATAAACCATTAACTACACCTCCATGCGAGCACCACAGCCTTAAACTTTGATCCATTGCAGATGCAGTGTTTTGAATACAGCTTCTAGTTGACAGAACTAAAGAGTGGCTTCTGGTTGTGTGGGAGCTTCTGCTTGAATGAGAGCTTCTGGTTGAATGGGAGCTTTAAAATGAAAACTTGTAGAAAACTTGGAGTGGGAGCTTCTGATTGAGTGGGAGCTATATTTAAGAAAATTATCCAACGGTCGAAAAAGAAACACTACAATCCGACCGTTACATCCGAACGTTAATATTATATTTAAAAATTGGCGCCAGTAACACTGGCGCCAGAAAAAGAGAAAAAAAGCCAGACAAAAAGACAAATGAAATGACTTGACATTGAAAAAAAAATTACCCAAAAGAAAAAGGAAAAGAAAAATGAAGAAAAAGAAAAAGAAACTAACAGCAAACCCCCCCCCCCCCCCCCCCCCCCCCCCCCCTCCCCTTTGTATCCGACGCCAGTTCACTGGCGCCACTTTTTTTTTTTTTTTTTATTCCCTGGCTCCAGTACAACTGGCAGGGTATTAAAAATAAAAAAAAAAATTCGGCGCCAGTTGTACTGGTTGCCAGACTCTTTTAAATTTATATTTTGTATGGCGCCAGTACAACTGGTGCCACTTCCCTTTCTACGTAATTTGTAAAAATTTCTCCTCTTTTGCGTTATTAATGGAAACTTCATCCCTATGGATGAAATTTTCTGTTCAATTATGTGTACTGTTGTTTAAAGTTATTTGGTTTCATTCATTATTGTGTACGGTTGTTTACGGTGATTTGGTTTCATTCAATTATTGTGTACAGTTGTGTCAGCACGTGAATATGAGAATAAATGCGTTTTGGTTCCATTCATTAGTGTGTACTATTGCGTCAGCACGTGAATCATGTTGCAGTTTGTGTTGGTAAGTTCATTTCCATACATCTGCCTATATATAATGTGTCATTTTGGATCAGAGAATGATAAAGAAGAGGAGGAGAACAAATTAAGGTTATTACTACTATCATCTTCTTCTTTTTACTGCATATTAATCTAATTGATATAAATCTTCAAAGTTTTTCCATTTTGTCATCTTTTGCTCAGCTGTTTAATTTCCTAGCGATCTCTGCAATTTCTTTCTATTTTAAAATTTGGCTTTAGTGTTATTTCTTTAATATTCTTACTGTAATCTATTAGTTCTGATATTGAATATAGGATTTAAGATCTCAAATTATAGTCATTAATTACTTCTGGAGCTTGCTCTTAATTAATAGACTTAAATTATCTTTATCTGAAACCATAACAAGAATACTCAAGGAAATCATTCAATTATAACAAAGTTTAAAATTTTCATTTAATCCAAAATTGAAATATAGGCGTCTTGTAGTATCATTATTTAAATTTTTCTTTACTTTTTTTTTTTCTCTAGCCATATGTTGGGGTTTTTCAAATTATTCTAGAAAGTGGTTCATATGCATGTGACAAATTCCAGATGTGCATTTTAATGTAAGAGATCTTTCTATTGATTTCACACACGGGATGTGATAGCCTATGGTTGGCATGGGAGATATTTTACTACAAGGTAATGATCCTCATCTTAAACATATTTGTTTTTGTCACTCATTTCTTTTACTTTTGGAGATAGACTTGAGAATATATGATAAGAGAGAGTTAGCAACAACGGTTCCTAGGAGCAGGCCTAATTCTTTTACTTTTGGATATAGACTTGAGAATATATGCTAAGAGGAGAGTTAGTAGCAACGATTTCTGGGAGAAGGCAATGGTGATTTTAGTTACTCCAGCTACAAGAGTTTCTATCTCGTGTTTCAGATTATTCATTAATGTTGTGATTGCGTGTTTATTATCATTCTTGTTGTGATTTTAGTCACTCTAACAAGAGTTTCTATCCCGCTTTTGATTATTCATTCTTCTTGTAGCAACACTATTGCAAAGTTTTATACATTCGTTTCTAGAAGTTTGTAATATTTTCTTTACTAGTTTTTGTAATCTTTGTTATATTTGTATTTTGTGTGTGTGTGTATATATATATATATATATATATAATATATATATATATATATATATATATATTATATATATATATATATATATATATATATATATATATATATATATATATATAATGCTTAATTCTATTCATTAACATTGTGCAGAAAATTGAACATGAAGGCATGGATGGTCTTGGCAACAACATGGGTTTGGTGGACTGCCATTGTTGGACCAGTAGCTTGGGTATGCTCATCGTCGTTATCGGTGACTGCAGGCAGACGCAATAATCTCTCGTATGATAGAGTGGAGTTCCATGTCAAGGATTGCACAAAGAAAAGTTACAGTGCTTTTATAGAGTCCCTACGAACACACTTAAGTGGTGGAACCAGTGAGTACAATATTCCATTGATGCGTGCTCCGGATCCATCCGGTCCCCAGGAGTTGCTCTTTGTGGAAATTTTTGATTGGGACGACTTGTCGATCACGTTAGTGGTGAATCTCACTAATGCATACGTGATAGCTTATCAAGCACAAGATCGTTATTACTTGCTTCATGATACTCCCGACAATCCTCAACTCTATGGCAGCAACCCATTCAGGTTTCCTTTTACAGGTAGGTATGGATCACTTCAAACAACTGCAGGAGAACATAGAGAAAATATTGATTTGGGAATTACTGAACTAGCACAAGCAGTTTACACACTCTACTACTGGTCTCCACGTACGGTGGGCATTACCCCTGTGGCTCGTTATCTTATTGTTTTGATTCAAATGGTCTCTGAGGCAGCACGATTCAGAACGATCGAGCAACGAGTTCGTCGAAACATTATACGAGTAGGTCGTTACGAAAGTTTTCGCCCTGGTGTTGGCATGAGATACCTCGAGAATAGCTGGCAAGACCTCTCCGATGCAGTTCAACAATCAAACCAAGGTGTCTTCACTACTCCAGTTAGCTTGCAGACTACCGACTATGACAGAATAGATATTGAAGATGTGGACACAACTCGCACAATTTGCGGCTTAGCACTTCTATTGTATTCATGTGCCCCCCGGCGCCAAAGCCAAGCATTGTTGTTGTCTTCTCGTGATTTTTTAGCTTTGTCCGCATCACTTGATCATAATGTAAGGTCTATGTTGGATATTGTCGATGATGATACTTGTGAACTTTCAGAACCAACAGTGCGTATCAGCGGCCGAGATGGTTACTGTATGGATGTAAAAGGTGGATTTTACAACAACGGAGACCCAATAATCTTATGGTCTTGTGGATACAAAGACAAAGTAAACCAGCTTTGGACCTTTAAAAGAGATGGGACTATTCAATCTAATGGGAAGTGCTTGACTGCTTATGGGTATAGTGCGGGAGCCTATGTGATGATATACGATTGTTCCTCTGCTGTAACTGAGGCTACTCGTTGGACACTGCACTATGGAACCCTTGTAAACCGTCCATCAGGACTTGCTATAGGTGCGGAGTCTGGCAATAGTGGCACAACGCTTACTATGCAGATTAATGTCAATGCTTCCATGCAAGGCTGGCTTGCTAGTAACAACACACGATCTTTCCTTACACCCATTATAGGGCTCGATGATCTCTGCATGCAAAGGAATGGTGAAGAGGACGTGGGTCTAGCTACATGCGATGACAACAACTCGAAGCAGAAATGGTATCTCTATGCTGATGGTTCGATACGGCCTTTGACGGATCAGAACTATTGTATCACTTGTCAACATCACGACCAAGGGAGTAAGATCATCCTTCTTTCTTGTAATTTTGGGGGTGCTAGCCAGCGTTGGATGTTCACCTCTCAAGGAACTATCTACAATTTGCACAATGGATTCGTTATGGATGTTAAACGTTCTAATCCAAGCCTTCAACTGATAATCATTTGGCCCTCTACTGGAAACCCTAATCAGATGTGGTTTACATCTTTCTGATATTGTTTCTACTACTCTCTTGCATTCTACAACCTTTTTCATGTCATGAGAACATCGGAGAAGTCTTTGCCATTCGAATCATGTTTCCTTATTGCTAAAGAGTGTCCTTGTGTGAATGTTTGTATTTCTCATTGTAAGTGTTGTGTTTAGAGCTTGTATGATATCTTTTATACAAGTTTTCTATGATCAATAAAATTGTATTGTTGAGTGTTCCAAATATATTATTTCTCCTCCTATGTCCAACACAAGTAGTTGTCATGTTCGTGGCTTAAAATAAATAAAGTAGATAAAATCAATGTTGTGTGACATATTTGCAATAGCAAGAGTACTTGTACTTAATTATGGAGTGAAAAAGTTATATATCCTTTATATGTACTTCTTCCCTAAGTTCTTGTGTCTGGGGGAAAACATGGTTGGTTCTCTTAATTCTCATGAAGCTTGGATGTATGGACTATATAATTATTTTATTATGTAGATAATTAAGTATGATTTCCAATATTTGTTTTTGACGATATTAAGCAACATGTTACCAAGCTTGTTTTGCCTGAAATATATGATGTAGAAGTAGACTTCCGAATGCAATAATCTACTTAATGTGTAGAGTTCAGGAATAAAGTTGAAATCAAATTCATTTAATTCATGCACACGGACATAAATGAAATATGGATCATGTCAAGCACACAAACAAATTTAGGATCAACATTATTCTATTTATGAAAAACTTATAGCAGCATCAACATTGTTAAGCCAAGCAAAGTCCTATCAGTATATACTGTGTAAGAAAATCCCACCGACTAAATTGAATCTGGATAATATTGAATATATTTATGAAAAACTACTAAAAGGTCCACAAAATTAATTAGAACTACATATCTAAAAGTCCTAAATGTAGAAAAAAATCACTTTTTAGAATTCCACGTTTCTTGTGCTTTTAATAAAGTTATTTGTTTTAACCGAACTAAGCTGGCTCTTGTGGTCAACGAGGAAAAGTATAACTCCATTGGCTAGGTTGACGGTCTCGAAATAATACTGCGGAAGAGATGTGTGTGTACGGTCTCACATTCGAACCGCTGAAGAGGTGTGTGTGTGTGAAAATTGAGGACACTGATGTAGCGTGCACAAAGTCTTGTACGTTATGCCGTACATCGCAAAGAAGAAGAAGAAGAAGTTACAAATCACTTGTCTTCTCATGTGTTTGATTGATTTTGCAGTCGGAGAATGTTGATATTACTGTTCAACAAATTATTTCAAAAATTCAGATTGATAATTTGGCGGATTTATTTCAGGAAGATTTTGTCAACCATTGTAATTGGGACGTTAGTACACGATATCGGAATGCATCGGTTTCAAAGATGTACTAAAGTGTTGCTTCCGAAACAGGGTGTTAAAATTAGTATATAAAGGGAATATTTTACTCATTTTCTTTCCAATTTTTTTTTCTTTGTAAGATTTTAATTAGTCTATAAAAAAAGTTGTTGCCACATAGGAATAACAAATTTTTATCTAAAAAAAAAATCGTTCTCCATTGCAATTGTCAAATAAATTGTGAAACTAACGTGACAAAAGTTACAAAAGACAATATGAAGTTAGTTGTCTAGTTTTAGACAATGCACTTATCAATGTTTTCACCTTATGTCATCAATTATGAATACAAATTATTTTGAAAAATGTCCCTATTTAGTATTTGCATAGGGTCCCACAAAAAAAGGAAGTCCAAAACTTATCATTTTTTGAGAGTGATTAAAAAGGTCCTATTTAGTATTTGTTTAGGGTCATAGGCGGATCCACATTCAAGCCATTGATTGGGGCCCAGGCCCCAGTGAGTTTTTTTTTAAGAGAAAGTAAGTTATTTGATTTTGACTTTGATTTCCAATTGTTGCTAAGTATATTGGAGATCACAGAGGAGTTGCCATTGATTTTGCAAATAAAATATAAAAATATTTGAATGCTGTAGCACTTGTCAAAGTGGCTAAGAGACGATTGCAAGCAGTAAGAGATGATGGATGAGAATCTCTCTTAGGTAAGATCACCGCATTTTTTCTATAGCAAAAGAAAGTGTGAAAAGATGCTTCTCTACAATGAATATTGTTAAGATGGATTTGTGAAACCGAATTTGTGATCATTTTTAAATAATTGTCTTGTATGCTTCATAGAAAAAGAGTTGTTTAGTAGTATTACAAATGATGTTCTAATTAAACGCTTTTAAAGTATGAAAACTCACAAAGAACAATTATGATCAGAAGTAATGTTTTATTGTATAAAAATAGACTAGTTAATTAATATAATATTATTATATCCCAAAAAAAATCCAAGAACGTTGTTCCTGAACCCTTTTATGATTGTTATCCCAGTGGATTGTAATTCTGGATCCGCCATTGTTTAGGGTCCTAAAAGTCGGAAGGCCCCAAAAATTTAACCATGATATATATTATTAATGTGAAATAGTCATTTTTAGAACGATTAACCTTCATATATATATTATTAATATGAAATCTTCATTTTCTAATGTGACTGAAAAAATGTATTTTTTAGCATTTGCATAGGGCAAAAAAAAATTGGAAGGCCCAATTTTCTTATTTTTTAGATTGATTAAAAATATCATTTTTTAACGCATAGGATCCCAGAAACCGGAAGTCCTAAAAAAATTTAACATTTGTAGATGTTATTGATGTGAAATAATCATTTATTTTAGGAATACTTTAGCAAATGCTCTCGTTTTAAATATGAAACTAGCATATACTTCCACTTATTTTTAAAACTAGCACATGCCTCTATTTCTTTGTATGGTACAAAAAATATTTAAGTTATGTCCCCAATAATTTAACTTTATTCTTTATTGTTCTACACATAATGAGGGTATATGTTAGTTTAATAACAAAAAAAAAGTTGAGATATATGCTAGTTTTAATTTTAAAACGGAACATTTGCAAAAATATCTCTTACATTAATATTTTTTTGTTTCATTCAATTAGGACATTTCTAAGGGCACCACACTTTTTACTTGGGGCTAGCCCAAAAGTGTTCAAAAAAATTACAAGTTTGTCATCCATTTTTTTACTTGGGGCTAGCCCACACTACCAAAAGTTGTCCATTTAGCGACGGCCAGATCCGTCGCGAATCCGTCGGTAACATAACTTACCGACGGCATAGCGACGGATATTTGATGAAAATGGCCGTCGGGAAAAACGTCGTCGCTAAAATTGGTCCGTCGCTAAGCCGTCGGACAAATGATTAACCGACGGACTAGCGACTGATTACCGACGGTTGCCTTTCAACGGATTAGCGACGGATTAGCGACTTGTTCCCGTCGGTTTACATGCCATATAATATTAAAATATCCGTCGCTAAGCCGTCGTAAATAGGTCGGTAAAAGCGTATCAGAGAGGTTCCTGATACGCAAAATCAGTCGCTATTCCGTCGCTATTCCGTCGTTAACCTCGACGTTATAGCGACGGATGAGCGACGAGTAGGGCGTCGGCCTGGTTCTGGAAAGCTTCCATAATTCCAGAACCATGTCGACGGATAATGGGTCGCTAGGCCGTCGCTAGTCCGTCGTCATCCTCGACAGATTAGCGACGGATTAGCGACCCATTATCCGTCGACATGGTTCTGGAAACCTACCATATTTCCAGAACCATGTCGACGGATTTGCCGTCGCTAGGTAGTCGATATTTCATCGCTAATATTAATTGTACCCAGTTAGCGACGGATTATCCGTCGCTCGCCCGTCGGTAACTGCAAATATTTATATAACCCAGTTAGCGACGGATTATCCGTCGCTCGTCCGTCGGTAACTGCAAATATTTATATAACCCAGTTAGCGACGGATTATCCGTCGCTAGTAAGTCACTCATCGGTCGCTAAAAAGATATATCCGTCGCTAATTAGTCGCTAGTCCGTCGCTAAATGCAACATTAATAAAAAAAAATTACAGAAACATTCTATTTCCTTTTCGTAAATATTACACATATTCATAATATCCAATATCCAAACATCCATGTACGATCAACAAATATCTAAATATCCAAATTCATAATATCCAATATCAAACAGAAATATCCAAACATCTATGTACAAATATCCAAACACAAATACACAAATTCATAATATCCAAACATTCATGTACGCTTCCAAAATATCCAGAATTCAAAATCCAAAAACAGTACAAATATCCAAAAATAGTACAAATATCATTGAGATGGATCGCGTCGTCGTTCGGCTCTGCGGATGTACTCTTCCACCATGTACGCCGGCACCTGGGACAACACATGCTCTGGAAGCGTGCGGAGCTGCTCTGGCGACATCAATTCCATGAGCCCAATGAGCGCAGTATCCGGTACCAGGCGGACCTCGGCAGAACGGTCAAATGAATAACGTCCAGGGTCGGAAGGACCGGCAACCGCACTAGACGGACCGGGAGCAGACGGATCTGGACCGGGAGCAGAAGAAGGACGCAGAAGGCGCTCCAGCACATCCGACATTAGACTCCGCATTTTTGACATATCGGAGGTGAGAGTCGCAAGCTGCTTCCTCATATCGTCCGACGGGGGCGCGGGAGGAGGCGGGGGCGGTGGATATCTCGGAGTCGCGCCCTGCAACGACGCCGCCAGGGAACCTACGCCGTAGACGCGCCCTTTATTAAAGCCGCCGACAGACTCTACGAACACGTCGTCGTAGCGAGCGGCCATAGAAGAGGGCGTCTGGGTGGGCGTCGTTTCGCCGACAACCTCGGCAGGGGGCTCAATCTGACTAAGGGCCTCACGATATGCAGCCTATCCAATGAATGTGTTTATACTATAAGTTTTCCTAAGTTATAATCTAAATCCTATGTTTCCCTAAGTTATAATTTGAATCCTACGTTCACCTAATTAAGTTAACAATAATTATATTTCTAATATAAATCTCATAAACGTAATTACTTACATCAGTCGCCTGGGCCCTCGCGTCGACGAAGCTCCCGTCTGCCCGCCTTTTGTGTGTATGTAGGAATACATCGTAGGCGGTGACCGACTCCGGCTCTCTCCCCTCCTTTACCGCCCGTTGTGCCTGCATACGAAATATACGTCGAATTTAATTAACTACGTATATTAATAGTACCGAATTTAATAGTGAAATAAATTTGCGGTATCTCACCAAATCTGTACGCGTCGCTGCGTGGGCCCTTGAACCTCCCGTATGCAGACCAGCGGCCTGTCTGCTCGCCTTCGCTTTCTCTGATTTCTCCCTGTACTGAGCAGTATTCATCTTATCCAACATCTGCTCGTAGTACTCCTCCCGGAGCCACTTCTTCCTCGAATGCGCCGTACGAACGTCGTACACCGCATCCCGTATCTTCTTCCCGGCGGCGGCTTTGTAGGCCTTGCGAATCAACTCCTCGCGATGGGGGGGCCACCAGAACGTCGTCTGACATACAAATTAAATTATCACGTAATTAAAAAATTAGTGGATTAAAGAATAATTAATAATTAACCAAAAGATATATATATACCTTCATCTCCTCGAGCCAGACGTACTGCATGTTCTGAGGCACCTCAGAAAAATTGAGGTAGGGGCCATGGTAGTTTTCCCGGATAATTTGCCCGAGTATCCGGGCAGCATCATACGGGAAAAACCTACAAAGAAGCAAAGACTGGATTATTAACTTGAATAAATGAAACAAATTTAATAAATTAACTTAAATTTACTTACGTATCACCCGCGGGCCATAGCTCTCGTCGGTTCTCGCCTATCGGCCTCTCTGGAGGCGTCGGAGGATCCGCGGGTCCGCGGATGTACTCACCGGTAGCAGGATGAAGCTGAATCCGGGGGTACTCCGGAGCCCACCCTGCAGTAACTGATGGTGTACCCGCTGGTGCATCCGGGGGCGGAACGGATCCGCTAGCGGATGGAGTCTCAGGCCTCGATGAAGATGAAGGTAGCGCCTCGGCAGATCGACGGCGGGAAGAGTCTGTGGCCGGGCTCTCCAGGTCGGGATCGGAGGACTCTATATCCGGGGAATGTGGAAGGCGACCACGACCGCTACCACCACGACCGCTACCATCACGTCCACGGCCAGTGCCGCTACCACCACGACCGCTACCATCACATCCACGGCCAGTGCCGCTACCACCACGCCCACCACGGCCAGTACCGCCACCACCAGCACCACTACCATCACGTCCACGGCCACTGCCAGCAGCACGAGTGGTAGTGACCATGACCTGTAAATAGAACACATAAATATAATTAACAATATAGAAGTATAAATGAATATAAAACTGAACTAAAATATATATACCAGCAGCAGGGCGGCGAGTGCCGTCAAGACAATGAGAACTAAGAGTGCCATCTGTAAAAAGAAAATCATACAATAAGTAGATGATCGAACGACAAAAACATAAACTGAAATAAGAATGTGTCCGTCTAAACTGAATTCACTAAGTTGTAAGTGCTTCTAATATATACCGATATTTAATCTAATCATCGTTATCGTCCTCGTCCTCATCGTCATCGTCATCGTTCTCATCCTCATTCTCATCGTCGACTTCATCTATATCATCATCCTCATCGTCGACTTCATCTGTATCATCATCCTCATCCTCATCCTCATCCTCTTCTTCTTCTTCTTCTTCTTCTTCTTCTACTTCTTCTTCAGGCTCAATACTTGGGACAAGACGCCTCTTTCTCCCCTGGTTGACAGCTAAGTCTTGTATATCAACCTCTTCCTCCCTTCTATTTTCCTCAGCATGAGGTATATCGACATCTTCCACGTCCATGGTATCCGACTGTTGTCCCATGTATTGGGGCTTCTCGATCTGGTCCTCTTGGTATGCTGGGTCTCCAACGTTGAATGTATTTCTAGATTTAATCTTGCATACTGCCCACCAGTCAAATCGATCTCTACGACGCCTTGGGTAGCTTGTATAGTAGACTTGAACAGCCTGACTTGCTATTGCAAACGTGTCGGACCCTCTATACCTCCTGCGATGATTTATATCGACGAATCTAAATTGTTTATCGATTCTCCAACCGATATTTGGTCTCGTATCGAACCACTCACATTTGAACATCACAATATGCATATCATATGGGGCACTATATTGTAAATCTACAATCTCCCGAAGCACTCCATAATAGTCAAAGTCCGGCTCGTCGTCATAGATGGTACCTCTTATGCAAACACCAGAATTCTTGGTATCGAAGCCGTCATTGAGAAATTCGGCATTTATAGCATGCTGAGTTGACTTAAACTTGAAGCCATTAACGACATAGCCTGACAAAGTCTTTGCATGCTTCTTCGGTCCCAATGCCAAATAACGAATGCTCTCATTTATGAGTGTTGTTTCAGGCAATAAAACCTGTAAACATGTATTGATAATTTAATATTTTAGCTGCATATATTTTAATGGTAGCCGCATAACATATTATCTCAGTTACTTACGTATTTACGAAACCAGGACGGAAAGGTACAATCAACCTCTCTTTGAAGTCCCTCATCTGTAATATATGGTGTCCTCATTTTGACTTCACCTCTAAATACACTGTTAGAGAGAATAAAAATAAGTGTAGTCACTTAATTCACCAAATTAGAGATTATAACGAGGCGTAGTCACTTACTTCTCCAAATCTCTCACTTCTTGTATGTCACAATTTAACAAGACATATCGGTGAGCGGTATCATACTCATCGTCGGTCAACCACCGTTTCTTACTAGCCCCAATAGGCTTGCCCCTTAAATTGAATATACCTCCATCCTCAACGTCTTCTTCATTCCTTTGAGGTCTATTTCGATTTGTCTCGACATGAGTATCGAAATAAATGGAGCAGAAATTTGACACCTCCTCGATAAGATATGATTCGCATATCGAAGCCTCTATATGAGCCTTGTTGCCAACTTTCTTCTTTAGATGGTGTAGGTACCTAAAGAGACAAATTATCTTGAGAATTAACAATGAATTGTAAAATCCACTTAAATTTCACTTAAATTATATCGATTTTTATTTACCTTTCAAAGGGGTACATCCATCGATAATGAACAGATGTACCGACACGGGCTTCGTATGCTAGATGAATCGGTAGATGCTCCATGCTGTCGAAAAAGCCCGATGGAAATATTTTCTCTAACTTGCAGATTGTTAAGACAATCTTCTCCTCAAGTTGTACCATATGTTGCACCGTCAGCTTAGTTGAACAGATATCCCTGAAGAATGTAGACAGCTCGGCCAACGGAACCCATACAGCAGAAGGCAACAACTCTCTCAAAGCAATGGGCAGTAATCTTTCCATAAACACGTGGCAGTCGTGACTCTTCATTCCCGTTAGCTTGCGTTCATTGAGATCAACGCATCTAGACAAATTTGAAACATAGCCGTCGGGAAATCTTAAATTAGATATCCACTTGCAGATTATTAATCTATCTTCCTTGCTCAATGTGTATGGCGCTATAGGCTTACTTAATTGTCCACTAGCACCCCTTTGTATCAAGTTCAGATGAGGACGCTTGCATATCTCGGCTATGTCTTGTCTTGCTTTTGGATTGTCCTTCGTCTTTCCTTTAATATCCATGACGGTATTGAAGACATTATCGAACACGTTCTTTTCGATATGCATGACATCAAGATTATGCCTTATAAGATTATCTTTCCAATAAGGCAAGTCCCAGAAGATACTCCGTTTGGTCCAGTTATGGCTTTGTCCGAACCCCTCGACACGATGGTTCGATGGATCTTCCATTGCGGTGGGCAATTCCTTTACAGCTTCCCAAATATCGTATCCCGAAAATCTGGCAGGAGGTTGAGAAAATTCTTGTTTTCCATATCTGAACGCGTCCTTATTCTTTCTCCAAGGATGGGTCGCGGGCAGAAATTGACGGTGACAGTCAAAGAAAGAAGTTTTTCCTCCATGCCTAAGGCGGAACGCCTTACTATTTTCCATGCATATCGGACAAGACATGTTGCCGTGCGTACTCCATCCCGACAGCATACCGTATGCTGGAAAATCATTGATTGTCCACATGAGTGAAGCTCTCATCTGAAAGTTCTGTTTCCTGGAAATATCATAGGTCGTGACGCCGATCTCCCACAGCTGTTTCAGCTCATCCACCAACGGCTGTAAATATATATCGATGTTCTTCGTCGGATTTTTAGGACCGGGTATGATAGCTGTCAGAAACATATAAGGAGTCTTCATACACATCCATGGTGGCAGATTGTAAGGGGTAAGAATGACCGGCCAGCATGAGTACTGAGATCCCGACTGTCCGAAAGGGGCGAAGCCATCAGCACATAGCGCCAGACGTACATTTCTAGGCTCTGCAGCAAAATCTGGATGACACAAATCAAAATGTTTCCACGCCTCTCCATCCGAAGGATGTGACAATTCTCCTTCGTCCTTTATGCGTTCTTCGCTGTGCCACGTCATGTGTTCTGCTGTATTTAGAGACATATACATCCTCTGCAAGCGCTTCGTGATCGACAAGTAATGCATATACTTGTAAGGACGTCGTTTTCTAGTCGACTTTCCTTTTCCCTGTACTGGCTTGTAACGATCCGCATTACAGAAGCTGCAACTTTCTGATACGCAATTCTCTTTGTAGTACAACATGCATCCGTTGCGACAATAATCTATCTTCTCGTACCCCAGTCCCAGTTGTCGGACCATCATCTTTGACTTGTAGAAGTTTTTTGGTAGCTCTTTTGATTCCTTCGGTAACACCTCCTTGATTACTTCTGTGATCCGATTATAGCAAGCTTGTGGCAAGTTAAAATCAGACTTTATGTTCAACAACCGCATCGTCACTGACAGTGCGGAATGAGTCTCACAACCAGGATATAGAGAAGTATCTGCGTCCTGAAACATGTCATAGAACTCCTTCGCCTCGGGATTAGGATCCTCCGGATCAAAATTAGGCCCTGCCGCATCATAGACCATATCTCATGCAAGGTTCTGCAGATCTCCATAATCAACAGAGCATCCGTGGTCTTCGATGACATCCGTTGCAGCATTATCATCAAAAGCATAAGTAGCAGCTTCCGCAGCCTGTCTTTCCGAATATAGTTCACCTTGCGATGACCACAGGCCATAATTACGTACGAAACCTTTACGGGTCAAATGATCTCTCACAGTCACCACTTCTTCGTAACGTCTATTGTGACATTTAACACATGGACACTTAATTTTGTTACCGTCCATGTACTGAGCTTTGCTCATTGCATAATTAAGAAATACTTCCACGCCTGCCTGAAAATCGTCACTCACACCAATTCTACTCTCGTGTTGCCGTTTGTACATCCATGTACGATCAACAAAATAACGACTCATCCTCAATTTGGATGTGAAAATCTGTATCGTAAGACAAACTAAACATAAGAATAGCCCGATACCGATACTCATAAATTTGGATTAGGGTTAGGATGTTAGATATAAGTGAACTAGGTGATGTAGAGTACAATATAGGGAACTGTGAATGGACTGAAAGTTGCACATGAGAAGGTTCAATGAAGGGCCCATAAATGGGTTCACATGATAAGTTAGTAAGAATCCACATCACTATACATACTCCCCCGTCTCAGGAGTGTGTCTGGCTCCTATTTAGAACAACACAGGTCACAACATGTCCAGAATAGCAAAACAGAGCTCTACAATGTATATCGGTATCGGACTATTCCTACGAGTATTGGTATCGGCGATATCAATACTCGTGTGAATAGGAGATTGCAATATAAGTCTAAGCTATCTAGCTAACATGTATACTTGCATTTACATTGTATCATAACTTGTATCTAGTTACCTTGCTAATCATGTATATACTCTTAACATATATGAAGACACTATACTAACATGTATTTAAATCAAGGTTCAAAGTATCGGTATCGGAATCGGTATCGGACTAAATATTCCTACGAGTATTGGCATCGGCGATATCAATACTCGTGTGAATAGGAGATTGCAATATAAGTCTAAGCTATCTAGCTAACATGTATACTTGCATTTACATTGTATCATAACTTGTATCTAGTTACCTTGCAATATAAGTCTAAGCAATCTAGTATTGGTATCGGCGATATCGGTAGTATCGGCGGTATCGGATCGAAGTATCGGATTTTTTTGGTATTGGAAAACAAATAATTATTAAGTTATTCTCAACAAGACCAACCTCACATTGAAGAATGACAAAATCTACTTACTACAAATCCTTCATACTTGACATCATGTACACCATCTATTCAAACATGATGAAAGAATACCCAAATAAAGAACAAGATCATACCCATGATGGAAGAGATGACACATAAATAACTCATCATACTCAACAAATAACTACCCAGATCAAAGAAGTCCAAGATAACCCATACCTATCCTGGAATATCTTACTAGAAGCACACTGTTGTACGGACACAAATACGACACGACATAATAGGGGGACACTGCGACGATTCGGCACCAATTTTGGGTGTCTTAATGTATTTTCGAGTAACCATATTGTATTCAATACATGTCGTGTCTTAACGTATTCTGGAGTGTCGGTGTCATGTCCAATAGGTGTCCCACAGGACCCCCGACCCCCCTGCCCTCTCCACCCCCCACCCCCCCGCCCCCCGACCCCCCTGCCCCCATTCCCGACCCCCCCCCCGACCCCCCTGCCCCCATTCAACACCCCCCCGACCCCCCTGCCCTCTCCACCCCCCACCCCCCGACCCCCCTGCCCCCATTCCCCACCCCCCCAACCCCCTGACCCTCATTCCCCACCCCCCACCCCCTGCCCCCATTCCCCACACCCCCCCGACCCCCTGACCCCATTCACCACCCTCCCGCCCTCTCCACCCCCCGCGAAGCCGACCCCCCCCCCCACTCCCCCCTCCCCCTCCGGCCCCAAAACCCAAAATTAGAGAAAGAGAGAGAGAGAGAGAGAGAGAGAGAGAGAGAGAGAGAGAGAGATACCTGGTAGAGAGAGAGAGAGCCGCGAGAGAGAGAGAGAGAGCCGCGCGCGAGAGAGAGAGAGCCGCGAGAGAGAGAGAGAGTTTTGGGGGGAATGAAAAATCCCCCCCCGTCGGTTCAATTTAAGTTAGGGCACAGAACCTAGCAACGGAATAGCGACGGAATAAATTAGTCGCTAAACCGTCGCCAATTAAAAGGTGTTTTCCGACGGATATATCCGTCGCCAGTTAGTCGCTAAAGTTCCCGCCAATGTTTTAAAGATTTTGCCGCCAACATTTGCGACGAATAAGCGACGAAAAATAATCAGTCGCTAACGTTCGTCGACTTAGCGACGGAAACCCGACAAATTTTTACATTTAAAATTGGAAAAAATTATGTTATGTTGTCTGTCGCTACTCCGTCGCTAAGATGTCGGAAATTGGTCGCTATTAGCGACGGAATCCGTCCGTCGCTAAACTTCCGTCGGTAAAGTGGGGTATTTTAGTAGTGCCAATCTTTTTCAGCAAGTTGGCAGTCCTAACATATGTTAGGACTGCCAACTTAGTGGCAGTCCTAGGACTGCCAGCAAGTTGGCAGCCCTAATATATGTTAGGACTGCCAACAAATTGGCTGTCACGCCCCAGAACCAGAATACTGGAGAGCGGGGGGGCATGCATAGCCAGCTACGTATAGAGAAATGGAATCCACCTCGCTATACGGTCACGGCTGTCTAGATATGAGGGTTTACTACAAGCCATCAGTCTCTTAAGGTCAAGTACAAGCCTATTGTCTCAATCTCAAACAAGTAATATAGTTACAAGATGTTAGACCATCAAATATACAATAATAAGACGTCCCAAATATTACATATTCGGATGATCATGAAGCTAGTCGTACAAAATGCGAGGACTAGCAAGAGTTTAGTCATATATGGTCAACCCTAAGATTTGTTAATCATATTTACAGCCCGTAGGCAGACAGTAAGTAAAAGTACAATCGAGCTAACAGGTGTTCGTCAGCTAAATGCCTCAAAAGAATAATTTTACATTTCAGTGGGAGAAAAAAAAGAGAAAACCCACTCGTTGCCCTGATTTCGTCTAGTGGTCACCATCGGGCTGGAAATACGGTAGATCCTCGGGAGCTGCTCCAAAATCTGGCCATACAAAACCAGCTGGGTCAGACCCCAGAACGAGCAAGTGCCACAAGGGAGGCCACAAATAAGAACAAAACCAGCATATCAGAACATAATGAATAAAAGAAAAGTACAAGTAGACAAAGAGTACAACAAGGCAATAAACGACTAGGGACGTGGAACCATTCCGGAAGCCAGGTTACAACCCGTAAACCAAACAAGGATCGGGGTTATAACCCTTCGCCTGAATAGAACTTTGTCTCCAACCATTTATTGTTAATGTTAAGTAAAGACAAACATGCTCAGGGGATGCCAGGTACTGGAGCCAGACAAGACCTAGACAAGGCTGGACATCATCCATTCATAACACGGCCAAGCAAATACTACGGATTGATACCTTAACTAACTAGGGTTATCACAAGCCTAATTACTAATACGATGCAATGAGACATTCCAACAGTCACAAGTCCTGCAGACTATCCAGTTATCCTTCCGCGGGTTGAGAGTATAGGTGGATACATTGCCCGAGAGACAATGTACCCTTAGGTGACTTAGAGGGTGCAACACATAACAGTGTGCTGGAAATGTGCGCTACTCGTCGGCATACTACAAGTCCATTAAAGCACCCAGATAATGAGACCGCCTGTGACTGGGAATTCTCCATAAGCTATAGTTTGATCTAGTCATTACCCTAGTCCGATTTAGTGTAGATCCCTGACCGTGGTAACCAGGGACTCACATCCTAGACATGATGTAAGACAATACAAGTGGATTGCACAAACAGCAAAATGATCACCCACGATGTCAAGATTAGTTATACAAGTCAAGTTAGCCGTCGCAACAGCATCAAGTTTACAAGTCGTGTTTTACTAGTCAGGAGTGCGCCACCATGGGCCACTATCAAGTTATTAATGTTACAGAGGTTAATTACTGGTTACAGGTTAAGAGTGCACCACATCGGATCACTACCAAGAAGATCAGAACGTGTTAAATTCATAAATCACAAAAAATCACGAAAGTCGTACTTAGTCATAAGGTAAAACACAGAAAACCGTGCCTAGTCGTGTCGAGTCAAATCAAGTCGTACTGTGAGGATCAAAATCTCAGAAGACTCAAAATCAGCAAAAAAGAGAAGCCAGGGGTCTAAGGGAGGTACTAGGGGCAAAAGGGGTACCAAGGCACAGGGTGCGCCAAGCAAGTGGCAGCCCAAGGGGCGCCAGGCAAGTGGCAGCCCAAGGGGCACCAGGCAAGGAAGAGTCGGGACGAGCCGCGCCAGGGTCACATAGGGTCAGGTTGCGCCAAGTGGCGCGAGCCCAAGCTGCGCCAAGCCAGGCCGCGCCAAGAGGCGCTGGCCAGGGGAAACTGAAGTGCGCTAGGGTCGGGTGGCACCAAACGTGCCAGAGCTGGGTGGCACTGACTGCGCTGGGCCACGAGGGCGCTAGGATGCGCTGGGCCTCGAAGGCGCCAGACTGCGCTGGGGGGGTGCGCCAGCGCTAAGGAGCGCGGGGCGGCTGAGCGGGTTGGCGCCAGCGCTAAGAAGCGCTGGGCTGGATGGCACCGACGCTAAAGAGCGCCGAGCCGGCTGGACTGTGCTGGGGGCAGGGAGTCTTCTTCTCCAAGCTGAGAAGAAAAGCCATGGAAACTAAAACTTTCCATGACCAAAATTAGGTCAAAACTCAACGAAATCCAACTTTCCAAGAGTCTAAACTGTATAAAATCTAATTCTCTTCCACATGGAAGCATCAAAACATTAAAAATTGGAAGTTTAATAGACCAAAACCATAAAAATCCAAAAATAATAGAAACTTAGATCTAGAAAAATCAAAGCTCCAAATCCAAAAATTCCAAGTTCTAATGTTATTCATAATGGCCTAATAGAGCTAATAGACAAATAAAATTGGGCTCTTATTTGGTAATATTTGGTGGCAAGATGCACTTGCCTATGGGGTTGTGGTGTATAGAAGAAGGAAGAAGAAGATGAAGAAATAAATAAATGATGGAGTTATGAAGAGAGAGATGGTAGGTGGAGGGTTTTAATGTGGTGTGATAATGGAGGGTGGAGGTTGATTATAGGCTAAAGTGGTCCAATGCATAAACCAAACCAAACCAAACCAAATCCTTCTCTAATCAAATAAAACCAAGCCAAGCTGAAACCCAAATACGTGAAAACGAAAATCCGCAAGTCGAGCCAAGACAAAATACAGGCCAAGATCCGTATACGTATACGAGATACTAAATACAAAAACCGAGGGTGACAACTCTACCTGTAGTGCCCCGTCCCTATATCGTGCCCCGTTGTCCGTCCACGGGGTGCACGAGAAAGGAACACTGTCGCTATCGACTCGGTCGGGACCGATAGGTCGGGATCGATCGAATCGATCGAACGGGAACGGTTGAATTAAGATCCATTCCACGTTATGGAATGGCTTCTTCGGAACCAAGTCCCACATTCAGCGGATAGCGCCTCGAGGATTGACTCTGCGGCTGAGTCGGGAGAGACCTTCCGTTGCTCTGCTTTTCACGTCGCTTGCGTTGGTTTTGGCTTTGGTTTTCTGAATGCGTTTTCGTGAATGTTTTCGATGGTTTTCATGTTCGAGCTCGCATTTTCTATCGAACTCTTGCATAATACAGTGTTCTAATCGGTTGCTTGTGCGATTTCAGGTGATTGCGTAGGCGACGTCTAGCGCAGCCAACAAGTCCCTCGCCTCAAGCAAAACTCAAGGTGAGTGGCTGACCTCCTTCGTCTCGACCCTCTATTTCAAAATGTGAACCCAGGTAATGATATCGTAATTGAATGAATTGCTTAAAGAATACAAGTCCTATGGATTAGAGGAGAAAAAGATGTGTTGCGTAGAAAAGAGATAGAATTATTACAAGCCTGCAAAACAAACAAGTAAATGAATCGATTACGGTCTTGGACAACTTGTCGACAAGGGCGATGGTTTCTTCGAGCGGCAACCCGGGGCCACGGGACCGACTCGGCCTAGGAAGAAACAGGTTATAGCCGAGCTGGGTATGAAGCAACCGGTAAGACGGGGACTTGCATCGGAGCTAGCTACTTGCGTTGCAAGGGTCCCGTATTACCAGGCTATGTCCAAATGGCTAGTTATTGCCAGTGACCTTCACATCAAACACTTGGTATAATTGTTAACAATGAGCATGGAAGGTAACGATAACGTCAAAATGCTTTGTATAAAATGTTTAGGGTGGCTAGAAAGATCATCAAAATGGAAGTCATATGATTTTTATCTATTCTTGAACCAAATAAGAGCCCGGAAATTAATTAGTCACTCGCCAGTACATGTTGATTGTACCGATCCTCGCTCTCTCTCCACAGGTACGCTAAATCAGGAGGAGCGTGCCACGTGAAAGAAGGAAACGCTCGTGTGTTTTGAAGCTTCGTTCGTGCGGTCGAAGCTTGGATCCAATCTCTTTTGAAGACTTCGCTGTTGAAGGCTAGAAGACAGATGGAGCGACTGCCCACTATCCCAGGTGGTTTTGAAATGCTGGTTGTAAACAGGGATGAAATGTATGGAATGGCTATCTCATCGGCCTTCATTTTGTAATGGAGTCAGTTTGTAAAAAGCCCGCGCGGCGTCCTTATATCGAGTCTGTAACATGATGTTCATTATCAATAAAGCTTGAGTTTTCCTTCTATATGAATGTGTTCAATTTCTCTGCGTACTCTTATATTTATATGCTGTTGTATCGGATGACCTTATGAACCGCCTTGTGCAAGCGCAACTTAGGCTTGCACGGCATCACGCCCGGGGGACGACTATCGATTCTACCGAATCGGGGCGTGACATAATGGTATCAGAGCACGGCTTTACGTCCTTGGCCTCCAGTGTCGAGTTTCTAGTCTCAAAACCGTTGGTCTCGTGTCGATGAGATATGTCATTCCATACGAGTGAGTCCGTGATAAGTATTATGACTAATGTATTTTTGCCTTCAAATTTCCAGAAAGTGCGGCGGTGAACGAAGAAAGTGCTTCGAGCGGCTCGAGTAGCTCGAGGCCCGGACCCTCTAACGATGCCATGGAGCGGATGTTGCGCATGCTGGAAGCACAACAACAACAAGCTCAGGAGAATCAACGCCTGAATGAGCAACATCGACGGGAGACTGAGGCACATCGACGGGAGGTAGAGGCACGCCAGACCCAGTTCGAGTCCCGATTCGATGCACAATTCAAGTTGCAGCAGAAGCAGCTTGATACTCTTCAGCAGATTGTACAGACAGGGGTGGCCAACAACAACAACTCTGCGACGACTCCTGCCGTGACCGAGCCTGCGGCCAGACAAAGCGAAATCGAACCAGAGGCACCCGAGCTTATGCCTGCGGCACCGAGAAGTTCCAACTTCGACGTGTCAAAATTCACAAAAAGCTTCCGTACTTCCTTTTGCGGTACTGAAGACCCTTCGTTGGTAATCGATTGGCTGGAGGAGTTGGAAGACCGGTTCGAGCTTCTGGGCGTCGATGAGTCCAAGAAAGTCGCTTGCGCTCAATTCTACTCCGATTGAACGCGCACGACTGGTGGGCCGTGCAAAAGCGAGCAATCAGACACGACAACGAGGCAGCGACGATATCTTGGGCTACCTTTCGAGAGGCGTTCGAGATCGAGTACCTTCCCGATGCCATTCGACAAGAGAAGGAGAATGAATTTATGCAGCTAAAGCAAGAGAATATGACGGTGCGGCAGTATGCAGCAGAGTTCAACAAGTTAGCCAAGTTTGCTGGACAATACCTGCCTTCCATGGCGAGTCGTGCACGACGGTTCGAAGTGGGCCTACGACCATCTATCGCCGCCCATGTGTCTGTTCCCAAATACCAAACGATGGGGGAGTCTCTCAACCACGCCCTCCGCCTTGAAAGCCAATACCCTCCAAGTGCTGCCGGCGCTGTGCATACCTACAATCACAAATGCCCTAGCCACGCGGGAGGAAACAATGGGACCAAGCGTCCAAACAATGGACAACAAGGCGGGTACCAAGGGCGTAACCCATGGCCATATTGCATCCGCTGCCGCCGGAACGGTCACACTATCGCCGATTGTCCGATACCAGTGGATGGATGCTGGAACTGTGGCAAGAAGGGCCACATTCGTGCTGAGTGTCCAAGCAGAAGGCCGAACCCAACGGCGCCCCAACAGCACTGTCCAGCGGGGCCTCAGCAACACCGCCCAGGGAATCAAGTTCCAGCGCCTCGAGCCCAGCAACCTGTACCGCAAAATGGCCAAGACCGTCGCCCCAATGCCCAGGGCCGCGTCTACGCCATGACTCGAGATGAAGCGCTGGCATCAGACACGGTCGTGACAGGTATACTTAGTTTTAATAATGTGTCTGCTCGCGTACTATTTGATTCAGGTGCTTCGCATAGTTTTATAGCGGCGGACTTTGTCGCCGAGCACAAATTTCCATTAGTATCATTAGACCTCGACCTTAGTGTGAGCACACCTTCGGGCACACCTATACTCACTAATTCAGCCTGCACCGACGGGATTATCTGTATCGGCGGTCAAAAGATCGGTCTGGACGTGATGGTCCTAGACATGAATGACTTCGATATCATTCTGGGAATGGATTGGCTCGGGCCGTGCAACGCAACCATAGACTGTGCCAGGAAGACGGTCACTTTCCGCATACCAGGAGTGCCTGAATTCTGCTTTTCGTGTGGTGAGGCGTCGTCGACCTACATGTTGATCTCGGCAATCTCTGCTCGGAGGATGCTGCGTTCTGGGTGCGAAGGCTACTTGGCGTCCGTCCGAGACATGCGACAGGATGGTGCAAACGTAGGTCAGACCGACGTTGTGGCAGAATTCCCCGATGTGTTTCCGGACGAGCTACCCGGCATGCCCCCCGACCGAGAGATCGAGTTCAGCATCGATACATTTCCCGATACTCGACCGATTTCTAAGGCCCCGTACAGAATGGCTCCCGCCGAGCTGAAGGAACTCAAGGTCCAGCTACAAGAGTTACTCGATAAAGGGTTTATTCGGCCTAGTGTTTCACCGTGGGGAGCGCCCGTATTGTTCGTAAAGAAGAAGGATGGGTCCCTGCGTCTGTGCGTCGATTACCGGGAGCTGAACAAAGCCACCATCCGGAACAAGTACCCATTGCCCTGCATAGACGACTTATTCGATCAACTGCAAGGCGCCTCGGTATTTTCGAAGATTGATCTCCGCTCAGGTTATCATCAACTCAAGATCAAGTCAGACGACGTACAAAAGTCCGCCTTTCGCACTCGTTACGGCCACTACGAGTTCCTGGTGATGCCATTCGGCCTGACGAACGCCCCTGCCGCCTTCATGGATCTGATAAATCGGGTATTTCGACCCTTCCTTGATAAATTTGTCGTAGTCTTTATTGACGATATTCTGGTCTACTCGAAAGACAGGGCGCAACATGCAGAACATCTGCGGACCGTGCTCCAGACACTTCGAGAAAATCAGCTATATGCAAAGCAGAGTAAGTGCAAATTTTGGCTCAGCAGCGTATCCTTTCTGGGTCACATCATTTCGTCCGAAGGTATTGCAGTCGATCCGAAGAAGGTGGAAGCCGTTGCTGATTGGAGGCGGCCTGCGTCTGCTAGTGAGATTCGAAGCTTTCTTGGTTTGGCGGGATACTATCGACGCTTCGTGAAAGACTTCGCGAAGATTGCATCGCCATTGACTCGCCTCACTCAAAAGGGAGTCGCGTATGAGTGGTCGGATGACTGTGAAGCTTCATTCCAGGAGCTAAAACGGCGATTGATTTCGGCACCTATACTCGCGCTTCCGGATGGGCCAGAGGGTTTCCAGATATTCAGCGATGCTTCAGGCCAGGGCTTGGGATGTGTGCTCATGCAGCGGAACAAGGTGATATCCTTCGCCTCGAGACAATTGAAGCCGCACGAGAAGAACTATCCTACGCACGACTTGGAGTTAGCGGCAATTGTGTTTGCGTTGAAATTGTGACGTCACTATCTATATGGTGTGGCGTGCGTGATCTATACCGACCACAAAAGCCTCAAGTATCTCTTCACTCAGAAGGAATTGAACTTACGACAGCGGCGCTGGCTCGAACTGATAAAAGACTATGACTTGACGATCGACTACACTCCGGGCAAGGGAAATGTTGTGGCGGACGCTCTGAGTCGGAAATATCTTGCCTCGCTCTCCATCGACCGCAGACTACTACAAGACTTAGAAGAAATGGGCATCGATCTCCGGGTTCGATTCAGGGATATACGGTTGGCGCAGCTGCAGTTAGAGCCGAGTTTGCTGGAAAAGATCAAGACCGCTCAGAAGGATGATCCGTACCTGAAGAAAATGCGCGAGCGAATTTCAACAGGTAGTGCGACCGACTTTGCGGAAGACAAGACCGGCGTGCTGAGAATGAATGGTCGACTATGCGTTCCGGATGATAAAGAACTACGAAGGGAGATAATGTCGGAGGCCCATTATACGAAATATACATTGCATCCAGGCAGTACCAAGATGTATAAGGACCTCCGTACGACCTTCTGGTAGCACGAGATGAAGAGAGATGTGGCGCTCTTCGTGTCGCAATGCATGGCCTGTCAGCAGGTGAAAGCTGAACATCAACGACCGGGCGGGGAGATGCAGAACCTTGCCATTCCAGAGTGGAAATGGGATCATGTCACGATGGACTTTATTGTTGGCCTGCCGAAGACTCTACGGGGGAACGACGCTATCTGGGTCATCGTCGATCGACTAACCAAGTCAGCGCACTTCATTGCCATCTAAGTTACTTGGAGCGTTGATCGCCTGGCACAGATTTATCTTGACGAGATAGTACGGCTGCACGGAGTTCCAGTATCCATCGTCTCTGATCGGGATTCACGGTTCATGTCGCGATTCTGGAGTAGCCTTCAGTCGGCGCTGGGTACCAAGTTGCAATTCAGCTCAGCTTACCATCCTCAGACCGACGGCCAAACGGAGTGCGTTAATCAGATTCTCGAAGACATGCTACGGCTCTGCGCAATTGACTTCAAATCAAGCTGGGACGTCCACCTACCGTTGGCAGAATTTGCATACAATAATAGCTATCAGTCCAGCATCCAAATGGCGCCGTATGAAGCTTTGTACGGCCGGAAGTGCAGATCGCCCATTTACTGGGATGAAGTCGAGGAACGGCAGATACTCGACCCGGAGCTGGTGGAACAGACTGTGGAGAAGGTCAAGCTCATTCGGGAAAGACTGAAGATTGCACAGAGTCGGCAAAAGAGCTACGCCGATACCCATCGAAGACCGCTTGAGTTCCAGGTGGGCGATCATGTGTTCCTGAAGGTGTCGCCTATGCGAGGAGTTACTCGGTTTGGCGCGAGGGGAAAGCTGAGCCCGAGATTCGTTGGGCCGTTTGAAATACTCGAGCGGGTCGCCCCAGTGGCCTATAAAATTGCCCTACCGCCGGCGCTCGAAGGTGTGCACAACGTCTTCCACGTCTCCCAATTGCGGAAGTACGTGCACGACCCTAGCCACGTGGTGGATTTTGGCCAGCTGGAGCTAAAGTCCGACTTATCCTACGTCGAAGTGCCAGTTCAAATCTTAGAACGCAAGGATAAGCTGCTGCGGAATCGGATGATCCCTCTCGTTCGCGTACTTTAGAGGAACCATGCGGCAGAAGAGTCGACATAGGAACTCGAGTCTGAGATGAAGGAAAAATTCCCTTCATTGTTTTCATAGAGGTAGGTTCTGTTCTTAAGTTTCGAGGACGAAACTTATTTTTAGTTGGTTATGGTGTAGTGCCCCGTCCCTACATCGTGCCCCGTTGTCCGTCCACGGGGTGCGCGAGAAAGGAACACTGTCGCTATCGACTCGGTCGGGACCGATAGGTCGGGATCGATCGAATCGATCGAACGGGAACGGTTGAATTAAGATCCATTCCACGTTATGGAATGGCTTCTTCGGAACCAAGTCCCACATTCAGCGGGTAGCGCCTCGAGGATTGACTCTGCGGCTGAGTCGGGAGAGACCTCCCGTTGCTCTGCTTTTCACGCCGCTTGCGTTGGTTTTGGCTTTGGTTTTCTGAATGCGTTTTCGTGAATGTTTTCGATGGTTTACATTTCGAGCTCGCATTTCCTATCGAACTCTTGCATAATACAGTGTTCTAATCGGTTGCTTGTGCGATTTCAGGTGATTGCGTAGGCGACGTCTAGCGCAGCCAACAAGTCCCTCGCCTCAAGCAAAACTCAAGGTGAGTGGCTGACCTCCTTCGTCTCGACCCTCTATTTCAAAATATGAACCCAGGTAATGATATCGTAATTGAATGAATTGCTTAAAGAATACAAGTCCTATGGGTTAGAGGAGAAAAAGATGTGTTGCGTAGAAAAGAGATAGAATTATTACAAGCCTGCAAAACAAACAAGTAAATGAATCGATTACGGTCTTGGACAACTTGTCGACAAGGGCGATGGTTTCTTCGAGCGGCAACCCGGGGCCACGGGACCGACTCGGCCTAGAAAGAAACAGGTTATAGCCGAGCTGGGTATGAAGCAACCGGTAAGACAGGGACTTGCATCGGAGCTCGCTACTTGCGTTGCAAGGGTCCCGTATTACCAGGCTATGTCCAAATGGCTAGTTATTGCCAGTGACCTTCACATCAAACACTTGGTATAATTGTTAACAATGAGCATGGAAGGTAACGATAACGTCAAAATGCTTTGTATAAAATGTTTAGGGTGGCTAGAAAGATCATCAAAAAGGAAGTCATATGATTTTTATCTATTCTTGAACCAAATGAGAGCCCGGAAATTAATTAGTCACTCGCCAGTACATGTTGATTGTACTGATCCTCGCTCTCTCTCCACAGGTACGCTAAATCAGGAGGAGCGTGCCACGTGAAAGAAGGAAACGCTCGTGTGTTTTGAAGCTTCGTTCGTACGGTCGAAGCTTGGATCCAATCTCTTTTGAAGACTTCGCTGTTGAAGGCTAGAAGACAGATGGAGCGACTGCCCACTATCCCAGGTGGTTTTGAAATGCTGGTTGTAATCAGGGATGAAATGTATGGAATGGCTATCTCATCGGCCTTCATTTTGTAATGGAGTCAGTTTGTAAAAAGCCCGCGCGGCGTCCTTATATCGAGTCTGTAACATGATGTTCATTATCAATAAAGCTTGAGTTTTCCTTCTATATGAATGTGTTCAATTTCTCTGCGTACTCTTATATTTATATGCTGTTGTATCGGATGACCTTATGAACCGCCTTGTGCAAGCACAACTTAGGCTTGCACGGCATCACGCCCGGGGGACGACTATCGATTCTACCGAATCGGGGCGTGACACTACCCACCTTAAAAGAATTCCGTCCTCGGAATTTAATCAAGAGGCTAGAGATTGCCACGGCAAGCTACACTAATCACAGATAAGCTACACTAAGCAGTTCAATCAAACAATCATACATGCAAACAAGGAATGGAAAGCTTAAGGCATAAGAAAGACATTATACCTTACGAGTCAAACAGGTCGGGATATCGCGATCGATCGGATGTCGTCATCACGCTTCCACGTTGACTCACCTAGAGAGTGATGACCCCAAGCAACACGGACTAAGCTAATAGTCTTGTTCACGAGGATCTTCTCTCTCCGGTCCAATATAGACACGGGCCTCTCGTCATACGAAAGGTTGGTACCAACAACCAATTCCGAATGATCCAGGATGTGGCTCGGGTCCGGGATATACCATCGTAATTGGGACACATGGAATACGTCATGTACCTCACTTAGCGACGGCGGAAGAGCGAGACGATAGGATACATCACCTACTCGCTCTAGGATATCGAACGGCCCTATATACCTAGGACTAAGCTTTCCCCGCACGCCAAAATGAATGACGCCACGGGTAGGCGAGATCCTAAGGAATACATGATCTCCGACATAAAACTCTAAGGGACGACGATACGAATCGGCCCAATGGCGCTGGCGGTCTTGTGCAACTCGAAGGTGATCTCTGACTCTTCTGACCACTTCGACAGTCTGGAAAATCATTTCTGGACCGAGCATCTGCCTCTCTCCAACGTCGTCCCATGCTAGCGGGGATATGCACTTCCTGCCATACAGTGCCTCGAACGGTGCCATCTGGATACTGGCCTGGCAACTGTTGTTGTACGAGAATTCCACCAGGTACAGGTGATCCTTCCATGAACTACCGAAGTCGAGGGTACAAGATCTCAACATATCTTCAAGAGTTTGTATGGTGTGCTCTGACTAACCATCTGTCTGCGAATGATAAGCTGAGCTGAACTTGAGATGAGTCCCCAAACTCTTATGAAGACTGCGCCAAAAGTGTGATGTGAATCTGGTATCTCTATCTGCTACTATGCTGACTGGCACTCCGTGAAGTCTGACGATCTGCCTGAGATACATCTCTGCTAGCTGTGTCATCGACTGCCCAACTCTGAACGGAATAAAATGTGCCACCTTCGTGAGCCTATCCACAATGACCAAAATAGCATCTCTGCCGGCCGAAGATCTTGGTAACCCAGTTACGAAGTCCATGGTTATGTGTTCCCATTTTCGTTCTGGAATTGGTAAAGGTTGAAGAAGTCCAGCTGGTCTCTGATGTTCAGCTTTGACTTGTTGGCAAACCAAACACCGAGAGACAAACCGGACTATCTCCCTCTTCATGCCATTCCACCAAAAGTGCTGACGTAGGTCCCGATACATCTTCGTGCCACCGGGGTGAATGGAATACTGCGAACTACGGGCTTCTGCCATGACCTCCTGTCTGATATCTCCACTGGGTACACAAAGACGCGTGCCGTGTCAAAGTATACCATCTTCGTGAATGCATAACTTTGGCCTTCGTCCTGCCTCACACTCTGCTCTGAGTCGCTGAAGCTTGGAATCTGTTGACTGTGCTATCCGGATCCTTTCGACTATGCTGGACTGAACCTGTAGGCTGGCCATCAATGCTACATTGGTAGGAAGGACCACTTCAATTCCCATCTTCGGAAGATCTGCAAATATCTCTGGTCGCGCCGTTAGAAAGTAAGCTCCGGCTCTCCTACTCAATGCATCTACTACCATGTTGGCCTTTCCTGTGTGATACTGCAAGTCCATATCATAGTCCACAAGTAGCTCGAGCCATCTTCTCTGCCGCATGTTAAGATCCTTCTGGGTAAAGACGTACTTCAGGCTCTTGTGATAAGTGAATATCTCCACTCTGTCTCCGTACAGATAGTGCCGCCAAAGCTTAAGCGCAAAGACTAATACCGTCAATTCCAAGTCGTGGGTCGGGTAATTTTTCTCATGATCACGAAGTTGACGTAACGCATAAGCTATCACCTTCCTATGCTGCATCAAAACACATCCCAATTCCTTCCCTGAAGCGTCGCAAGAAACCGAGAATCCTCTGGTCCCATCTGGAAGCATGAGAATGGAAGCCGTTATCAAGCCTCGCTTCAACTTCTCAAATGATTCCTGACACTTTGTTGTCCAAACAAACGGCACCACTACAAAAATAACACGATTTAGCGACATCATCTTACGTCGCTAAATGCCGAAAATACGTCGCTAATAACGATTAGCGACGTTTTTAGCGACGAAAACTGGTTGTCGCGTATTGGCAAGTCGCAGATGGCAAATACGTCGCTATTCGTCGCTATTTGCGACGTCATGTTAAGAGTCGCTATACGTCGCTAAGTTTGCGACGTATAGCGACCACACATAGCGTCGCTAATTTGGCGACGTATAGCGATCAATTAGCGACGCCGTCGACTTTATATATGATGACATGGCATGGCAGCCACGTCAGCTTTTTTCGACGCTTAGCGACGTACTTAGCGACGTCTGCATTAAAGACGTCGTCTGCCACGTCAGCAAAATAGCGACGTCACGTCGATACTTAGCGACGAATAGCGATGTACTCTATTCGTCGCTATACGTCGCATAACGTCGCTATACGTCGCAAATTTGTAAAAAAAAAAATTAAAAAAATATGATTGGTATTTTTGTTATGCTGTGTGTCTGTGTTAACAGTGTGTGTGAAGTACAGTGTTCGGAACCATCCACAGTTTCGATTACTGTTGTATGTTTTATCTTGGATAGAAAGAGCAACAGTTCAGGGTGCACTTCTCAGAGCTTCCTCTTCACGTCCTTCACCTTCTCCGGACGTCGTAAAGGATCCCGAGAAGGTGAAGGACGTGAAGAGGAAGCTCTGAGAAGTGCACCCTGAACTGTTGCTCTTTCTATCCAAGATAAAACATACAACAGTAATCGAAACTATCGATGGTTCCGAACACTGCATTTCACATTCACTGTAAACACAGACACACATCATCACAAAAATACACATTATATTTTTTTAAAATTTGGGCAGCACCTCCTTTGTATATAAGATCATCGCTTATAACCCAGCGTAGGTATATTTTCAAATCCTGCATACTACACTTCACAGACATATCATCACAAACATCCAATAAACAATTTGCCCATAGGGCCAACACAGACATATCATCACAAACATCCAATAAACAATTTGCCAATAGGGCCAACACATACAAAGAAACAATTTGAGATAAACAATTTTTCCATAGGGCCAACACATACAAATAAATAATTTGAGAATAAACAATTTGCCCATAGGGCCAACACATACAACTCATAAAAAAACAACAAAATCACTGAGGACCCCTGCTGCGCATCTGAGATAGCATGTACTCATACTGCTCCGGTGTGAGCTGCACAGTAGGGGCAGTAGGAGGCAGTGTAATGTCTGGAGTCGGCACCGTCGATGGACCGGGAGTACGCTGCTCCAGCTCTCGCAGTCGCTCAGAATAAGTCGCAAGGGTACTCACCACCCTCCGAGTACTATCCTCAATCGAAGTATGTACCTGACTGATTGAGGCAGACAGCGTTCCCTCCAGCTCGACCTGTCTACGCTCTGTGCGCTGCGTAGACTCGGTGAGCGTCTGCAAGCTGGCAGCTGTAGCCTGGTGCAGACTCATCATCTCCTGTATACTGCGCTCGACCGTCTCAAATCGTCCGGTGACCATCGGATCGTCGGATCGTCGCTCTGTCCCAGCTGCCTCAGAAATCTGCTGCTGCAACTCGCGACGCAGCTCGTGGAGCTGACGACCAATATCCTCCGCTCGTGATGACGCCTGCGAAGCTGGAGACTGCGCACTGACAGAGGGGGCACTACTAAAATATGCTCAATTAGCGACGTAAATTAGCGACGGCGAAAAAAGCCGTCGCCTATAATTGATTATAGCGACTCCTAGTGTTATACGTCGCTGAACGTTGCTGCCTAGCGACGTTCAGCGACGCATAGTGTTTTACGACGCTGAATAGCGATGTATTGCGACGTAATTTTTTTTACATCGCTGTATTGCGACGTTTAGCGACGTCAATTATATACGTCGCTGACGTATTTCATATAGGGTTCCTGGCCCGATCGAAATCACAATTTTTCATCCAAAAAATTTTATTTCCCGCTCGATCCCCCCTCTCCCCCTCCCTCCGGCGAACCCTCCCCTTCGGCGACCCCTCCCTCCGGCGATACCCTCCCCCTCTCCCCCCGGCGACCCCGCTCGGCCGCTGACCCCTCCCTCCGACGAACTCTTCCTCCTCCGACGAACTCTTCCTCCTCGCCGCCTCCCTCCTCCGACGAAGCCACCCTCCTCACCGCCTCCATCCTCCGATCGAGCCGCCCTCTTCAGGTAAACCCTAACCCTAGCCCTAGCTATCTAGACACAGACACGGACACGAGAACCCTAACCCTAGCTGGGGTGGTCTTGCTGTCTTAGGGGGGAGGGAGGGGTGGGGGTGGGTGCAGGGGGGTAGGGGGGGTCTTGCTGTCGAGGGGTGGAGGAAGGGGTGGGGGTACCCGGGGGGTGGGGGGGTCTTGCTGTCGAGGGGGACAGGGTTGGGGTGGGTGCAGGGGTAGGGGGAGGGGGGCAAGGGAGGGTTTGTCTTGCTGTCTAGGGGGGTCTTGCCGCACGTCGGCGAGGCGCTGTTTACACGAGTCCGAGGTTTCCCTTCGGATTCTGACTTGCCTTGGGTATAATTTCTATCTCTTGGGTTGGATGTTTTAGTATATTTTACTTGTCTGTCTGTGATGATGTGGATCCCGAACCCCTACTTGGACGGGGTTCGGCGACTGATGCTGTTTGTGTGGGATGGTTCTATATAGAGGCTGTCTGTGATGATGTGGATCCCGAACCCCTACTTGGACGGGGTTCGGCGACTGATGCTGTTTGTGTGGGATGGTTCTATATAGAGGGCTTTTTCTTATTCATTTATATGGGATTTTATCCACTATGCATGCCTGAGTTGTTGTTGTTGTGGGGCTACGTCCAAATTGCCATGCCTGGATGTTTACTTTACTTGTCGGTTTCGGATTTATTTAGAGTACTATGATACTCTTGGTGATGGTCATGGACCAAATGAACAAAGGCGTTGCAGACCGTATCGGATACACTGGTCCCATATCATGACGTGTCTTGTACGTGTTGTGGCATGCTAGTACAACAAGTGATGTTTGATCCAAATCTGAGACATCTTACATTCTCATTTCATTTTCGTTTGCCGTAGTTGTAGTATTTTGGTACTGTTGGGTGAATAATGTACAAGACACATATAAATATAAATGTGTATGAAAGCTAGTAGATACGTGATAGGGGGTGGGTTGGTACAGGGGTAGGGGGGCAGGGGTGGGTGCGGAGGGGGCAGGGTATCGGTAGTATCGAAATCGAAATCGGTATCGGAATCAGAATCGGTATCGGAATCGGTAACGAACCAGTCCTGTGAGTATCGGATCGGGGGTATTGGTAGTATCGGTGGGTTCGGATTGGCGTGTCCCGCTCCGATACCGATCCGATACTGACGATACCGATACAGTTTGGCATGTCCCACACCGATACTTACCGATACACGATACTGTCCGATACCGACATTAGCACAATGTAAAATCATACTAAGGTTGTAAAAGACCAATTAGCATAATGCAGTAAAATCATACTAAGGTTGTAAATACAAGTAAAGCGTTGCGTTGCTGCTGGACACCCAAATGCCACATGATGGTGCTAATGCTTACTACAAATGCAAGCAAAGCATTGCGCTGCTGCTGGACACCCAAATGCCACCTGATACTGTTCATGCTTACTGTAAATGCAAGCAAAGCATTGCGCTGCTGCTGGACACCCAAATGCCACCTAATACTGCTAATGCTTACTACAAATGCAAGCAAAGCATTGCGCTGCTGCTGGACACCCAAATGCCACCTGATGCTGCTAATGCTTACTGCAAATGCAAGCAAAGCATTGCGGTGTGGTCTCTCTTGTTTTAGGCAATCTGCCTGTTGTTGCATGTCCAGGTCAAATCGTCTGAAGAAACTGACAGTTGAAATAAGCTCAAAGAATTCTACTGGAAATGAGGTATGTGATCATTGTCTTTGGGGAGGTCATGGCTTCTGTGAAATAACCACATCTTGGCTATTTGTTAAATAGATCGACCCTGAGCCCACATGTTCAGTCGTGCCTTCAACATCATGTTCAAATAAAGATGACAAGCAGCTGACTATGGAAAAATATGCCGTCTTGAGTTTCATAAAGAAATACAAGATTACTACATAGGAGGAAATGGTTGGTAGGATTACGTCAAAGCACACGGCTTAGAAAATAATGACATATTAGTCTTTCGATGCCGTGGTAACATGGTTGTCACATTAAGGGTCTTTGAGGAGGTGACATGTTGTGAACAGATATATCCTTATAGTTCTCCTACGTAATGTTAAAGAAAATCCGTAGAAGAACTATAAGGATATATATATCTTTTTACAACATGTCACCTTGTCAAAGACCCTTAATGTACCAACCATGTTACAGCGGTTTCGGAAGACTAATATGTCATTATTTTCTAAGCCGTGTGCTTTGACGTAATCCTACCAACCCTTTCCTTCTATGTAGTAATCTTGCATTTATTTATGAAACTCAAGACGACATATTTTTCCATAGTCAGCTGCTTGTCACCTTTATTTGAACATGATGTTGAAGGCACGACTGAACATGGGAGCTCAGGGTCGATCTATTTAACAAATAGCCAAGATGTGGTTATTTCACAGAAGCCATGACCTCCCCAAAGACAATGATCACATACCTCATTTCCAGTAGAATTCTTTGAGCTTATTTCAACTGTCAGTTTCTTCAGACGATTTGACCTGGACATGCAACAATAGGCAGATTGCCTAAAACAAGAGAGACCATACCTTAAATATAGTATCACAATGTCTGCATAGTATCACAAACACTAAAATCTCATCAAAAAGTCCTAAGGAGGGGCACCGCCGTGCCTCAAGGATAGAAACATCTCGTACTCCTCCCGTGAAATCGCTACCGGGAAAATAGGAAACACTTAGCAAATACTTAGACGTTAGCAAACATTGTTATAAATGGATAATTGGTGTGTCCATCTTTGCAGAATTATTTCCAAATGGAGCTGAATTACTACTTGCAGAATCGTTCATGGATGTACAATCGTCGTCCTGAAGATATGTGTGGTGTGCGGGATGAATACATAGCGGGAGTAGAGCAGTTCCTGCAGTTTGCTAAGGCGTTCCCTCAGTACATGGACGGCACCAAAATTAAGTGTCCGTGTGTGAAATGTCATAACGTGAAATATTATTCAGAAGTGGAAGTGACATATCATTTGTACTCGAGGGGTTTCACGCCTAATTACTATCAGTGGACCGCACACGGAGAACTTGTGTCGTTAGCATCAGAGCCGGAGCCTTATGTTGAGCCGTATATGCATGCGGGACCTAATTTTGTTTCAGATAATCATACATACGACGACGGGTGCGTGAACATGGTTTTCGACGCTGCTGGGCCCAGTTTTGTTCATGATGCAGCTGAGGAGGCACCGAATGTCGACGCTGCAAAGTTCATGGAGTTGCTGGAGAATGCAAGGACTCCATTGTATCCTGGTTGTGAGGATCATTCACCGTTGGAGGTGGTTACAAGACTTTTGAGCATTAAGTCAGATTTTAACATGTCGCAAGAATGCTACAACCGAGTGCTGGAGTTGATTATAGAGAACTTGCCGGCGGGTGCTAAGTTACCTAAAGACTTCTACCGGTCTAAGAGGATGGTGAGATCGCTCTGGATGGGATACGAGAAAATCGATTCTTGTCGCAATGGGTGCATGCTGTACTACAAATTGTCACGTATTCATGGAGAGGTTAATTCCGATTGCATTTCGGAAATTCTTACCGCAGGCAGTTTGGGATCCATTGACGGAGCTTAGCATATTCTTCAGGGACCTTTGTTCTAAGAAATTGCTCGTTGATCGTCTAGAAAAGCAAAAGAAGGACATTGCGGTAACACTGTGCAAGCTAGAGAGGGTGTTCCCTCCTGGATTCTTCGACTCTATGGAGCATTTGCCGATTCATCTATCCTATGAGGCACGTGTTGGTGGACCCGTCGAATATCGATGGATGTACCCGTTCGAGCGACATTTGAATCACCTAAAAAGAAAGGTGAAAAATAAGGCACGGGTCGAGGGTTCTATTTGTGAAGCCTATGTTCTCGAGGAGATTACAAACTTTTGTTCGATGTATTTCAAGCCTCATGTTGCAACTAATAGAACGAGAGCTTCCAGAAACGACGACGGAGATCATGAATATAATGATACAATACTGAAGGTATTCAATGCTTCAGGAAAGCCGTCGGGTAAAATAAAGAAGAGATATCTGAACGATGATGAGCTAAGGGCTGCTCAGGTGTATGTATTACTCAACTGCGATGAGGATGAAGTAGAGAAGCTGGAGGGGTAAGTAATTAATACGTTTACATTATTTTAATAGTGTTGATTATTAGACTATTACATTAATTGAACGATGTTATTTTCAGCATATTTAATGATGAAGTGAGGTCAGGTAGGCCACACATAACAGAAGAAGAACTAGAACAAGAAATGAGGCATTATTTTCCATCATGGTTGAGTGCATATGTAAGACTTGAGAACTCTGTAATTACCTTTCAGTATATGCACTTGATTGAGAATGAGCTTAATTTATTTTTTCGTGGTATTTAGGTCGATAGTCCATACGCAAGACTTGAGAATGAGTCTATTAAAACGCTAGCTCGTGTACTTTACAAGTTATCCTAAACGGGGAACAACAAGGTCGGACTGGTGGGCAGTACGCAAGACCAAAGCTAGAAATACCTTTGAGGTTGACGATATAGCTTATCAAGAGGATGAACTACCTCTTGTAACAAATAATATAGAAGTGGACAATACGGAAGTTCCTCATTACACATCTAATTGTGTAGAAGAAGTAGAATTATCCGAAGAGGAAGTTGCAGATGAAAGTGAAGATGTAGAGGAGGAGGAAGAAGAAGAAGAAGAAGAAGAAGAAGAGCTAAACGAACAAGATGAATTTTCAGAAGAGGATTAAATTTGTACGACGCGGAGGACGTTATCTTTAGTGACACTTTTGTGACATATATTTTCCAAAAATCTGTGATGTATTTAGTGACACTTTTGGGACTATGATATTTTTCAAAAATCTGTGATGTCTATCATATAAATATGTTATTATCAGGTATGACAGAAGGACGACGCGGAGGACGTTATACGAGTCTGTCCCGTGTGCCTCGGGATAGGGAGACAGATTCCGTACCCTCATCCTCATCTCCGAGTACGCCAGTGTACAGTACTGTTCCCGGTCTATTACCGGGACAGGGCAGTTCCAGCAGGTTGGCGACTGATCTTCCCTCGTCGTCCAGCATTCCACCATCGTCGTCCAGCATTCCTCCGGCGTCCAGCATTCCTCCTACGTCCAGCACTCCTCCTACCGACGGCTCCATGGGGAGAGCCGACGCCCAGCATATGGAGGACGGGGATCAGACTGATCCTGACCAGGCAGGAGGTGATAGCGACCCTCCATGCGCTCCACCGGGCGAGACGCGGATGGAGATTTGGACGGACGGGCCTACGAAGTAAGTTAATTAGTTAATATATATTTCTCAAATGATTATATGTACTTATATATTCATGAAATTTATTATTTTATAGATATTGGCCTCCTGCAGTACAGAGAGCGCTGGGAAGATTTCTGAGGGAGAACTATGGTGGGCCTTGGATTAACTACTCAGATGCTCCCGCCGACAGGAAGGCCTTTTGGTTGGCCCACTTCAAGGTAAAAAATTTGTTTATTTTTAAATTTTAATAATCATTTGTGTATATTATACAACTTTTTTATTTGACTTCTCGTAGAGGACCTACTTCTATCCACCACACCGGGCGGCGAAGATCGAGGGCCAATTTCCTGCCGTCGCAGGCAAGCTCATTCGTGATGCGATCCGCGACCAGAAGGATCGTGACCGCGCGGAAAGCCGATCCAAGGTTGGATCACGCCAGAGCAGTGGACTGCAATGAAGGCTAGATTCGACGAGGACAGGTACCGGGAGCGGTCTGAGAAGGCCAAGATGGCGCGGTCGAGCGCCGGTAAGTGGTGTGGTGGCTCCATTCCTATGACGGAGCATTTTCGTCGTCTGGTACGTTTCCTATGACGGACATCATTTTATATATAGTTGAAAAGAATGTTTAATACTAATAATAGATAAATATATATTTTAACAGGTAAAAAGGGTGAGGACCCCAACATGGTGACCGTCTTCCTGGTCACCCATCGGAGGGCTGGGGAGTTCATTGACGAGAGGGCGACGCAGGCATATGTACGTTCTATCCTTTATATTAATTTACTATAACTTAGAAAACAGGAAAATAGATATCAATATAGACTTTAGCAAACACTTAGACGTTAGCAAACATTATTCTAGGCCGAGTTTCTTCGGCTACAAGAGGAGGCGGCTGCTGCTGCTGCTGCTAGTGCGCCAGCAGAGGGAGGGGCTGGTACTTCCTCCCAGCCGCCTACAGCTCCATCGCCGGACGACCTCTGGATGACCGCCGTTGGTGGTCTTCAGAAGGGTACGTACTACGGTACGGGATCCTATGGCGCCTATTTGGCTTCAGAGTCATCCCGGGCCCCCTCTGTCAGTGCGCAGTCTCCAGCTTCGCAGGCGTCATCACAGGCGCAGGATATTGCTCGTCAGCTCCAGGAGCTGCGTCGCGAGTTGCAGCAGCAGATTTCTGAGGCAGCTGGGGCAGAGCGACGATCCGACGATCACCGGACGATTTGATGCGATCGAGCGCAGTATGCAGGAGATGATGAGTCTGCAGCAGGCTACAGCTGCTAACTTGCACACGCTCACCGAGTCTACGCAGCGCACAGAGCGTAGACAGGTCGAGCTGGAGGGGACGCAGATCGCCATGTCTGCCACACTCAATCAGGTACAGACTTCGCTTGAGGATAGTAGTCGGAGGATGGTGAGTGCCCTGGCTGTGCATGCTGAGCGACTGCGAGAGATAGAGCAGCGTCCTCCCGGTCCATCGACGGCGCCGACTCCGGACATTGTACTGCCTCCTACTGCCCCTACTGTGCAGCTCACACAGGAGCAGTATGAGTACATGCTATCTCAGATGCGCAGCAGGTGTCCTCCGTGATTTTATTGATTTTTTTTGAGTTTTATGTATTGGCCCTATGGGCAAATTGTTTATTGGTACACATTTGTTTATACACTTTGTGGGAGACATGTCCCTATTGGATGTTTGTGATGATGTGTGTTTGTGATGATGTGTGTGATGATGTGTGTCTGTGAAGTGTAGTATGCAAGATTTGAATATATTTATGTTTGTGACGCGGGATGTGCACTACTAAAATATGCTCAATTGGCTCAATTTGTGATGATGTGTCTGTGATGATGTTTCTTATGAGTTGTATGTATTGGCAGGATTATACCTACGCTGGGTTATAAGCGATGATCTAATTTACAAAGGAGGTGCTGCCCAAATTTTAAAAAAATATAATGTGTATTTTTGTGATGATGTGTGTCTGTGTTTACAGTGAATGTGAAATGCAGTGTTCGAAACCATCGACAATTTCGATTATTTTTGTATGTTTTATCTTGGATAGAAAGAGCAACAGTTCAGGGTGCACTTCTGAGAGCTTCATTTTCACGTCCTTCACTTTCTCAGGACGTTGTAAAGGATCCCGAGAAGGTGAAGGACGTGAAGAGGAAGCTCTGAGAAGTGCACCCTGAACTGTTGCTCTTTCAATCCAAGATAAAACATAGAACAGTAAGCGAAACTGTCGATGGTTCGAACACTGCACTTCACACACACTGTAAACACAGACACACAGCATAACAAAAATACCAATTATATTTTTAAAATTTTTTTTTATAAAATCTGCGACGTATAGCGACGTTCTGCGACGTCTAGCGACGGAGAATGAACGTCGCTATACGTCGCTAACTTGCGACGTGACGTCGCTATACGTCGCTAACTTGCTGCCGTGGCATATCCCCCACCTGAGACCGGACGTCGCTAACTTTGTCGCTAGACGTCGCTAACGTGCTGACGTGGCTGACATGCCATGTCATCATATCTAAATTACAATACGTCGCTAAGTTGTCGCCCTACGTCGCTAATCTGGCGACATACTCTATTGTCGCTAGACGTCGCTAATTTTGCGACGTCTAGCGACACGTTAGCTTACGTCGCAAATAGCGACGAACTGCGACGAATTGGTCATCTGCGACAAGCCATTACGCGACGTCCAACTTTCGTCGCTAAATCCGTCGCTAAATGGATTTAGCGACTGATTTTCCTCATTTAGCGACGTATTCTGACGTCGCTAATATGGGGTATTTTAGTATTGGGGCCCGAGATGACTCTGAGGTCAAATAGGCGTCGTAGGATCCCGTACCGTAGTACGTACCCTTCTGACGACCACAAACGGCGGTCATCCAGAGGTCGTCCGGCGATGGAGCTGTAGGCGGCTGGGAGGAAGTACCAGCCCCTCCCTCTGTTGGCGCACTAGCAGCAGCAGCAGCAGCAGCCGCCTCATTTTGTAGCCGAAGAAACTCGGCCTAGAAAAATGTTTTCTAACGTCTAAGTGTTTGCTAAAGTCTATATTGATATCTATTTTCCTGTTTTCTAAATTATAGTAAATTAATATAAAGAATAGAACTTACATATGCCTGCGTCGCCCTCTGGTCAATGAACTCCCCAGCCCTCCGATGGGTGACCAGGAAGACGGTCACCATGTTGGGGTCCTCACCCTTTTTTACATGTTATAATATATATTTATCTATTATTAGTATTAAACATTCGTCGCCAACTATATATAAAATGATGTCCGTCAGTGTCACGCCCCAGAACCAGAATCCTGGAGAACGGGGGCGGACACAGCCAGCTACGTATAATGAAATGGCAACCATTCCGCTATACGGTCACGGCTGTCTAGACATGTGAGGGTTATCTACAATCCAACAGTCTCCTAAGGTCATAAAATAGCCTGTTGTCTCAATCTCAACCAACTAGAAATAGTTCACAAGATGTCAGAGCATCAAATACATAAATATAAGGCGTCCCAAATATTACATATCGGATGATCATGAAGCTAGTCGTACAAAATGTAAGGACTAGCAAGAGTTCAGTCATACATGATCAACCCCCGGGGCTTGTCAATCATGTTACAGCCCGTAGGCAGACAATAAGTAAAGTGCAATACGAGCTAACACTTGCTCGTCGGCTAAACGCCTCAAAAGAATAATTCACAATATACAGTGGGAGAACAAAAAGAAACCCACTCGATGCCCTGGTTACGCCTGGTGGTCACCATCGGACTGGAAAGCAGGGAAATCCTTCGGTACTGCTCCGGTATCTGGCCATACAAAACCAGCTGGGTCAGACCCCAGAAAGAGCAAGTGCCACAAAGGAGGCTTCACTTAAGGACTAAAACCAGCAAATCATTAGCAATCAACAAGCAAGTAAGTAAAGGAGGATCGGGAGTTGTGCAGTACCAATGCACTCGTCCCGATCATAGGAAGACAGTAAGTAAATCATCATTGACATAAGGTAAATTGGAGAACATGCTAAATAAAGAAAACTGGGCAATAAGTGAAGAGAAGACGAAGGTGCTATTCCGGGAGCCAGGTTACAATCCTTAAACCAAACAAGGACCGAGATTGTAACCCTTCGCCTGAACAGAACTTAGTCTCTGATCATTTATTGCTAAAGGTGACAATCATGCAGGGGAAAGATATCATGATAAAAGTGACAATGAAAAGTACAATACGCAATGGTGACAATCGTGTACAAGCACTATAGTGACAATCGTTCAGTCATGTTGGTACAATCTGGCAATCAGTCACTTCTAGACGATACTATACTGGACTAGACTTCATCCAATCAATCACGGCCAATCATTGCCTACGGCTTTCTACATTAACTAACTAGGGTTATCACAATCCTAGTTACTAACAAGATGCAAGTGAGATTATCCCACAGCCACAAGCCCTGCAGCTAATCCAGGTTATCCAGGCATTTTTAAATTCATTAAGCCGTTATCAAGAATTATGTGCCCCACGCGACGGTGGGCTGGAAATGTGCCCTACTCGTCGGCAGGCTACAAGTCCAAACAATTGCGGCCGGGATAACGGGATCGCCTGTAGCCGTGTCAATCTCGTCATGACTAATGTGTTATTCTAGTAGTTAACCTGAATCCGCCTTTTTAATAGGAACTCCTGACCGTGGTACTCAGGAGTCCCATCCTAGACATGATGCAAGACTGGACAAGTAGATTAATCAAGCAAGCAAGAAGAACCACCCACGGTGTCAAGACAAGTCAAGTCAAGAGTGCGCCGCCACGGGCCACTATCAAGTGAAGTCGAGTCATGCCAAGTCAAGTCAAGTTATCAAGTCATGTCAAGTCGGGAGTGCGCCACCACGGGCCACTATCAAGTGATCAGGTTACAAGTTAATCATGTTCAGTCACAAGTTACAAGATTCTATTTCAATTTACTGCCAAACTAAGAAGGATAACAAGAAACAAAATCCGAAGGTCCGTGCCAAGACGTGTTGGGCCTGGTCAAGTTGTGCATGTGAGCAATCAAAATCTCAAAAGCTCCAATCATATCAAAAGAAAACCAAGTTAAAAGCAGGCACCAAGGCACTAGGGGTGTAGGTGAACTAGGGTGTGCCAGGGAATAGGCACGCTAGAGTGCGCCTGGTGGCAGCACACTAGAGTGCGCCTAGGATCCAAGTGCACTGGAGTGCGCCTAAGCCGGAACCAACAAAGTGCGCCTAGTTGAGGGTGCAAGGGTCAAAGTGTGCCTAGGTCCAAGGGTCCAAGTGCGCCTAGGTAACTACGCGCTAAAATGCGCCTAGCCAGAAAAGTAGGCACAGTCCGCGCCTAGCCAGAAAAGTAGGCACAGTGCGCGCCTAGCCAGAAAAGTAGGCGCAGTGCGCTAAACAGCGCCTAGCCAGAAAAGTAGGCACAGTGCGCTAAACAGCGCCTAGCCAGAAAAGTAGGCGCAGTGCGCTAAACAGCGCCTAGCCAGAAAAGTAGGCACAGTGCGCTAAACAGCGCCTAGCCAGAAAAGTAGGCGCGCCTGGGGGTCGTCTTCCTTCGCAAGCCGAGGAGAAGAACCCATGGGTTCCAAAACTTTGGAACACCATAAGTCGGCCATCCAAGCTCCAAATTCGGACTTCCAAGGCTCTAACTTGGGTAAAATTCAATTCTCTTCAACATGGAACAATTAAAACATGAAAAGGAACAAGTTTTATAGATCAAATCTACCAAAATCCGAAAATACTTCCAACTTAGATCTACAAAATTCCAAGCTCCAAATGGAGAAAACCCAAGTTCTAATGTTGCTCAAGATGAGCTAATAAAACTATTGGACAAATAAAATATAGCCCTCAAGTGATAGCAAGGTACAACTTGCCTAGGTTGGTGGTGGTGGAGGAGAGGAAGAAGCTTGAGGAAGAAGATGAAGAAAAATAATGAGGAGAGAGAGAGGGAAGTTGATATATATAGTGGGGGTGGGGTTGGTTCTCCATGACAAACCAAAATAGACCAAGCCCAAAATAAACCAAGGTGAACCAAGTCAAGGCCAATAAACCCTCTCTCTAGCAATCTAAACCAAATGAACCATGAACTAAACCAAGCCTCACTAACCCAGAAATAAACCAGTAAACCATAAAACCATTTGAACTATCAATGCCAATAAAACAAGCCAATGCAAAATAAACCAAGATAATTAATCATGACTAAATAAAATATGGGTCCAAAACACGTATACGTACACTAGATACGTATCACGAATTTGGGACATCACAGTCAGGAAACGTACCAGACGACGAAAATGCTCCGTCATAGGAATTGAGCCACCACACCACTTACCGGCGCTCGACCGCGCCACCTTGGCCTTCTCAGACCACTCCCGGTAGCTGTCCTCGTCGAATATAGCCTTCATCGCAGTCCATTGCTCTGGCGTGATCCAACCCTGGATCGGCTTTCCTCTGCGTTCACGATCCTTCTGGTCATGGATCGCATCACGGATGAGCTTGCCTGCGACGGCAGGAAATTGGCCCTCGATCTTTGCCGCCCGGTGTGGTGGATAGAAATAGGTTCTCTACGAGAAGTAAAATAGAAAAGTTGTATAATATACACAAATGATTATTAAAATTTAAAAATAAATAAATTTTTTACCTTGAAGTGGGCCAACCAAAAGGCCTTCCTATCGACGGGAGCATCTGAGTAGTTAATCCAAGGCCCACCATAGTTCTGCCTCAGAAATCTCCCCAAATCTCTCTGTACTACAGGAGGCCGATATCTATACAATAATAAATTCCATGAATATATATGTACATATAATCATTTAAGAAATATATATTAACTAATTAACTTACTTCATAGGCCCGTCCGTCCAAATCTCCATACGCGTCTCGTCCGGGGGAGCGCATGGAGGGTCGCTCTCACCTCCTGCCTGACCAGGATCAGTCTGATCGCCGTCCTCCATCTGATCGCCGTCCTCCATATGCTCGGCGTCGGCTCTCCCCATGGAGCCGTCGGTAGGAGGAATGCTGGACGCGGGAGGAATGCTGGACGACGAGGGTGGAATGCTGGACGACGAGGGAAGATCAGTCGCCAACCTGCTGGAACTGCCCTGTCCCGATAATGGACCGGGAACAGGAAAGTACAATGGCGTACTCGGAGATGAGGACGAGGGTACGAAAGCTGTCTCCCTATCCCGACGCACACGAGGGTGACTCGTATAACGTCCGCGTCGTCCTGATCCTGTCATACCTGATAATAACATATGACAATAAAACAAATATACATATTTATATGATAGACATCACAGATTTTTGAAAAATATCATAGTCCCAAAAGTGTCACTAAATACATCACAGATTTTTGAAAAATATCAGTCACAAAAGTGTCACTAAAGATAACGTCCTCCGCGACGTCCTCCGCGTCGTACAGATTTAATCTTCTTCTAAAAATTTATCTTGTTCGTTTAGCTCTTCTTCTTCTTCTTCTTCTTCTTCTTCTTCTTCTTCTTCTTCTTCCTCCTCCTCTACATCTTCACTTTCATCTGCATCTTCCTCTTCGGATAATTCTACTTCTTCTACACAATTAGATGTGTAATGAGGAACTTCCGTCGTGTCCACTTCTATATTATTTGTTATAAGTGGTAGTTTATCCTCTTGATAAGCTATATCGTCAACCTCAAAGGTATTTCTAGCTTTGGTCTTGCATACTGCCCACCAGTCCGACCTTGTTGTTCCCCGTTTAGGATAACTTGTGAAGTATACGAGCTGAGCCTGACATGATAGGACAAATGGTTCATAGGCTTGATATCGACGTCGATAGTTTATATCCACAAGACCGTGCTTGTCTACTTTCCAACCTTGACCTTCAATCGGATCGAACCAATCACACCTGAATAACACAATCTTAGCAGGCTCTATTCCATAACTATATGTCAGCTCCACAATCTCCCGTAGGACGCCATAGAAATCGTTGCCCGCATCAACATCTTTGTAGTTCGAAGATCTGATACACAAACAGCTGTTTTTGGTGGAGTCGAGATCCACAAAGTTGTCTCTGATCGGGCAAGTTGTTGACTTGAACCTAAACCCATTAACACAGTAGCTTGGCCATATTTTTGCAGCATAAATTGGTCCCTTGGCTAGCGTTCTAATAGACTCATTCTCAAGTCTTGCGAATGGAAGATCGACCTAAATACCATGAAATAATAAATTAAGCTCATTCTAAATCAAGTGCATATACTGAAAGGTAATTACATGATTCTCAAGTCTTACATATGTACTCAACCATGATGGAAAATAACGCCTCATTTCTTGTTCTAGTTCTTCTTCTGTTATGTGTGGCCTACCTGACCTCACTTCATCATTAAATATGCTGAAAACAGCATCGATCAATTAATGTAATAGTATAATTATAATCATCACTATTAAACTAATGTAGACGTATTAATCACTTACCCCTCCAGCTTCTCCACTTCATCCTCGTCGCAGTTGAGTAATACGTACACCTGAGCAGCCCTTAGCTCATCATCGTTCAGATATCTCTTCTTCATTTTACCCGATGGCTTTCCTGGAGCATTGAATACCTTCAGTATTGTATCATTACATTCATGATCTCCGTCGTCGTTTCTGGAAGCTTTCGTTCTATTAGTTGCAACATGAGGCTTGAAATACATCGAACAAAAGTTTGTAATCTCCTCGAGAACATATGCTTCACAAATAGAACCCTCGATCCGTGCCTTATTTTTTACCTTTCTTTTTAGGTGATTCAAATGTCGCTCGAACGGGTACATCCATCGATATTCGACGGGTCCACCAACACGTGCCTCATAGGATAGATGAATCGACAAATGCTCCATATAGTCGAAGAATTCAGGAGGAAACACCCTCTCTAACTTGTACAGTGTTACCGCAATGTCCTTCTCTTGCTTTTCTAGACGATCAACGAGCAATTTCTTAGAACAAAGGTCCCTGAAGAATATGCTAAGCTCCGTCAATGGATCCCAAACTGCCTGCGGTAAGAATTTCTGAAATGCAATCGGAATTAACCTCTCCATGAATACGTGACAATCGTGGCTCTTCATACCCGTCAATTTGTTTTCCTTCGGATCGACACATCTTCTCAGATTTGACACATATCCGTCTGGAAATTTTAGGCCCTGGATCCACCGACAAAGTCTCTCTTTATCCTCCTTGTCCAGTGAGAAGATTGACTTCGGCAGGAACTGTTTTCTATTCTGCTCTATCAAATGCAACGCAGGGCATTTGCATATTTCTGCTAAGTCCAACCTGGCCTTGGGATTGTCTTTCGTTTTTCCCTTTACGTCCATCACAGTATTAATTATGTTATCAAACACATTCTTCTCAATATGCATGACATCAAGATTATGTCTGATCAGATTGGTACTCCAATATGGCAGATCCCAGAATATGCTCCTCTTTGTCCAGTTATGATCTCTACCAAATCCATCGCACTTGTACCCGGTTGTAGGATCTTCGATAGCACTTGGAAAATCTCTAACCTCCTTCCATATCGTGGATCCGTACCACCTTGGCGGTGGATCACCCTTCTCTACAACGCCGGCACGGAATACATTCCTGTTCCTTCTGAACGGATGATCTTTTGGCAGAAATTGTCGATGGCAATCAAAGAAGCACGGTTTTCCTCCGTGTTTCAAGCGAAAAGCCTTAGTACGGTCCATGCAATACGAACATGAGAGACGGCCATGAGTGCTCTATCCAGATAACATTCTATAGGCCGGAAAGTCGTTGATGGTCCACATAAGGGTTGCCTTCATCTGGAAATTCTGCTTCCTGGAAACATCGTGCGTGTTAGCGCCTACTTCCCATAACTGATTCAACTCATCTATCAAAGGCTGTAAGTACACATCAATGTTCCGCTTGGGATTGTTCGGACCAGGAATTATAACAGTTAAAACATATACTCAGTCTTCATGCACATCCAAGGCGGTAGGTTATACGGAGTGACAATCACAGGCCAGCACGAATACTGGGATCCCGAAATACCAAAAGGAGTAAAACCGTCAGAAGATAGCCCCAACCTGACATTACGCGGATCTGAAGCAAAATCAGGATACACTCGATCAAAGTGCTTCCACGCTTCTCCATCGGATGGGTGATCCAACACTCCTGCAATCTGTTCTCGCATGTGCCAACTCATATTTTCGGCCGTCTCTTTCACCATAAATAATCTTTGCAACCGCGGCGTTAAAGGCAAGTAGTGCATTGAATCGGTCGGTCTTCTTGCACCGGCAGACCTTCTTGTACTAGTTGTCTTATACCGATCAGCACCACAAAATCTGCACACATCTGCGTCCTTGTCGTCTTTGTAGTACAGCATGCACCCATTGCGACAAGAATTGATTTTCTCGTATCCTATCCAGAGCGATCTCACCATCCTCTTAGACCGGTAGAAGTCTTTAGGTAACTTAGCACCCGCCGGCAAGATCTCTATAATCAACTCCAACACTCGGTTGTAGCATTCTTACGACATGTTAAAATCTGACTTAATGCTCAACAGTCTTGTAACCACCTCCAACGGTGAATGATCCTCACAACCAGGATACAATGGAGTCCTTGCATTCTCCAACAACTCCATGAACTTTACAGTGTCGACATTCGGTGCCTCCTCAGCTGCATCATTAACGAAACTAGGCCCCGCAGCATCGAAAACCATGTTCACACACCTGTCGTCGTATGCATGAGTATCTGAAACAAAATTAGGTCCTACATGCATATACGGCTCAACATAAGGCTCCGGTACTGATGCTAAAGACACAAGTTCTCCGTGTACGGTCCATTGATAGTAATTAGGCGTGAAACCCTTCGAGTACAAATGATATGTCACTTCCACTTCTGGATAATATTTCACGTTATGACATTTCACACACGGACACTTAATTTTGGTGCCGTCCATGTACTGAGGGAACGCCTTAGCAAACTGCAGGAACTGCTCTACTCCCGCTATGTATTCATCCTGCACACCACACATATCATCAGGACGACGATTGTACATCCATGAACGATTTCGCAAGTAGTAATTCAGCTCAATTTAGAAATAATTTTGCAAAGATGGACACACAATATTATCCATTTATAACAATGTTTGCTAACGTCTAAGAGTGTTTGCTAAGTGTTTCCGATTTTCTCGGTAACGATTTCAGTGTTTGATGAGATTTTAGTGTTTGTGATACTATGCAGACATTGTGATACTATATTTAAGGTGTGGTCTCTCTTGTTTCAGGCAATCTGCCTATTGTTGCATGTCCAGGTCAAATCGTCTGAAGAAAATGACAGTTGAAATAAGCTCAAAAAATTCTACTGGAAATGAGGTATGTGATCATTGTCTTTGGGGAGGTCATGGCTTCTGTGAAATAACCACATCTTGGCTATTTGTTAAATAGATCGACCCTGAGCTCCCATGTTTAGTCGTGCCTTCAACATCATGTTCAAATTTTGGTGACAAGCAGCTGACTATAGAAAAATATGCCGTCTTGAGCTTCATAAAGAAATGCAAGATTACTACATAGGAGAAAAGGTTTGGTAGGATTACGTCAAAGCACACGGCTTAGAAAATTATGACATATTAGTCTTCCGACACCATGGTAACATGGTTGGTACATTAAGGGTCTTTGACAAGGTGACATATTGTGAAAAAATATATCCTTATAGTTCTTCTACGGATTTACTTTAACATTACGTAGGAGAACTATAAGGATATATCTTTTCACAACATGTCATCTCCTCAAAGACCCTTAATGTGACAACCATGTTACCACGGTGTCGGAAGACTAATATGTCATTATTTTCTAAGCCGTGTGCTTTGACGTAATCCTACCAACCCTTTCCTCCTATGTAGTAATCTTGCATTTCTTTATGAAGCTTAAGACGACATATTTTTCCATAGTCAGCTGCTTGTCACCTTCATTTGAACATGATGTTGAAGGCACGACTGAACATGGGGGTCAGGGTAGATCTATTTAACAAATAGCCAAGATATGGTTATTTCACAGAAGTCATGACCTACCCAAAGACAATGATCACATACCTCATTTCCAGTAGAATTCTTTGAGCTTATTTCAACTGTCAGTTTCTTCAGACGATTTGACCTGGACATGCAACAACAGGCAGATTGCCTAAAACAAGAGAAACCACACCAATGTCTGCATAGTATCACAAACACTAAAATCTCATCAAAAAGTCCTAAGTAGGGGCACCGCCGTGCCTCAAGGATAGAAACATCTCCTACTCCTCCCGTGAAATCGTTACCGATGCCTGCAAATCCGTCACGATGCGCTGTGTCGACTCTCTAAGATTAGTGACTCCCCGCTCTGTCCTCTCAGTCATATCCTAATCTAAACTAACCTTTAACTGAAACTAATATCTAAACAATATTGTTGACTAATCATGAACTGTACACTACTACCTAACATTCAATACATTCTACATGAATCTGGTCAACTCTGGTCAACTCTAGGTAAACCCTAGGTCAAACGTTGACTAACAGTTGACTTTTGGTCAACTGGTCAACTCGGGTTTGGTTTTGGGACAAATCTAGTCACTTATAGGCTAAGGTTGACTCTCGGTTGACTTTTGTTGACTTTTGGTCAAAAAGGTCAACCGAAGTCAAAACTAGTCTATGAGCACTATATTTGATCATTACCAACTAAGGGAAACAAGTTCTAACCATATCTTAGACTCTAAGCTCAAATACCTACATTACCCTTACCAAGGTAATCCCGATACCTTACCCAATGCAAAGGAAACCCCGCTAATTCTCAAGATACTAGCCTAGGCTCCCTAGGGTAGATAGATACTATCCTACTTAAGGGTTACCTACCAAGATACATAGGTTTCCTAGATATCCAACCTATCTTAGAACACATGTTGGTTTACCCTTATTACCTTACCATGACATCATATACCATTCTCACATTAACCTCACACTCATCCACACAACTCACTCACACACTCACTCACATATATCACCCATGATACCAAACTCATAGGCTCTCACCTAGGCTTACATATAGGCTAACACACACATACACATATAGGCATATATAGGAAAATAGGATTATAGGTCCATAATTTAGGCTCATTAGTGGCTAAATAAAGGGGCTAATAGAGGGTCACCTAGGGGGGCTATTAGGGGGTTAATCTAGGGTGAAAATGGGGGGTCTATCGGCTGCTACTGCTGCTGCATTTAACTGCTGCTGCTGCTACATTTAACTGCTGCTGCTGCTGCTGCATTGCTGCTGCTGCAATGGCTGCTACTGCTAGCTGCCTGCTGCTGCTCCTATCTACTGCTGCAGCTGCTCCTATATTCTGCTGCTACTGCTGCTCCTATTTCCCCCCCTCTCTCAATTCATCCATTCACTCATCCTATCATTCCTTCATCCATTTCACTCATTCAATTTAGTCCACTAATATATATACCAAGAGACACACACACATATATATAGAGATACTATATATATATATATATCTATATATAACCACATATATATAACATGTAGGTATATATATATAGGCAATATGATACCATGAGATACTCTCAAGAACACATCTAAAATCTGAGAATAAATATACAAAATATTCATTCCAACAATAAATCAAACACTTGGTGTGTCCAAATAGGAAGTTTCCCACATGGACACAAGACTCTCCTCCTCTTGTGTCCGTGTGTGTGTGTCCGTGTGTGTGTGTCTGTGTGTGTGTCCGTGTGTGTGTGTCCGTGTGTGTGTGAGAGAGGAGGAGGAGGAGGAGGAGGAGGAGGAGGGATCAGATGAGTTAATTAGGGTTAGGGTTAGGGTTAGGGTTTACCGTAGGAAGAGGGAGGAGGAGATCGCCGGAAGAGGGAGGAAGAGCTCGCCGGAGGGGGACGGAGTCGCCGGGAGGGGGGGGATGGAGTCGCCGGGGGGGGAAGTTTTCGCCGGGGGGGGATTTTAATTTTCGAGTGAGTGAGGGGGAAAGAAGGAAACGGTGCCCTAAGTAGAAAAATGTTAGCGACGTCATAAGTTGACGTCGCTAAACGTCGCCAAATTTTAATATATGGCGACGTAGTTTAATAATATGTCGCTATTCGTCGCTATTCAGCGACGAAACTTTATGTCTGTCGCAGAACGTCGCTAGCCAGCGACGTTTTGCAACGTTATTATTATGACGTCGCTATTTTCAATAAATAGCGACGTTATTGGTGGCCGTCGCTAAATTACGTCGCTAATAGATGATATTTTAGTAGTGCACATCCTTGCGGGTTAACTGGGTCATCGGCGCTGAAATTCTTGCAAAATCTGAAACGAATCGCCGGTAGTAGCCGGCCAATCCAAGAAAGCTGCGAACCTCTGCCACCGAGCTAGGTACTGGCCAGGTCTCGATAGCCACAATCTTCTGGGGATCCACTTCCACTCCTCCTCGGGTGATAATGTGACCCAAGTACGAAATGCGATCGAGCCAGAACTCGTATTTACTGAACTTGGCGTACAACTGATGCTCTCTAAGCGTCTGAAGGACAACTCTGAGATGCTGCTCGTGCTCTACTTCACTCTTGCTGTAGACCAGGATGTAATCAATGAATACGATCACGAACTGATCCAAGTAAGGCATAAAAATGCGATTCATGAGGTCCATGAATACAGCCGGCGTATTGGTTGCTCCGAAGGGCATAATAAGAAACTCCTAATGCCCGTACCTTGATCTGAACGCCGTCTTCGGGATGTCCTGCTCCCTGACTCTGATCTGGTGGTATCCTGACCGCAAGTCTATTTTCGAAAACACTAAAGCCCCTTTGAGTTGATCAAACAAGTCATCTATCCTCGGGAGAGGGTATCTGTTCTTGATTGTCACCGAGTTCAATGTACGATAATCTACACATAGCCTGGACGTACCATCCTTCTTCTTTACAAGAAGCATCGGGACTCTCCAAGGCGATCCACTTGCACGAATGAATCCCTTGGTCCTGAGTTCCTCAATCATCTTGTACAAAATCTCTAATTCTGAAGGCGCCATCCTGTAGACTCGTTCTGATACTGGTGCTGTTCCGGGAAGCAAGTCTATGGTGAACTCGATCTCTCTCTCTCTGGCGACATTCCTAAAAGCTCTTCTGGGAAGACATCTGGGAATTCTTCGACTATCCGGGGTAACTGTACTGCGGCTACCGCCATCCGCAATACTGGGGGAAGAAGGCTCCACTGCACCTCTGGAGAATGAAAACTCTGGCTCTCCGGGGATACTAAAGCCAACCATGCCAACATGGCAGTCTATCCTAGCATCCTGGTTCCTTAACCAATCCATCCCTAAGACTACATCATAGTCTGCCATTGGAAACTCTATTAATCTAGCGGGGAACTCTCTACCGCTAACTACAATCTGACACGAGGAAAACACTCGATCTACTCCCACAAGACCATTACCAGTAAGTATATTGAGCCTCACTGATAATGACTCGGGCTCAAATCCTATCCGTGTCACGAATTGTGCAGACATGAATGAATGCGATGCACCAGAATCAAATAATACCGATGCTGGAGAGGAGTTAACGAGAATAGTACCTGCCACTACCTTACCTGGTGCTGCCTCTTCTTCCACGGTCATCGTCATCGCCTGACCTTGTCCTCTGGCTGTGCGTCCCCTATGCTGGAAACCTCTCTGTCGATTCTGCACTTGAGCCTGGGCGAACGGCTGCAGGTTCTGCTGCTGAAATGCCTGGGCCTGAGGCAACAATGGCCTCGTATACTGCTGTTGCTGCTGTACAGGTGCTGGTCCCCTAACCGATGGACTAGTTAGGTTGGATGAGGATGAACTACCCCTATTCGGGCAGGATCCTATCTTGTGATCTGTCGCTCCACAAGCTAGGCATAATCCTTGCGCCCTGTGATACTCTACTACCACATCGCCTGGCTTTCCGTAATGTGAACATCCCATCGCGGAAGACTGCTTCTGCTTCTGCTGCGGGTACGTCGGGATTGAGTGTTGAACCGACGTTACTGAGGCCGCCTGCCTCGGAGTTCCAATTGTCAAAGCCCTGGCTGTCGGGGCTGGGGCTGGGGCTGATGATTGGTGCATCTGATTATGGGACCGCTTTCGACCTCCAGTCCTATCCACGATCCTCTGGGAGGTGTACTTGTGCCTCCTAGCAGCCCTCAACACTGCATCGAACGTCTAGTGCTCGAACTATTCTACTGCCAATAAGATCTCTAACTGGAGCCCCTGCTGGAACCGTTGGGCCTTATCAAACTCAGTTTCCACCAAAGTGGGGGCAAACCTGCTGAGCCTAGAAAACTCGGACGTGTTGGCCCAATGATTACATTGTGTTTTTGAATATGGCTAATCAGTTAAATTTAACATAATGATGTCACTAATATTCATATACTCACTCACATGTTGCTACTTAAACTTAGCTTTGTCCTAATTGTCCTATATTATATTGCTATGCTTGTATCGTACTGCAACATATTTTGTTGGGCTAACATGATATCATGTTGTTACTTATACTTAGCAATGTCCTAATTGTCCCATATTATATTGCTATGCTTGTATCGTACTGCAACATATTTTGCTGGGCTAACATGTATTTGTAGACATGCAGTAAGCATGATCAAACATGATCAAACAGGACATAGGCAATGAAGAATTAATGATGGAGCAAAGACAGCGTAATACAACGAGATTTCTCCGAACCGCCTAGCGACCTATCCGGGGCCTCGCATCGGGGGTTCCGCTGCCCGGTCAGCGGACAGGGGTCGAGGGGGCAGCGCCCCCCGTCGGGGGTTCGGGGGCGAAGCCCCCAAAAGGTATTCAGATTTCAAGATCTGTTTATCTTCGGACGACTGCTGTCAAGGAAAAAGATGTCTTCAGGACTGCTCAAATATCAGAAGGAAGACATCATCAAAGGGCTCTTGGTTTTTCTATTTGTTCCAAGTCTGTAATCTTCAATTTATTGAGTCTAGGAGAATGTGTACGTTGAGTCGTACTGAGTCATCTCAACCCCTAGACATATCTCTCTAAGCTCTACCATACAAACAGACCAATTCCTGAACCAAGCCCAAGCTCCACAAAGTCCAAAAGCCCAATGGACCAATTCTGTCTTCTGGAGACAGAGTTCGGGCCGAACTCTGCCTCCACACAGAGTTCGGGCCGAACTCTGTCCCCTGATTTTCAGGAACTGATTTTTAGGGCCTGCTTGCTGCTAGCTGTCCAACGGCCATATTTTTGAATCTTGAGGACCGAATTCTAGCCGAATTCTGCTTGTCCCGAACCCTATAAATAGGCCTTGGTTTCTCTCATTTGAAACCATCCACCCTTCTATTCTTCTTCTCTTACATAGCCTATATAGTCAAGAGCCTTACTCTTCCAATCTACTAGCCATAAAACTTCCTAAGCCCCAAGGTACTCAAGTGCGATTCAGCTAGAAGTTTTTGTGCAAGAGTTGAAAAGAAAAGTCACTTGGACAATTCCAAGTCGCTTGGAAAAATCCAAGCAAATCGCCACTGCGATACTCTGTAAGAAGTTGACGTGCTCTTCTGAAGAAAAGGCACGGGTTGTAAACTACTATTTCACAAATAGTGGATTTGAATCCTGAGCTAGAGTTCTCAGGCCTGGACTAGTCCTCCACGAGGGAAACCAGGTTAAAACTGCTGTGTTTGCGTATGCTCTTCTGATCTTTATTTACTTCCGCATTTCTCTCTAATTTATTTACTATCTTGATAGTTGTTTTGTTGAGGTGATATAGAGTTATTTTTTATTTGGTGATTATTGACACAAACTCTATTCACCCCCCTCTAGAGTTGCCTACACTTGTGTTTTCAGGACGCATATCCGTCGACCGTCCTGCCTCCTTGCTTCAGATTTGTAAACCTTGTCTGCAGGTCGTACCGAGCTACCGCATCAAATTACTTCATCTGAAATCTTTTTCTGAATACCGTCCAAGTAACCGGTGCTGCTAATCCCACGGCCTACGATGTCCACCAACTGCGGGCTAGATCCAGCAACTGTAGGCATACTACCGCCACCTTTTCATTCTCGGGAGTCCACGCCGCCTCCAGAACCACTTCGGTATCTTGAAGCCAAGCGTCCGCGGCAATCGCATCCTCGCCGCCGTCGAAGAACGGAGGGTTCAAGCGCTTGAAGCTGTTCACTGCCAGGTTCTCTTGGTGACCGCCTCTATTCAAAGCATCTTGAACTGTCTGGTACAGGGCGTCGCCCCGGCGATCTTGGGATGCAAGTAACTCTCTGATAAGCCCAACCAAGGCTCTCTCATCCTGTCTGGCAGGCTGGACGGGCTGAGCTGCCTGAACTGGAGGTTCCAGGCCTCCGGAAAGCATAACTCGGGAGGCCGCTCCTGAGTGTTGTGCCTGGTCCTCTTGTTGCTGGGGTGTCTGCTGAACTCCTTCCGGCTGATTGGCAGGTCCAGGAGCAATGTCGCTGAAGAAAACGACATAGAAAACAATAAGGAAGGACCAGGATAGAACAAGGATATAAGCATGTGATCAGGTCAAGATTCCAGAGAATTCGAGGATACGAGCAGAGATCAAAGGCGAGTGCTGATTGAGACTTCTATCGGTAAACCCTCACATTTCTTGAATTTCAAGACCTGCATAGGCCACCACTTAAACCATGTCACGCCCCAGAACCAGAATACTGGAGAGCGGGAGGCATGCATAGCCAGCTACGTATAGAGAAATGGAATCCACCTCGCTATACGGTCACGACTGTCTAGATATGAGGGTTTACTACAAGCCATCAGTCTCTTAAGGTCAAGTACAAGCCTATTGTCTCAATCTCAAGCAAGTAATATAGTTACAAGATGTTAGACCATCAAATATACAATAAGAATGCGTCCCAAATATTATATATTCGGATGATCAAGAAGCTAGTCGTACAAAATGCGAGGACTAGCAAGAATTTAGTCATACATGATCAACACTAGGATTTGTTAATCATGTTTATAGCCCGTAGGCAGACAGTAAGTAAAAAGGCAATCGAGCTAACAGGTGCTCGTCAGCTAAACGCCTCAAAAGAATACTTTTACATTTCAGAAGGAGAAACAAAAAAAGAAAACCTACTCGTTGCCCTGGTTTCGTCTCGTGGTCACCATCGGGCTAGAAATGCGGTAGATCCTCGGGAGCTGCTCCGAAATCGGGCCATACAAAACCAGCTGGGTCAAACCCCAGAACGAGCAAGTGCCACAAGGGAGGCCACAAATAAGAACAAAACCAGCATATCAGAACATAATGAATAAATAAAAAGTACAAGTAGATATAGAGTACAGCAAGGCAATAAACGACTAGGGACGTGGAACCATTCCGGGAGCCAGGTTACAACCTGTAAACCAAACAAGGACCGGAGTTGTAACCCTTCGCCTGAATAGCACTTTGTCTCCAACCATTTATTGTTAAAGATAAGTAAAGACAAACATGCTCAGGGGATGCCAGGTACTGGAGCTAGACAAGACCTAGACAAGGCTGGACATCATCCATTCATAACACGGCCAAGCAAATACTACGGCTTGATACTTTAACTAACTAGGGTTATCACAAGCCTAATTACTAACAAGATGTAATGAGACATTCCAACAGTCACAAGCCCTGCAGACTATCCAGTTATCCTTCCGCGGGTTGAGAGTATAGGTGGATACATTGCCCGAGAGACAATGTACCCTTAGGTGACTTAGAGGGTGCAACACATAACAGTGTGCTGGAAATATGCCCTACTCGTCGGCAGAATACAAGTCCATTAAAGAGCCCAGATAACGAGACCGCCTATGACTGGAATTCTCCATGAGCTATAGTTTGGTCTAGTCATTACCCTAGTCCGATTTAGTGTAGATCCCTGACCGTGGTAACCAGGGACTCATATCCTAGACATGATGTAAGACAAGACAAGTAGATTGCACAAGCAGCAAAATGATCACCCACGGTGTCAAGATTAGTTATACAAGTCAAGTTAGCCGTCGCAACAGCATCAAGTTTACAAGTCGTGTTTTACTAGTCAGGAGTGCGCCACCACGGGCCACTATCAAGTTATCAATGTTACAGAGGTTAATTACTGGTTACAGGTTAAGAGTGCACCACATCGGGTCACTACCAAGAAGATCATAACGTGTTAAATTCATAAATCACAAAAAATCACGAAAGCTGTACTTAGTCATAAGGCAAAACACAGAAAACCGTGCTAAGTCGTATCGAGTCAAATCAAGTCGTGTTGTGAGGATCAAAATCTCAGAAGACTCAAAATTAACAAAAAGAGAAGCCAAGAATCTAAGGGAGGTACTAGGGGCAAAAGGGGTACTAAGGCACAGGGTGCGCCAGGCAAGTGGCAGCCCAAGGGGCGCCAGGCAAGTGGCAGCCCAAGGGGCGCCAGGCAAGGGAGAGTCGGGACGAGCCGCGCCAGGGTCACATAGGGTCAGGTTGCGCCAAGTGGCGCGAGCCCAAGCTGCGCCAAGCCAGGCCGCACTAAGAGGCGCTGGCCAGGGGAAACTGAAGTGCGCTAGGGTCGGGTGGCGCCAAACGTGCCAGAGCTGGGTGGTCCTGACTGCGCTGGGCCACGAGGGCGCCAGGCTGCGCTGGGCCACGAAGGCGCCAGACTGCGCTGGGGGGGGTGCGCCAGCGCGAAGGAGCGCGGGGCGGCTGAGCGGGTTGGCGCCAGCGCTAAGAAGCGCTGGACTGGATGGCGCCGACGCTAAAGAGCGTCGGGCCAGCTGGACTGCGCTGGGGGCAGGGAGTCTTCTTCTCCAAGCTGAGAAGAAAAGCCATGGAACCTAAAACTTTCCATGACCAAAACTAGGTCAAAACTCAACGAAATCCAACTTTCCAAGAGTCTAAACTGTATAAAATCTAATTCTCTTCCACATAGAAGCATCAAAACATGAAAAATAAGAAGTTTAATAGATCAAAACCATCAAAATCCGAAAATAATAAAACTTAGATCTAGGAAAATCAAAGCTCCAAATCCAAAAATTCCAAGTTCTAATGTTGTTCATAATGGCCTAATAGAGCTAATAGACAAATAAAATTGGGCTCTTATTTGGTGGCAAGATGCACTTGCCTATGGGGTTGTGGTGTATAGAAGAAGGAAGAAGAAGATGAAGAAAGAAATAAATGGTGGAGTTATGAAGAGAGAGAAGGTAGGTGGAGGGTTTTAATGTGGTGTGATGATGGAGGGTGGAGGTTGATTATAGGCTAAAGTGGTCCAATGCATAAACCAAACCAAACCAAATCCTTCTCCAATCAAATAAAACCAAGCCAAGCTGAAACCCAAATACGAGAAAATCGAAAATCCACAAGTCGAGCCAAGACAAAATACAGGCCAAGATCCGTATACGTATACGAGATACGAAATACGAAAACCGAGGGTGACAATGGCAGTCCTCGGAGATGCTGCGGAGGGATCCCGTTGCGGATGGAGAGGCTGCGCTGGCTCTCCGACGGATGGAAGGAGGAAAGAGGAAGGAGGAGGAGGAGGAGGAAGGGGTCGGAAGGGGGGAGGGCGGCCGGCTGCTCGCTGATGTCGCCGAGGCGGACGCTGGGGCGGCGCTAGTGCTTGGACGCGGTGGTGGTGGTAGAGGAGGAGGAGGGGAGGAGGGTTAGGGCTTCGTGGGCACCACCTCCGTTCGTCGTAGGTTCCGGTGGCCCTTGAGCATCAGCCCTTGAGGAAGGAGGAGGAGGAGGAGGAGGAGGAGGAGGAGGAGGAAAAAGAAGAGGAAAAATCCTAATTTTGGGCTAGCCCCACGTAAATTGTGGGTGCCCCCAGCAAAATCTCCACCTGCTTGGGCTGCCCCCAAGTAAAAAAATGTAGTGCCCTTAGAAAAACCCTTCAATTATTGTGTGAGCATGTGAATCATGAGATTATTTATAAATATCCCCCTATAGTTTGTACGCATTTTGATAACTGTTCTCGTTGTTTTAAAAACAAAGAACACCCCTAGCTGTTTAATTTTTCACTCATTTTCTTCTATGCACCAGGAGGGTACAACCAATTAACTCTATAAATCAGGAGGTTGTTCTTTATTTTTAAAACAACGAAAACAGTTACTAAAATATGTACAAACTATTGGAGGTACAACTAATTAATCTTGAATCATGTTACAAATGGTACGATGACAGTGTTGGATGCTAGGAACAATAGTACAAATCGAAGGACGGTGTTTTAAATACTCAGCAGGAAGAAGTCAATGTCGTGGGGACCATGAAAAGAATAGGTTTTGGTTTCATTCAGTTAATGCGTGACACGAGGATGTGAATCATGTTACAGTTAATTCATTTGGACATAAACAAATCATTTGTATGTGTAGAGTTCAGGAATAGAAGTTGGAACAAATTCTTTTGTTTCATTCACATGGACATAAACAAAACAATAAAATTAGCTATCCGGATAGAAAGGGATAGAGTTAGTATATTTTATAAATATTTTTACTTCTCTCATGTTATATTTTTTAATGCCTATATTATCCTTCTAAAATTTTAAAGTGATAAGAGTATAAAAAGCTTAGAAAATTGTACCTTCATTATTACTTAAGGGTAACTAAGTAATTAAACAATATAATTAGAGAATTAATGTTTGTATTTAATGGTTATATCTAAGATAGATTCTATCCAAAAATCAGCTCCCTAAACAAAATATGAATCATATGTTAAGCATGCAAACAAAATTAGGGTCAACATTATTCCATCCAACCAAACCTTACACAATTTTGTCACTCGAATTCTTGCATGTTCTTGAATTCTTGCATGAGTCCTGTAGATAACAATGACCATCATCCCTGTTGCAACTCCTCCATAATCAAACTAGAACTCAACAACAAATATTGCTCTTTATCAATTTATTTTAGAAGTGCTGTAGATGATTTGTTCAGGCCAAATTACCACATTAATTTTTAAATCATTGATTGTCCTTAATATTCTTGAGATAATATATTATTTTGACAAAGAACTACCAATCTTTATGTCTTCCTTTACTCAAACTCAAAATGCAAGTGATACTTGCCAAGCTTACATTGACCGCAATGTCCAGGAAGCAGCACAGAAGGTGATTTTGTCCAAACAAGATGCATTCATTTGGCGACAAGAAGCTTCCCGATTATCGGCTACTCTGTATAATTTTTAGACCTTACATGCCTAATGTCCTCTTATAAAAGCTCCCATTGTCACGGTCCGATACTGCATAACTAAATATTGTCACTGAATGTGATGTCGTACAAATCTAAATTGTACTTGTACAAAACAAGCATGCATCAAAACGACAAATTGAATATCTAAGATTGAGATCAGAAGCCCTGTGTTTTGTTATGGATCCAAATGTTGGAAAATATTCCTGTTATGTGCAATTTCCACAGAGGTTTGATGTATCGATAGGAATGACCAATATGCAAATAGTAATCCTCAATGTTTGCTTGGCCATTTTAACTTTTTGACCGCCATCCTTTCGTTTAAGAGTACATTGTGGGTCCAAATGACATACAGTGTAGTCGTTTCGTTGGACGTTTAAAAATATATAGTTATTAATTTATTAATATGTGTTTTTAGGATACATATTAACAATATTCTTTTATCAATAACTACCAAAAGAACCGCAAATTTAATTAGAACTATATTCCTATTAGATTTAATCAATCATAATATTTCCAAGTTTAGGAAACTTGTGTCAATTTCCAACATCCATTTTCATTCAATTATCATGTGAGTAGAGCTGCAAATGAGCCAAGCCGTTCGCAAGTTGCTCGAAGTTCGGCTCGATAAAAGATCGCTTGAACTCGGTTTGTTTGGTAAACAAGCTGAGCTCAAGCTTTATTTTCAGGCTCGATTAATAAACGAGTCAAGCTCAAGCTTAGAAGTACTCGGCTCGTTGAAACTCGTGAGCTGGCTTGTTTATGAGCTTGCGAGCTAGCTCGTTTAGAAGCTCGTTTAGGAGCTCGTTTGTTCTTTGTTGAATTCTAATTTTATATATGTTTGTATAACAATATGGTTGTATGCATTATATATTTATATGTCCTTAATAATTAATATTAAGCAACTTTTATTTAATTTTTTTATAAATAAATTGTTAATATTATATTTACTTGAATTCAAACCTAACTAGCTTGAAATAGAGTTCATTAAGCTTGAAATCACGCTTAATGAGCTTGAAATAAAGTTGAGCGAGCTTGAAACCACGCTTAAATGCTGCCGGCCAGAATGATGGAGGTAGAACAGGTTATCGATGCTGCACAAGGTAAACTGATCTGTGCTCATTCCGACCCAGAGGCTTACCTTGCATCCAAATTCCTGGCGGATCCAGTGACGACGGAGCCACGGTACTTATGCTCCAACAAGGGTCGGTTTCTGGAAAAATCGACCATTCGTGATAGACCTCCGTAGCTTTTGGCCTTTGGGGGTGCTTGGTGTCCCCCCCCCCCCCCCCCCCCCCCCCCCCCCCCCTCCCGCACTCCTTATGGACTTGTCTGGTCCTTAGTAGTAGGGTCCTGTCTCTTCCCTTCTTTTCTTCTCAATTTTGAGATGCCCGGGCCAGCTCCCGGCGTGGCTACTGGTGCTGGCCGTTCGGGCTCTCTCCCGGCGCCATTTTTTCATATTTTTTCTGCCTTTTCCATTCTGACTTCCTCCCGACGTGGATATTTTTGTAGGTCGTCCTGGCTATCTCCCGGTGCCAACTTTGAGTCTTGTCTCCTTCTTTTATCAATAAAATCTGATGTTTCTTTAAAAAAAAAAAAAAATCTTGGTTATCAATCCAAGCTCAAGCTAAATATAAACAAGTTCAAGCCAAGTTCAAGCTCTAAAATAAAAAAAAAAACTTATCAAGTTCGAGCTCGAGCTCGATTAATTCTAGTCAAGCCAAGCTCAAGCTTACAAAAACTTGTCTCGGCTTGGCTTGTTTGCAGCTCTACGTGTGAGCATTTGATTTCGTTCAATTATTGTGTGAGCAAGGGTGAATCATGAGAAGAAAGGTGATTTGGTTTCTTTCAATTATTGTGTACTGTTGTTTAAAGTTATTTGTTTTCATTCAATTATTCGGTACTGTTGTGTCAGCATGTGAATCTTGAGAAGAAAGGGGTTTTGGTTTCATTCAATTTGTGTGTAACCTCGTGAATCATGTTGCAGTTTGTGTTGGTAAGTATATTTCCATACATCTGCCTATATTTAATGTGTCATTTTGGATCAGAGAATTGTTGTACATAGATGGTGGAAAAATCAATTTCCTTAAAACCATTTTGAATTTGAATGTTTTGTCTTTAATTTTCTTTAATGCTCATTCATTTTCAACATGCCATGAGTTGGCAGCCATCATCACCTTAATTCATTCATCACATTAATTTTCTTTAATGCTCATTCTTTTCTAACCGGCCATGAGTTGGCAGCCATCATCACCTTAATTCCTTCATCAATTCTTTTTAATCCCTACGTTATATGTTATGAGCCCCTCTATATATATTATTTCCATCTCTCCTTGTAAAATAGATAATTCAGACAAGAAAAAGGACAACCATTTTCTCCAGACTATTCATCCTCTTTTACAAACCACACCTATATGATTTCTCCTTTCTTTTCCATTCCAATATCTTCTCCTTTGGGCAAAGCTAAGTTCGGGTCGTTCTCCCGAAATCATGTGCGGTGAGGGGAAGCCGGTAGCAAGGGGATATTACCACTAGGAGAATTCGAGATGATGTCTGCACATAGACCTCGAATAAGCTCTTAGGGCAATGCTTCGTGCATGACTTCCCCGTAGACCGGTAAATTTAATCCATTGTCATTTTGTTTGCAGGAATCAAAGGTAGAAAATTTTCTGACAATCTAAGAGCTTATTCGACCTTCTGTTATCATTTGAATATGACAATTTTTTTTCTTAAATCAAATTTATGCAAATTCCCCTTAACGGAAATATATATTATATATTCTGTTAAATATATACATTTTCTTCCCAGCAAAGACATCTCCTTAGAACAATATGAGTATTCCTTATTTGAAGTAGTGCATATATTTAGTATATATTAAGATGTTAAGGAATTCATAACCTACTGATATATTTTTTTTATGCTAAAGCTACTTAAACGACCATTCTTTCTTATTGTGAATGTTGGACATTCCTTACCAGCGTGGTTCTTTAATGGCCGCGGATCTGTGTTGATACCTTGACACGGACAAAATATTTGATTTCCGAGTGTCTTTGATGTTTTTCAAGTTCTGTTAGATCAAATGTGTGGAATATAGATTGTATATTGTTTTAATTAATATATTAACATATAACTTATAAGCAATTATGGTTGTACATGCATGCTAATATATTTCAGGTTCTGAATTTTATTTTGTTGCTCTTTTTCTTCCCTAGGTTATAAACTTATATAACCCATACATCCTCCGTACAACATAAAAGAGAACTATATATATTTCTAGAATAGTTTGATGTGTAAGATTACGAGTCCAGAGGACGGTTAATTAGTACATTACAACATTCGTCTGCCAAGCTAATGCTTGTTCTGCGTTTGTTGAGTGCCTGTTTTGTTGGATACATGCAACTTGATCTGCTTCCTTGAAGCAATGGTGATCCTGACATATGCTGTTGGTATCTATCGTTGGTGACCATAACCTGAAAAATGCTTCCGTAGAATATACATTTGGGTATTCTGTTACTTGTTGTTTTTGATACGAAGATATGTCATACATGATAACTGCTTCCTTGTCTTAGGGCTTGTTTGGATTGCAGCTATGTTTCATCTCATCCCATTTATTCATGCGTCCATTTTTCGAATGCTCGTTGGGTCGGCGTGTCGGAAACGCCCATTTGAATCCCATAAATAGACCCACAATTCCACATTTATACAGAACAATTTTTAAGTTAAATAATATATCTATAATTGTTATCTTGTATATCCAATTTTGTGACGTTTTTTGATTTGGAATGTCCGTGTTGCCTCGGATAGATGTCCCACACGTATACACAAGATGTTTTTTTTTTCCTCAAGTGTCTATGTTTTTTTTTTTTTTGGGTTGATGCCAATAGGTCCTATGGAAAGTTTCCTCTGATCATATAGAGAATCGTATAAAGATCTTTCCGAGTTGGGTTCATGTGTCCATTGCATTTTAGTTGTAGATATTTGTGATGGCTGCTTTGTACTAATACAAAACAAATAGCAAACAAACATGCATAAATGACTATTTAGGAGTAACTTATATACATGATTATTTAGGAGTAACTTGACCTTAATTTACATGATTATTCAAGAGTCATTTCACTCAAATAGTTTGTGCATAAAGGATTAATATATACAACTTATCATTTTTCAAGTTGGAACATTTACTCTGTACAAATTCTTCATATTATATATCTAATAGAAATGTACACTGTTAAATATTTACTACTGTTAAATTTATATATTACATTTCTATATGATATGTATTATAATGGTTTGCCCATAAATTTTTTTTTTCCTTATTGTTAGCTGCTATCAGTAGATTTCATTTAGTTCATTCATATTGGACTATTCCTTTATGATATTCAATTGTTGCTTAGTCCATGAGTGCACTTTTATATCGAAGTACATGTTCATACATAACACATGAACATATTAGAAAATCTAGCTTCAAATGGCTTATGGTTCTTTATTTCAATAAAAATCATCATTGTTTAGTTGACATCGATCAGTTAGCATTTTACGTATTACAAGTTATGGCGACATGTAGCAAAGGAGATTAAATAACATCATGCTAGTTACTCCTCGCTTTGTAGTTTTTAGTGATTTGGCAAATAGAATATGATTTCTCTCAAATTCTAAAACATATAGACCAGTAATAATGTCTGCATCTCACCGACATTGTCTTGTAAACTATTGAAATTCTAGGTTAAATTATCCTTTAGAATTTTCGGGTCTATGTTTTTTTTTCTTCTGACTGTCCTTATGGATGATATGCTTTGGATTTGCCTTGTTATGGAACACTAAGAAAGTTGAAATGTTTCATTTTAATTAACGATGTCATGTAATGTTGATCATTATAGCAGATGAAACTGCTTGGAGAAGTTCCATAATATTCACCAACTTTAATAGTGATAGTCGTTGCATTTTGTTCCTTATGGCCTTCATATATCTCTATTATTTTTTATAATTTATCTTTTATGGTTGCGTTCCTCCTCTGGATATGGATCTGTGTTTGGTTGTGCTTAACCTTATCCTGATCTGGTTGTTGCATATTTTAATTAGTTCCACTGAAAAAAAAAAAATGTACACACAACTATAAGGAGTGCTTTGTTCGGTATTGTTACAATACTTGATGAATCATTATATACATCATGACCGTTATAGACTACCTCAGATTAGGCAATAGTCTCTCTTTCTCTTAGTATTATGGGAATTGAGTTCAGCTGGAACAAATTAGTTGTTTTTACGATACATTGGTATTCTGTAGTTTTTAGTGGTTTGTGTGGGAAGAATACTCATAAGAGGTTCATTTTTAGCATAACATATTTTATGGTTATGTATTATGCAATTATAATGCTAGCCTATATTTAACCATATTTTAATATAATTTAGTAAGATATATTTTCAAAATGTTTTCTTGACCTTGGATTCTTCAAAGGACCATGATTGAACCATACATCGTTGACAATCAAATATAAAAATATATGTTGTTTTGTTTCAAATCCCGCATGATTGAAACAGGAAAAAAAGAAAAAAGAAAGCCATTGTAAATTTTTTTTTTTTTTGCATCGTTTCAATTACATTTCTTATTAATATTCAAAATAGCATTTATTTGCTTGAAGACCGAATTGTTAGAGGTTTTATCCTTTTCGGACATGATATTTATAATGTTCTCTCTTCAAGTCAGAAGCATTAGAAGTTGTGACATGTTAGAAAAGGAACAAACTTGCCAAGGGATATATAAGAACTATCACAAAATAATGTACTGAATGACATTTCTTCTGAAGTACTATTACTAAGCCGAAATCAAGAAGTCCAGAATTGCTCTTATCACATGGAAATGTTTTTTTCACATTTAGAATTCACAATTCATTTTGATTACTAAGTTTAGTTGGACAAATATATGAATTTTGTGAGCCATCATCCTTGGTTTCTGATGATAATGGATAATATTCTTTCTGATTGATTTACATGTTTGAACATTAAATGACAATATTGTCACAATCTAGTAAAAAAGTAATCACAATATTGTCCTGTCATAATATTTAGACAAACATTGTTTTTTGCTTATCGTGACATTATAATTCTTTGACTCATTCAAACAATTTAGTCACAAGAAAATAGATAGTGAAATTGCAAATTTCTTTAAATCTAAAGTTTTAAAAGTTGAAGATTATTTTGGGTACAAGCCGAAAGGGTCCTTCTGTCAACCAGGCGGAAATAGTCCTAAGCGACACGGTACTTAATCATCCCCCTGTGGACCTCCGCTAGCTGGAAACCGGCCCCTAATATTTTAGACTGTCATTTTTGCAAACATGGCTCATAAAGATAAATCTTTAGAGCCCAGACTGAAAGTTACTATGTCATACTTTAAGAGGTGACAGAGCCGGATAAGTTTTTGGCTCACTATCTTAAGGCTGATATCAACAATTTATTGAATTATATATATACATTAAATAATTATGATGACACTAAGACTGATCTATATGTTTTTTTTCTGAGTCGTGATATGACAATTTTTTTTTTCGGATTTAAAAACTCTAAAGATCACTAAGATCCAGTGTAAGCTTTCATCTGTGGAACAACTTTGATACTCACAAGTTGATAGGTCTATGAGACAAAGTATGGAGTATCAAAGAATTTGAAATTGTATTTTAAACGTAGCTTGTGCTAAAGCTGAATAACTCAGACATTTTTATTATGTATCTACAAATTTATGTACATGTCGTTTAATTTTAAATAAATTGTGCTAATCAATTTGTTTTAAAAACTACTAAAGTATGTTTTTGTGAGTTCTAAGATTAACAGGTACCTGCAGCTGCACATCAAGTCTTAAAGATCCTAAAAGACAAAATGTGGTTCTTGACTATAAAAGTCATAAGAACTTTACAGATCTCTTGACGAAGAGTCTGTTTACTCTTGACGAAGAGTTTGTCTAGGAAATTAATCCTAGAATCATCGAGGGGGTGGGATTAAGCCCATAAGTAAGTCACCAGCAGTGACAACCCAACCGAGTCTGACTGGAGATCCCAAGAAGCCGGTTCAATGGGTAGAAACAAGCTAGACTTAGGTGACTTTATGGAACACTGACCCGAGAGTAAAATCTCATTAAAATGCCCAAGTGGATGTACATGTGTACAATGATTCCCCATCCCTATGGTGACAGTGTTCTGGTGTGATCTGGTTAGGATGAGTTTTTTAAACTCTTAATAGGTCCAAGCATTATTATGCAGGGTTGACTCCGATCACCAACCCTTTGAGGACTTATGTCACGCCCCAATCCCAAAATACGCGGGACCGAGCCACGTGGCATTGGCCAGCTACGTATTCAACCAGACTCTAGTCCGACTAGAATACGTATAAGCTGTTCAAATGGTGTAACTGCCTCAATAACATGTTTATATCTCAATCCACGGACAAAATCATAAAGAATGGAAAATATGAAAATTAGTCTGCAGCCCAATAAACATATTTGTCCGAATAGACTCGATAGGATGAATATGAGTCTATGAATACTATACTACTAAGCAGATACAATAGCAGAAAATGAAACATATAACCACGAAAGAGTGAATACCTGCAAGGAGTACATACGAAAACCCATCAACAATCCAGCAAGTTCTCCGTAGAACACACGACTAAATCTGGAAAGAAAACCAGGTCCTCAGAGGGACGCAACAAGGTACATAATATACATGCCAAGTGTACGACAGTAATAAAAGAATAAATAAAATATAGTAAGACCGACAAAATGGGTGAATCTAACATAACCAAACTAGAATGTAAAATGCAATTTGAGAACATCACTCGAACACGCGGGCTGTCACGGTGTACCCCGGAGACCAATAGACACTCCAGCAACTATGAAATACCCCACAGTTCCGATACGGAAGCTGTGGCATCTATGAAAACCCCGAGGCTCTAGTAATGAGGCAACGGCATACTCCGTGGGAAAGTAGCCCAAGCGCACGGTGTATGTTCTCCCCTCCCATGTGACTTCACATATCGTATCCACGAGACGCTCGGTCAGACCTCTAGCTAGGACAACGAGCCGTAATAAAAGTAATAGTACATGTATATCAATGTCATCGTCCTAGAATCAGACTCGGATTTCCGTATATCAAGATGTAATCAAGTACGGGAATCCGTCAATAATGTGGTGTCACATGAACATGCCCTAGGGTCAGAGTGTATCCCGCAATGAGTTGTCGCGGTTACGCAAGAGTGAATATCTAGTACCGACACCCGATGACGCTAACGTCCATCGGCACCCGAATGTGATTCGGACGCGAGGTACCGTACACGGCCCTAGGTGTTGCAACAACATACACATACAGAAATATTTAAGAAATTAAATATTGTAACTGAAATACAAGAATGGCAAGGTACACTTGCCTGGCTCCGGGTGCTGATGTGAAGTATCTGTTCCCACGTCCAAGCCTGAAGAGTCGAAGGAACCTAGAGGAAGTATTTTAAACTAATTAATTTCTAAATTACGATATTCAATACTACTCATATAATATTAAGTATGCACTATCTAACTGTATTCTAACCATGTATGTACACTCAGACTATTCTCATATAGGGTATAACACAATCCATTTTTAAAAGGCCACTAATTCTAACTGTCAACTGCCACCTGTGCGTAACTTAGGTCTATCATTTAATATCCTAAAGACAAGTATACAATACCCTACTATGACTCTTATGTGTCCACCAAATTGATAGCAACTAGGATTTCTAATTTGGTTTCATACAAAAATTATATTTTCTGGCTTCTGAGCCAACCTGTCCTTATTTTACTCTCCTCCACATATTATATAAATAATATTTCCAAGCCTTCCAACCACTACAAGTTCTCACTCAAGTATGTATATAATTTGACACTAAGTGTCCAAGGCATGAGCACCAATCCTTCATATGTTTTTCTCTCAAGGCATTTACACCTGTACAACTCACCCATATTCATAGCCTATCACCAAGAGCAACACACCACATCGTACTTACAGAATTTTCTTTCACTACTCTCAACATTAGTTTTTTATTTTTTTTATTTTTTTATTTTTTTTTTCCATGCACATGACCCTTATCATTTATAATTTTCCAACTTTCCTTCTCTTCTAAACGCAACCCCAAGGCCTTAGGTTATGTGCTTATGTATTTAATTTGTATCACTAATCCTTCTCTCCATATTTCTCCTTACAAACCAGTGTAGTCTCAAGGAACCCTACAGAACCCCAGCACATTTTATTACCAAATGCATTCATGTTTCCCTTACATTATAAAGCACACAAGAGTCCATTATTTCAAGTTGGCCTCGACGACGCTGGAAATAGTGGCGGCTAAGAAAGATGTGGAGGCTGTGGTTTCGAAGTATATATGGAGGAGAAGAGATCGAAGAATGAATATGTATAAAGAGAGGGAGGGTTAGGGTTTAGCCAAGAGTCTTGGTAGCAGATGTCGCAGGCGTGCTCTGTCAAAGGCAGCGTACAGTGTACTCCCCTCCAGAGAAGAAGCATAGTAAAAACAAATTTGAATTAAATGGGTACGCGGGTAATCGGGTCCTGCAGCATTCCTTTCCCGAACCCAAGGAGCAAGAATGGACTTTTATTCTGTTCTGTTGTTCGGTTTGGATGGGGTCTGTCGGGTGTGGGTTGGCCCATATGATCAAAATGCAAGAAGAAATAGCTGCAACAGCTGAAAAGTGGCCAAGTGACCCAACAAGGAAAAAAAAATTTGTTTTAAGAAATGTAAGATATATGTTAAGGTTATCTATAACCAATCTTATTTTATTTCTTTTTACCAAATTTTAAGTAATAAAGGATTTAGCCCAAAAATGCTATTCTAATGAAATTTATGAGTATTTATAACCATCAATAATATAAATATATCAAATAATTTAAAATGGCTAACATAAAATTTTAGTGAATTTTATAAAAATATTTTTTTGAAAAATAGGGGGGGGCTCACAACTTACCTATATGAGAGGTCGTGAAGGCCGCGACTATGGGACATGACGATCCCAGACAACTCTCATAAATATGGAAAAGTGTGCATGGCCAATCAAAAGCGCCGCTCCGATAGACCCAAGAACCTCTAGCGTACTATGTGTGCTATTTTCTGAGTCTGGTTCAAGAAGTCTGATTCAAGGCATAGTCCATCAAGCACTTCTTCAGACAAAGACAATAGTCACTACGTGAGATTCAAGGCTGTAGTCCATCTCATTTATGCATAGTATATAATTGCCCAGAAATCTCTACTCTTATCCTTCTTTCTACCTTTGGAACTTGATTTTTAAGGGGGGATTGTTGTACATAGATGGTGGAAAAATCAATTTCCTTAAAACCATTTTGAATTTGAATGTTTTGTCTTTAATTTTCTTTAATGCTCATTCATTTTCAACAGGCCATGAGTTGGCAGCCATCATCACCTTAATTCATTCATCACATTAATTTTCTTTAATGCTCATTCTTTTCTAACCGGCCATGAGTTGGCAGCCATCATCACCTTAATTCCTTCATCAATTCTTTTTAATCCCTATGTTATATGTTATGAGCCCCTCTATATATATTATTTCCATCTCTCCTTGTAAAATAGATAATTCAGACAAGAAAAAGGACAACCATTTTCTCCAGACTATTCATCCTCTTTTACAAACCACACCTATATGATTTCTCCTTTCGTTTCCATTCCAATATCTTCTCCTTTGGGCAAAGCTAAGTTCGGATCGTTCTCCCGAAATCATGTGCGGTGACGGGAAGCCGGTAGCAAGGGGGTTTTACCACTAGGAGAATTCGAGATGATGTCTGCACATAGACCTCGAATAAGCTCTTAGGGCAATGCTTCGTGCATGACTTCCCCGTAGACCGGTAAATTTAATCCATTGTCATTTTGTTTGCAGGAATAAAAGGTAGAAAATTTTCTAACAAGAATGATAAAGAAGAGGAGGAGAACAAATTAAGGTTATTACTACTACCATGCATGCATGCAGCTATCATCTTCTTCTTTTTTTACTGCATATTAATCTAATTCATATAATATTTTCAAAGTTTTTCCATTTTGTCATCTTTTGCTCAGCTGTTTAATTTCCTAGCGATCTCTGCAATTACTTTTCTATTTTAAAATTTGGCTTTAGTGTTATTTCTTTAATATTCTTACTGTAATCTATTAGTTCTGATATTGAACATAGGATTTAAGATCTCAAACTATAGTCATAAATTACTTCTGGAGCTTCTGAAACCATAACAAGAAATACTCAAGGAAATTCATTCAATTATAAAAAAGTTTAAAATTTTCATTTAATCCAAAATTGAAATATAGGCGTCTTTGTAGTATCATTATATAGATTTGTCTTACTTTTTTTTCTCTAGCCATATGTTTGGGTTTTTCAAATTATTCCTAGAAAGTGGTTTCATATGCATGTGACAAATTCCAGATGTGTATTTTAATGTAAGATTATTCTTTTATTGATTTCCACACACGGGAGGTGATAGCCTATGGTTGGCATGGTGTGATATTTTACTACAATGTAATGATCAAATCCTCTAAACATATTTGTTTTTGTCACTCATTCTTTTTACTTTTGGAGATAGACTTGAGAATATATAATAAGAGAGTAGAGTTGGCAACAACGGTTCCTAGGAGCAGGCCTAATTCTTTTACTTTTGGATATAGACTTTGAGAATATATGCTAAGAGAGGAGAGTTAGTAGCAACGGTTTCTGGGAGCAGGAAATGGTGAGTTTAGTTACTCCAGCTACAAGAGTTTCTATCTCGTTTTTCAGATTATTCATTAATGTTGTGATTGTGTGTTTATTATTCATTCTTGTTGTAATTTTAGTCACTCTAACGAGAGTTTCTATCCCGCTTTTTGATTATTCATTCTTCTTGTAGCAACTCTATTGCAAAGTTTTTATACATTCGTTTCCAGAAGATTGTAATATTTTCTTTACTAGTTTTTGTAATTTTAGTCACTCTAACGAGAGTTTCTATCCCGCTTTTTGATTATTCATTCTTCTTGTAGCAACTCTATTGCAAAGTTTTTATACATTCGTTTCCAGAAGATTGTAATATTTTGTACGAATATATATATATATATATATATATATATATATATATATATATATATATATATATATATATATATATATGTGTGTGTGTGTGTGTGTGTGTGTGTGTGTGTGTATATTTCTTTTCTTTTTTTATCATATTCGTGTATATATATATATATATATATATATATATATATATATATATATATATATATATATATATATAATGCTTAATTCTATTCATTAACATTGTTAACATTGTGCAGAAAAATTGAACATGAAGGCATGGATAGGCTTGGCAACCACATGGGTTTGGTGTGCTGCCATTGTTGGACCAGTAGCTTGGGTATGCTCATCGTCGTTATCGGTGACTGCAGGCGGACGCAATAATATCTCGTATGATAGAGTGGAGTTCCATGTCTAGGATTGCACAAAGAAAATCTACAGTGCTTTTATAGAGTCCCTACGAACACACTTAAGTGGTGGAACTAGTGAGTACAATATTCCATTGATGCGTGCTCCGGATCCATCCGGTTCCCAGGAGTTGCTCTTGGTGGAAATTTTGATTGGGACAACATGCCGATCACGTTAGTGGTGAATCTCACTAATGCATACGTGATAGCTTATCAAGCTCAAAATCGTTATTACTTGCTTCGTGATACTCCCGACAATCCTCAACTTTATGGCAGCAACCCACACAGACTTTCTTTTACAGGTAGGTATGGAGCACTTGAAAATGTTGCAGGATTAAGTAGAGAAAATATTAGTTTGAGAATTACTGAACTAGCACAAGCAATTTACACACTCTACTAGTGGTCTCCGCCTAGGGTGGAAACCTCTGTGGCTCGTTCTCTTACTTTTTGATTCAAATGGTCTCTGAGGCAGCACAATTCAGAACGATCGAGCAACGAGTTCGTCGAAACATTATACGAGTAGGTCGTTACGAAAGTTTTCGCCCTGGTGCTAGCATGATAGACCTCGAGACTAGCTGGCAAGACCTCTCTGATGCAGTTCAGGAATCAAACCAAGGTGTCTTCACTACTCAAGTTAGCTTGCAGACTACCGACCATGACAGAATAGATATTGAAGATGTGGACACAGCTCGCACAATTTGTGGCTTAGCACTTCTATTGTATTCATGTGCCTCCCGGCGCCAAAGCCAAGCATTGTTGTTGTCATCTCGTGATTTTTCAGCTTTGTCTGCATCACTTGATCTTAATGTAAGGTCTATGTTGGATATTGTCGATGATGATACTTGTGAACTTTCAGAACCAACAGTGCGTATCAGCGGCCGTGATGGTTACTGTATGGATGTAAAAGGTGGATTTTACAACAACAGAAACCCAATAATCTTATGGTCTTGTGGATACAAAGACCAAGTAAGCCAGCTTTGGACCTTTAAAAGAGATGGGACTATTCAATCTAATGGGAAGTGCTTGACTGCTTATGGGTATAGTGCGGGAGACTATGTTATGATATACGATTGCCCCCCCCCCCCCCCCCCCCCCCCCCCCCCCCCCCCGCAGTAACTCATGCCACTCTTTGGACTATGCACTATGGAACCCTTACAAACCCATCAGGACTTACTATAGGTGCGGAGTCTGGCAATAGTGGCACAGAACTTACTATGCAGATTAATGTCAATGCTTCACAGCAAGGCTGGCTTGCTAGTAACAACACACGACCTTTCCTTACACCCCTTATAGGGCTCGATGATCTCTACATGCAAAGGAATGGTGAAGAGGACGTGGGTCTAGCTGTATGCGATGACAACAACTCGGAGCAGAAATGGTATCTCTATGCTGATGGTTCGATACAGCCTTTGACAGATCCGAGCTATTGTATCACTTGTCAATATCGTGACCAGGGGAGTAAGATCATCCTTCTTTCTTGTAATTTTGGGGGTGCTAGCCAGCGCTGGATGTTCACCTCTCAAGGAACCATCTACAATTTGCACAATGGATTCGTTATGGATGTTAAAGGTTCTGATCCAAGCCTTCAACTAATAATCATTTGGCCCTCTACTGGAAACCCTAATCAGATGTGGTTTACATCTTTCTGATATTGTTTCTACTACTCTATTGCATTCTACAACCTTTTTCATGTCATGAGAACATCGGAGAAGTGTTTGCCATTCGAATCATGTTTCCTTATTGCTAAAGAGTGTCCTTGTGTGAATGTTTGTATTTCTCATTGTGAGTGTTGTGTTTAGAGCTTGTATTATCTTTTATACAAGTTTTCTATGATCAATAAAATTGTATTGTTGAGTGTTTCAAATATATTATTTCTCCTCCTCTGTCCAACACAAGTACTTGTCATCTACGCGGCTTAAAATAAATAAAGTAGATAAAATCAATGTTGTCTGACATATTTGCAATAGCAAAGTACTTGTACTTAGTTATGGAGTGAACAAGTTATATATCCTTAATATGTACTTCTTCCCTAAGTTCGGGTGTCTGGGAGAAAACATGGTTGGTTCGCTTAATTATCATGAAGATTGGATTTATCAGACTATATAATTCTTTTATTATGTAGATTATTAAGTACGATTTTCAATATTTGTTTTTGACAATGTTAAGCAACATGTTACCAAGCTTGTTTTGCCTGAAATATATGATTTAGACAGTAGACTTCCCAATGCAATAATCTACTTAATGTGTAGAGTTCAGGAATAAAGTTGAAATCAAATTCATTTAATTCATGCACAAGGACATAAATGAAATATGGATCATGTCAAGCACACAAACAAATTTAGGATCAACATTATTTCATTCAACTAGACCATGCATACACAATTTTGTCACTTGAATGTTCTTTGAAACTCATAGCAGCATCAACATTGTTAAGCCAAAGTCGTATCGACATCAGTCGTAGTATATAATGTATAGAAAATCCCACCGACTAAATTGAATCCGGATAATATTGAATATATTTATGAAAAAACTAGTAAAAGGACTACAAAATTAATTAGAACTACATCTAAAAGTCCTAACTGTAGAAAAATCACTTTTGAATTCCACGTTTCTTGTGCTTTTAATAAAGTTATTTATTTAACCGAACTAAGCTGGCTCTCGTGGTCAACGAGGAGAGGTATAACCTCCTTGGCTAGGTGGACAGTCTCGAAATCAAACCGCGGAAGAGATGTATGTGTGTGTACGGTCGCAATGAACCGCTGAAGAGGTGTGTGTGTGTGTGTGAAAATTGAGGATAATGATGTAGCGTGCACAAAGTCCTGTACGTTATACCAGACATCACAAAAAAGAAGAAGAAGAAGTTACCAATCACTCTTCGTGTGTTTGATTGATTTTGCAGTCGAAGAATGTTGATATTACTGTTCAACAAATTGTTTCATAAATTCAGACTGATAATTTGGCAGATTTATTTCTCGAAGACTTTGCCAACCATTGTAATTGGGACGTTAGTACACGATATCGGAATGCATCGGTTTCAAAGATGTGCTAAAGTGATGCTTCCGAAACAGGGGTGTTAACATTAGTATATAAAGGGAATATTTTACTCATTTTCTTTCCAAAATATTTTTTCTTAGTAAGATTTTACTTAGTCTATAAAAAAGTTGTTGCCACGTAGGAATAACAAATTTTTATCTGGAAAAAAGTCGTTCTCCAATGCAATTGTCAAATAAATTGTGAAGCTAACGTGACAAAAGTTACAAAAGACTATGTGAAGTTAGTTGTCTAGTTTTAGACAATGCACTTATCAATGTTTTCACCTCATGTCATCAATTATGAATACAAAATATTTTGAAAATTGTCCCTATTTAGTATTTGCATAGGGTCCCAAAAAGAAAGGAAGACCAAAACTTTTCATTTTTTGAGAGTGATTAAAAAAGGTCCTTTTTAGTATTTGTTTTGGGTTATAGACGGATCCACATTCAGGCCATTGGGGGCCCAGGCCCCTAGTGAGTTTTTTTTTTTTAGAGAAAGTAACTCATTTGATTGTGTCTTTAATTTCCAATTGATGCTAAGTATATTGGAGATCACAAAGGAGTTGCCATTGACTTTGCAAAGGAAATATAAAAATATTTTGAATGCAATAGCACTTGTCAAAGTGGCTAAGAGGTGATTGGAAGCGTTAAGAGATGATGGATGAGAATCTCTCCTAAGTAAGATCACTGCATTTTTTCTATAGCAAAAGCAAGTGTGAAAAGATGCTTCTCTACAATGAATATTGTCAAGATGGATTTACGGAACCGAATTTGTGATCATTTAAATATTTGTCCTGTATGCTTCATAGAAAAAGATTTTAATTAGTCTATAAATAAAGTTGTTGCCACATAGGAAAAATAAATTTTTATCTAAAAAAAGTCATTCTCCAATGCAATTGTCAAATAAATTGTGAAGCTAACGTGACAAAAGTTACAAAAAATAATGTGAAGTTAGTTGTCTAGTTTCAGAGAATGCACTTATCAATGTTTTCACCTCATGTCATCAATTATGAATACAAAATATTTTGGAAAATGTCCCTATTTAGTATTTGCATAGGGTCCCACAAAAAAAAAAATACCAAACCTTTTCATTTTTTGAGAGTGATTAAAAACACTACCAAAATAAGTCAAATTACCGACGTAATTTGCGACGTTTTAAGAAAACGTCGCAGGAAAAAAACAATTTAGCGACGTTTTTTTATTACGTCGCAAGACGTCGTTATTAGCGACGGACAGCAACGTTCTGCGACGTATTTAAACTACGTTTGCGTTTCAAACAGTTCACGTCGCGTATAAGTCGGTAAACGTCGCTAATATTAGCGATTTTAGCGACGTTTACCGACGTATATGTAACTTCATCGCTAATATTACTTTTACTAGCGACGTTTACCGACGTTACTATGTGACGTCGCTAACTTGTAAATATAGGTCAGGTTCGATTTTCATTCCCCCCATTATTTTCCCCCCAATTATTTTCCTTCCCCCTCCCCCCGACCCCGAGACGGCTTCCCCCACCCCCTCGGCCCCCGACCCCCACCGACCTTCGGTGACCGCCGCTCCCCTACTCCGGAGACCGTCGACACCCTCGTCCCCCTCGCCATCGCCGCGCCCGATCCGCTCCCCTCCGCCAGAGCCACCTCCACCGCCGCTCCAGCCACCTCCAGCCACCTCCACCGCCGCTCCAGCCACCTCCAGCCACCTCCACCGCCGCTACCCCTCGCTGTCGTCGCTCCCCCTCGCCGTCACGGTCAGGTAAACCCTAACCCTAACCGGCTCTATACTAGGTTTCGTGCCTCCGATACTCTCTTCGTGTCCTGTCCAGACACGACAAACACACCAATTGCTACTCCCTGTTTCCGTTTGAAACACGTAGTAGACATATAGGCTACCAAGAACTATCCAATGGTATAGCGTGCCTAATAGCAAACGCACATCTCACGTGCATCATACCGGATCTTAGCCCTAGCTGCCCATATATAGAAAACTACATTTCAATCACTTGGTATAATTGTCTTTTAAATTCATTATGTCATGCCATGTTATAGATAGTCTTGTTTAGCATGTTTAGCCATTTACTTGTCATTATTTATTGGCCATTTACTTGTCATTATATCTTAGCTAGTTACTTGTCATTATTCCTTGTTTACTTGTATATTCCCATATTCTTCTTTGGCTTATTTTAATATCTAGAACACGTATTCATAGTTGACATTTGGTTAGGGCTTATTTTAATATCCGAAAAACTCTCTCAAGTTTTGTAATAAATTTGCGGATAAAAGTATTGGATTACTTTATTGCTCATGGATGTTTCTCATAAATTTGGTTCTTTTTATGTTATCTTTCTTTAGTTCTGCGATTGAGCGGTTGCTAAACATATAAACAACATGCTACCAATGATACTATAGCGTAGGCTGGGCGTGCATCACATACTCGTACTCAATTATCCGGGAACGGGTCGTGATAGCGTCACCATTTTGGGGAGTTCTTGCATTCTCCATCACCTCTGTAAAGTTACAACATCGATATTTGATGCCTTTCTTTTATAGTATCAACGAAAGTACTTTAGGTTACATTTCATATTAATTATGAACAATATGATATGGTATGATGACTGGGATCAAATGATGCTTGTGGGGTTTCTATTTGAGTGTGTAAGCATGTATATAATGTAAAATATAGCGTAATGTAATATATGAATGGATATGTAATATATATATATATATAAAGTATGCATGTATAATAGTAGGTAATGATATACAAAACTGAAAAGATAAATGCAATGCATGAATGAATGGATGAAATGCAAGCATGTGGGTAATGCAAGATATTGTAATGAAACATGTATGCAAGTATCCATATGTAAGTAGGTAATGTAATAAAGTATGTATGTATACCTTATATACATTATGTGTATATATGTATCTATACGTGAAATGTGTGTTGATTAGCTTGTGTAGCCTTGTGATTGTGTGTGAATGCTAGGCTAGACTTGGTTAGGCTTAGTGAGACTTGATTGGGTTAGGAGTGGCCTAGTTGACCTAGTTTGACTAGTGTAGTTGACTAGAGTTGACCAAGTTAAGACTGTAGTCTAGTTTGACCTAGAAGTCATGTAGAAGCATTGTATATTTCATCTATCATTCCCCTGTATACATCTTGACTGGCCTCATCGTGTCAGACACAGTGCAGACACTCCAAAGTACACTGGTCTATTCTAATTAGTTAGTACACAACCAATACATATAATTTGGGAAAGTGTAGACCGACATGAACTGACAAACGAGAATTTGGGGATCAAAGTTGTAACAAGTAAAGTTGTGTTTTGGATATGTTCTATTCTTGTTAAGCTCTTTGTGCACAAAGCAAGATATAACGAATGCAGAACATCTCTCGAGTTTACGACTCTTGTATGCTCTATACTTGAGTTACGAACTCGATATTTGTTCTGTATTCTCTATTTATAGCTTGCTTTGTGAACAAAAAGCTTGCAAGAGTTCTTTTTTCCAAAGCACAACTTGACTTGTTCCAGCTTTGAGACCCTCATTTTCGTGCGTCATCAGTTTATGTCGGTCTTCACTTTCCCCAGTAACTTCCTCCAATTAACTCTATCCCTCGATTGAGCTACTATTTCAAAGCTTTGACACTTGCATATCATTCACTATCTTGATGTATCTATCTTACAGAATTATGGAACTGAATTACTATCTGCGGAATCGTACTTGGATGTACAACCGTCATCCTGATGACATGTGCGGTGTGCGGGATGAATTCATAAAGGGTGTACACCAGTTCCTGCAGTTTGCCAAGGCGTTCCTTTAGTACATGGACGGTACCAAAATCAAGTGTCCGTGTGTGAGATGTCGCAACTTGAAATATCATCCAGAAGTGGATGTCACGTATCATTTGTACTCGAAGGGTTTCACGCCGAATTACTATCAGTGGAGCGAGCACGGAGAACTTGTGTCTTTAGCATCGGAGTACGAGCCTTATGTGGATGTCCACAACAACGCTCATTACGACGATGGGTTGGTGAACATGGTTTTTGACGCAGCCGGGCCTAGTTTCGATCCGGATGATCATGATGCACCTGAGGAGGCACCGAACCCCGATGCTGCACAATTCATGGAGTTGCTGGAGAATGCAAGGACTCCATTATATCCTGGTTGTGAGGATCATTCACCGTTGGAGGTGGTTACAAGATTGTTGAGCATCAAGTCCGATTTTAACATGTCGCAAGATTGCTACAACCGTATTATGGAGTTGCTTATAGAAATATTGCCTGAGGGTGCGAAGTTGCCTAAAGACTTCTACCGGTCTAAGAGGATGGTTAGATCGCTCTGGATGGGATACGAAAAAATTGATGCCTGCCGCAACGGGTGCATGTTGTACTACAAAGACGACAAGGATGAAGACGCCTGCAGATTTTGTGGTGTCGATCGCTACAAGGCCTGTGGTAGAGGAAAGTTTGTCGGTGCCAGGAAGCCTACCTCTTCGATGCACTACTTGCCGTTGACGCCGGGTTTGCAGCGGTTGTTTATGGTGAAGGAAACTGCAAAAAACATGAGTTGGCATAAGCGAGAACATATCGAAGGAGTGTTGGATCACCCATCTGATGGAGAAGCATGGAAGCACTTTGATCGAGAGTATCCAGATTTTGCTTCTGATCCGCGTAATGTCAGATTGGGTCTCTACTTCGACGGTTTTACCCCATTCGGACTTTTGGGATCCCAGTATTCGTGTTGGCCTGTGATCGTCACCCCGTACAATCTACCACCTTGGATGTGCATGAAGACTCCGTATATGTTCCTCACCGTTATTATCCCGGGTCCGAACAATCCGAAAAGGAACATCGATGTGTATTTACAGCCATTGATTGATGAGTTGAATCATCTGTGGGAAGTAGGTTCCAACACGTACGATGTATCTAGAAAACAAAATTTTCAGATGTGGGCAGCACTTATGTGGACCATCAACGACTTTCCGGCCTATGGAATGTTATCTGGATGGAGCACGAATGGTCGTCTTTCATGTCCGTGTTGCATGGACAGCACTAAGGCCTTCCGTTTGAAACACGGAGGCAAACCGTGCTTCTTCGATTGTCATCGACAATTCCTGCCGAAGGATCATCCGTACCGGAGGAACAAGAATGCTTTTCGAGCTGGCATTGTGGAGAAGGCTAATCCCCTGCCAAGGTGGCCCGGATACACGATATGGGAAGAGGTAAAAGATTTACCAAGAGCTATTGAGCAGCCTGCTATGGGCTACAAGTGTGACGGATTTGGGAGCACTCATAACTGGACGAAGAGGAGTATATTCTGGGATCTTCCATATTGGAGCACCAATCTGATTAGACATAACCTTGATATCATGTATATCGAGAAGAATGTGTTTGACAACATAATTAATACTGTAATGGACGTAAAGGGGAAGACGAAAGACAATCCAAAGGCTAGATTGGACTTGGAAGAAATATGTAGACGTCCTGCATTGCATTTGATAGAGGATGGGAATGGGAAGTTGAAGCAGCCTAAGGCAATTTTCTCACTGGAGAAGGAGGATAAAGTGAGGCTTTGTAGGTGGATTCAAGGTCTGAAATTTCCAGATTGGTATGTTTCGAACTTGAGAAGATGCGTCGACCTCAAGGAGAACAAACTGACAGGTATGAAGAGCCATGATTGTCACGTATTCATGGAGCGGTTAATTCCGATTGTATTTCGGGAATTCTTACCGCAGGCAGTTTGGGATTCATTGACGGAGCTTAGCATATTCTTCAGGGACCTTTGTTCTAAGAAATTGCTCGTTGATCGTCTAGAAAAGCAAGAGAAGGACATTGCGGTAACACTGTACAAGCTAGAGAGGGTGTTTCCTCCTGGATTCTTCGACTCTATGGAGCATTTGCCGATTCATCTTTCCTACGAGGCACGTGTTGGTGGACCCGTCGAATATCGATGGATGTACCCGTTCGAGCGACATTTGAATCACCTAAAAAGAAAAGTGAAAAATAAGGCTCGGGTCGAGGGTTCTATTTGTGAAGCCTATATTCTCGAGGAGATTACAAATTTCTGCTCCTCCTATTTCAAACCTCATGTTGCTACGAATAGAACGAGGGCTCCGAGAAACGACGACGGATATCAAGAATTTAATGATGGAATACTGAAAGTATTCAATGCGTCCGGAAAGCCTTCGGGGAAAATGAAGAAGAGATATTTGAATGACGAAGAGCTAAGGGCTGCTCAGTTGTATGTATTACTCAATTGTGACAAGGATGAAGTGGAGAAGCTAGAGGGGTAAGTAAGGAATGATGAGTTTACGTCATCTCAATGTAATAATATAAGCTAATATTATTGTACTAATCGGCGGTTGCTTCGTTGTTTTCCAGCACATATAATTATGAGTTGAGGCTGGTTAGACCCTACCTAACAGACGAAGCATTAGAACAAGAAATGAGACGTTATTTTCCTTCTTGGTTAAGCGAATATGTAAGCAGCTCGGTAATATTTACTGGCCTCTTTTAATGCAACTGCACAATAAATAACTTATTATCTCTTCTTTGATATTCAGGTCGATCGTCTAATTTCACCCGAGATTGAATTAATTAGAACTCTTGCCAAGGGACCAATTACTTTTGTTAAAACATGGCCAAGTTACTGTGTCAATGGCTTTCGGTTCAAGTCGACAAATGCTCCGATCAGAGACAGCTTCCTAGATCTTGATTCCACGAGGAACAGTTGTTTGTGTATCAAGTCTTCGAACTACAAAGACGTCGATCCAGAAAATAATTTCTTTGGCATCTTGCGAGTGATTGTGGAGTTGTCATATAATTATGGCAGAGAACCTGCAAAGATCGTGTTGTTCAAGTGTGAATGGTTCGATCCGATTGAAAATCAAGGCTGAAAAATTGACAAGCATGGTCTTGTGGATATAAACTACAAGCGTAGATATCAAGGCTACGAACCATTTGTCCTAGCAACTCAGGCTCAGCTCGTGTACTTCACAGCTTATCCGAGACGGAGAGCAACGAAGTCTGACTGGTGGGCAGTATGCAAGACTAAAGCTAGAGATACTTTTGATGTTGACGAAAAAGCTTACCAGGAGGACGAGCTACCTCTTGTAACCAATATTGTCGATGTGGACTCCACAGAAGTTACGCATTACACGACACATAATGTAGAAGATGTAGAATTATCCGAAGAGGAAGACGAAGCCGACGAAGGCGAAGACGAAAGTGAAGATGAGGAGGAAGAGGAAGATGAGGTCGAGGAAGACGAACAAGATGATTATTCTGAAGATGATTGAGAGAGATGTACTTATCTGGACTTAGATGTTTCTTGTAGAATGTATCATCATATGTTGTCTTGGTTATTATCTTGTCTTTGTTGTACTTTCATATTTCTAGTCTCTATTATTAATTTGTTGTATTATCATATGTTGTTATCAGGTATGGCAGGTCGTCGCGGAGCGTACCGACCAGGAGGACGGCGAGGTCATGATCCTCCTACAGGTACTGGTAGAGGACGGGGTTTTCCTTCGGTACCTCCTACTGGTACCGGCTCTGGATTCTTGTCGCCGATTACTCCGCCGTATCGGCCAGTAGCTGGGCCTCCTGGGACGATGCCACGTGGATTGTCTCCTGGGACGAGTAGTTCCAGGCCTAATGAGAGTGCTCGCCCGTCTAGCGTTCCTACTGCTTATACGACGATTGAGACGACCGATGAGCAGATGGAGGAGGCTGTGCCGACGGCCGACCAGCATCATGCAGATGATGCGTGCGCACCTCCGGAGGAGGAGAGGACGGAGATCTGGGCCGACGGTACAAAGTAGGTATTTTGGTTTATAATTTTTTTTCCTATTTTTATCATAAATTAACTTTTTTCATGAATATAATATGTCTGTATAGATATCGTCCTCCAGGGGTACAGAGACGCCTAGGCGATATGCTGAGGCATAATTATGGTGGTCCCTGGATTAACTACTCTGATGCTCCAGACGAAAGGAAGAACTACTGGTTTACCGCGCTTCAAGGTTAAAATAGATTTGCTTTTAACATGAATCATTTAATTTATGCATATTATATATAACTGATAAATATTTGGTTTCGTACTGTTCTAGAATATATTTTACTATCCACCGCACCGGGCCGAGCTGATCGAGGGGATGTTTCCTTCCGTCGCTGCTAAGCTGATCTACGGCTCTATTAATGATCAGAAGGAATATGATCGTGCCGGAAAGCCGATTAAAGGTTGGATCACCCCTGATCAGTGGAATACGATGAAGGCTCGATTCAACGAGTCAAGGTACAAGGAGAAGTCGGAGAAGGCCAAGGCGGCTAGGCAACATGCCTCGAAGTGGTGCTGTGGGTCGATTCCGATGACGGAACATTTCCGTCGTCTGGTATGTCTTTCTCATTTAGAAATATTATTTTAATGCAAATCCGATAAATTATTACTAAGATAATATATTTAATTACAGGTAAGGAAGGTCGGTAACGCCGACATGGTGACCGTCTTCCTGGCCACCCATCGGAAGGGCGGAGTCCTTATTGACGAGAGGGCCGAGCAGACCTATGTAAGTATTACAATACGTTATCTTAATTTAATACTTCGTGTCAATTTTAATATAACTTAGTAAATATGATGCAAATAAATATTCATGTAGTTAGTAATAATAAGTACATTAATTAGAAATTAGAAATCATAGAGTACTATCCATACTTTCTAGGCCGAGTATCAGAGGCTGCGGGAACGGGCGGCTGCTAGTGCACCTGATGCAGGAGTGGCCGGTACTTCCTCGCAGTCCACTCAAGCTCCGTCGGCAGACGAGCTGTGGATGACCGCCGCTGGTGGCCTCCATCGGGGTACGTACTACGGTACGGGATCCTATGGTGCCCTAGTTGCGACCCAGTCCTCTAGGGCATCTCCTGCTAGTGTGCATGGTCCACAGCCGTCCCAGGAGTCTGCCCGAGTCTACCAGATGATGGAGTCTCTCCATGACGACCTGCTATGACGGATCGAGGAGCAGTCTCAGCACCCTACGGACGATCCTGCGCTGATAGCACGATTGGATGCGCTCGACCGCGGCATTATGGGGCTCGTAGAGACGACTGAGAGGACAGAGCGCACCGTTGGAGGGTTAGAGCGCACGGTGACGGAGCTGCAGACAGGACAGGTGACCATGGTCGAGAGGCTGAGATTGGCGCAGGATTCGATGGTCCAGAGCAGTGATAGAATGTTATCTATCATGGATTCATACCACCAGCGACTTACAGCGTTGGAGCATGCTGGTACTCCGGGTGCGCCTTCATCGTCTTCGACTCCGCCGCCTCCACCGCCTTCTTCTTCGACACCGACTCCACCGACGTCACTGCCTGCTCCATCGGTATCGATTTCACGTGAGGATTATGAGTTGTTCTTATCCCTTCGTCGCGGCGGTGCCCCTCCTGCACCAGATCACTAGTAGTCCTAGTTAGGACTTTTGTTTGTGTTTGTATCATCATATGTTTGTGACTTAGATATTTGTTGGTTGTATAGACTTGGATGTTTGGATTGGATGTTAATTGTGTTTGTATCGATTTCACTTGTGTAGACTTGTGTAGACTTGTATGTTTAGACTTGTGATGTTTTGGTTTTCCAAAATTGAGTTTTGATGTGGACTGAAACCCATAGTTATTCTCAGATTTCCAGTTTTGAAATCGAATTTTGACAACATATTTAACCTATGTAGATGATGTAATTTGCATGTTTTATACCCCAATGTTATACCCCTATGTGTATTCTAGCTATGGGTCGATTTTGGTTTGAATTGGTTGTGTAGAGTTTTCAAAATCTGGGTTTTGAATTGAGGGACTGAAACTTTGTTCAGTCGAATACTAAACTTTGCATGGTTGTTCAGTAAAAACTGAGATTTGTGAGTGCTTATTTAGAAACTGAGTTGTTTGGTTGAAGGGTAGATTTGTGAGTGGTTATTTAGAATCTGTGTTTTATTTTTTTTATTTTTTTTGCAGATTTAGCAACGTTTACCGACGCTTCCCGACGTCTACCGACGTAATTTTCCAACGTTTACCGACGATTAGCTGCAAAAATATACAGGCTACCGACGTTTTCCGACGTTTACCGACGATTATGCTGCAAAAATATACACAGGCTACCGACGTTTTCCGACGTCCTTATACGTCGGGAAACATCGGTGAACGCCGGTAATTATCCCAGGACGTTTACCGACATATAACGACTACGTCCACGTCGCTAATGTACCGACGAAACGACGGTAGACGTCGGAATGATCCCAGGACGTTCACCGACGTGTAGCGACTACGTCCACGTCGCTAATGTACCGACGAAACGACGGTAGACGTATAAATACGTCGCTGAATGTCGGTATTTGCGACGTTCAGCGACGTTTATATAATCAGCGACTAAGGAAACCGCGACAAGGCATAAACGTCGGTAATTGCGTCGGCAATTATAATTAGCGACGCAATTTCTTGTTTTAGCGACGTTTTTAGGCGTCGCTAAAACGACTTATTTTGGTAGTGAAAAGATCCTTTTTAGTATTTATTTAGGTCATGGGCAGATCCATATTCAGGCCATTGGGGGCACAGGCCCCCAGTGAGTTAATTTTTTTATAGAGAAAGTAAGTCATTTGATTTTGTCTTTACTTTCCAATTGATGCTAAGTATATTGGAGATCACAAAGGAGTTGCCATTGACTTTGCAAAAAAAATATAAAAATATTTTGAATGCAATAGCACTTGTCAAAGTGACTAAGAGGTGATTGCAAGCGGTAAGAGATGATGGATGAGAATCTCTCCTAAGTAAGATCACCGTATTTTTTCTATAGCAAAAGCAAGTGTGAAAAGATGCTTCTCTACAATGAATATTGTCAAGATGGATTTACGGAACCGAATTTGTGATCATTATTTAAAAAATTGTCTTGTATGCTTCATAGAAAAAGATTTTAATTAGCCTATATATATATATATATATATATATATATATATATATATAAACATAGATATTTGAAATAAATAAATATATATATATATATATATATATATATATGTATATATATATATATATAAAGTTGTTGCCACATAGGAATAATAAATTTTTATCTAAAATAAGTCATTCTCCAATGCAATTGTCAAATAAATTGTGAAGCTAACGTGACAAAAGTTGCAAAAGACAATGTGAAGTTAGTTGTCTAGTTTTAGACAATGCACTTATCAATGTTTTCACCTCCTGTCATCAATTATGAATACAAAATATTTTGGAAAGTGTCCCTATTTAGTATTTGCATAGGGTCCCACAAAAAAGAGAAATACCAAACCTTTTTATTTTTTGAGAGTGATTAAAAAAAGGTCATTTTTAGTATTTGTTTAGGGTCAGAGGCGGATCCACATTCAGGCCATTGGGGGCCCAGGCCCCGGAGTTTTTTTTATAGAGAAAGTAAGTCATTTGATTTTGTCTTTGATTTCCAATTGATGCCAATTATATTGGAGATCACAAAGGAGTTGTCATTGACTTTGCAAAGAAAATATAAAAACATTTTGAAGGCTATAACACTTGTGGCTAAGAGGTGATTGCAAGTGGTAAGAGATGATGGATGAGAATCTCTCCAAAGTAAGATCACCGCATTTTTTCTATAGTAAAAGCAAGTGTGAAAAGATGCTTCTCTACAAAGAACATTGTCAGATGGATTTACGAAACAGAATTTGTAATCATTTTTAAATAATTGTCTTGTATGCTTCATAGAAATAAAGTTGTTTAGTAGTATTACAAATGATGTTCTAATTAAACACTTTCAAAGTATGAAAACGGAACAATTGTGAGATGTAATGTTTTTTTTAAATAGACTAGTTAATATAATATTATTATATGGGAAAATTTATGAAACCCCCCAAAATTAAAAAAGTTTTATGAAAAATCTACCGCAAAATAATATTTTATCGCGTGCCCAAAATTAGCGAAATATATATAAAAGGGTGCCACATGACCTTTTTGCCCTTCCAATTTATTGAAGGCACCCGCGAAACCTACTCTTCAAAAAAATGTTTCGATTCTTTCTCTTCTTCCATACGCTGCTCACTTTCGAATCTAGGTTTTCTTCTCCAAAATCTTCAAACCCTACTTCAAAAACTCGTCAGTGACTTCCCGTGTCAAAACGGAGGTCGAAACATCATTTTTTTGCGATTCTAAAATTTGGAAAGCCTGTCTAACTGAGAAGCGGTTAATCTCAGTCTCCTCAAAAATACGCTCGTTTTGCGATAAATCGGGCCTCGTTTCGACCTCCCAGTCAAAAGTTATGGCCTTCCAAAGTTTCAACTCGCCATTCTCCGCAGTAAATTCACGAAGAATGGGCATTTATCGTGTTAAAATGCAGGAGAATAGCCATTCTCCGTGTTAAGTGACGGAGAATGGCCATTCCGCGTGTTAAAATCACGGAGAATGACCATTCTCCGTGAAAAATTAACGGAGAATGACCATTTTCCGTGTTATTAACACGGAGAATTGTAACCCCTCTTCCCGGAAATCTGAAAAAAATGTTTTATTATTTGATTAAATGGAAAAATTTCTGCTTTACTATCAATATTGAGTGTATAGATTTTTTGTTTACTGAGAACACAAAAGTCCTTTATTTGATTGTTATTGAAGGGTTGATTTCGTAATAATTACCTTCCATGATGGTCATATTTTATGTCGGATTTCTTTCCAAACATAGACATACTCAAATGTGGGACTCACTCAAATGTTGTACTCTCACTTGTAAAAAGTATCTTTACGTGATTATTGGGAGTAAGAGAGACTTTTTCATCTCTGCTTTGTCTTCTCCAATCACAAAAAAAATGTATTTTGCCCTCTGGATCATATTTTGGTTTTCCCTGGTTCACATTGCTACATGGTGGGAATGGTATCCATGTCTCATGAATTAATTGATTTAAAATTGTGCATGGCCCAACCCCCTCCCTGTACAAAGCCCATGCCGAGCCAAGCCCCTCTCCTCAGCTCAGCAATGCTAAGCCCAGCCCAAGTAGTGCTTTACTTATTCACTTTCCTAACTCCTAAGTCCAATAATATCATATTATATTTTCCTAGCTTCTTAAGACGAGAAGCCCAAGCCCAAATTCGTAACTACTTATATATAACCTAACCTAACCTATACTGTTATGAGGAAACCTAGCCGCACATTGCCTTCTCCCTCCTTCGTCTTCTTCTCCACGTGAATCACTTTCATTCTCCCACTTCATCACGCCAGCCCTCGACTCTGGCCTTGTCTTTGCTTGGCGTGCCTCCCCAGGCGTCGACCACCCATACTCCGCGGAGCTCGACCGCGAGCGGCCTAGCCGTGCATTACCAGACGCCTTGCGACGCCACCTAGCACGTGAGCTTGCGGCTGTTTCCTTCGCGTTTGGGTTGCCGAGAATTCTCGACGAGCGTTTGCAAGGATCCTAAGCATCTTAGCCTCGGAACGAGGACCAGTAGAAGCCCCTACCCCTCTGCGTCCGACTATAGTCAGCCTCGGCGTCCCCAACTCAGGGTCTCTCGTCGTCATGCAACCCACCAGCCGAGCTCCGCTTGCCCCAATCCAGTGCTACGGTTTGCACCGGCCAATGTCGTCAGCACCCCGCCATCCAAGGCCCCATCCCCATGACATCCCCGACAAGCTGCACACACCGTATGCTTAGGCTGTTGGAGTGGGTGGGGTTCCCAACCTATGTGGAGAAGATCCCGGAGTGCGACGAGCGCCGTCCGATGTCGGAGAAGCTCGGGAGTAGTTGTTACTGCTGCTGCTGCCCCAAAGGGGGTTCTGGACCAAGTCTGCCGAGTTCGGGCCGAACTCGGTCTGGCCGTTCCAGGGTTTGGCCATCCAGTGCTGGTTGCCCCACACAGAGTTCTGGCCGAACTCTGTGTGTCGGGTGGCTGAAGCGGATTTCAGGATGAGTTTTCATCATTGGATTTAATCCAACGGTCCAGGTTGGTTGCGGGATTAGGGAGATATATTGAGTTTTCTCAACCCTAATTCATTATCGTATTATCGCATTGGACAACACAAGTTTGAGAGAGAAGGAGGCAAGAGTGCCATTACAACTTCGGAGAAGAAGACGGAGGATCGAAGGTCGTTTTCGAAGGAGATCGTGTTTCGGGTAATCTCTACTCGTCGTTCTCGTTCTTCGTAGCCTTGTGATCATTATTCTTGTCTCTGAGTGTTGTGGGGATCCGATTTGGATCGGAAGGAGTTTGTAGAGGGTGTAATTCTTCTATTCCATTAGTGGAGGCTTCTCAGGGTTGGACTCCGATCGTCCCGTGGTTTTTTTCGCAAGGGTTTCCACGTCAAAAATTCTCTGTGTCTGCGTGATTGTTTTTGTGTGCTTGTTTTTGGGTTCGTGCGTTGTTTGCTCGGTCCTCTCGCAGGTACTCTCCGGTTTGGGAAAAGGTTTCCGCGTTTCTTTCCCAACAGAGTGGTATCAGAGCATAGGTTTTGTTCTGGCTGATACCAACAGAGTGGTATCAAAGCTTTGGGTTCAAAGGGTGTCAGGAGTTGACAGAGGAACCAGAGAGGAGAGATGGACGCGAAGCCGGTGCGCATGGTGAACCTTAATGGCACAAACTATCATTATTGGCGGAGCAAGATAAAAAATTTGCTATTTGTCAAGAAGCTGCATCTACCTGTGTTTGCAACCGAGAGGCCCAGTGATAAATCCGAGGAGGACTGGAAGTTCGAGCACATACAGGTGTGTGGATACATACGGCAGTTTGTTGATGAGAACGTGTACAATCACGTTGCCAATATTGAGCACGCGAAGACGTTGTGGGATAAGCTAGAATCCTTGTATGCGAAGAAGACCGGGATAAACAAGTTGTTCCTGATCCGAACGATGATGGGTCTGCGGTACAAGGATGGGGCGTCTATTACGGATCACTTGAGTGATTTCCAGGGCGTGGTTGACCAGCTATCTTCTATGAGAGTCAAGTTCGACGACGAAGTTCAGGGACTGTGGCTGCTGTGTACATTGCCAGACTCGTGGGAGACCGTACGAGTATCTATGATCGCTTCTGCTCCAGAGGGCGTGGTCAGTCTGGAGTTTGCCAAGAGCGGGGTGTTGAATGAAGAGATGCGGAGACGTTCTCAGGGCACTTCATCCACATCCCACCACTCAGAGGCACTTGTTTCAGAGAGCCGCGGAAGGGACAAAAGCAGGGGTCCAGGTGGTGGCAGAGACAAGAGCAGGGGGAAGTCCAAGGGTCGGTACGAGGACTCAGAGTGTTACCATTGCGGTAAGAAGGGCCATATCAAGCGGAATTGTTTCGCTTCGAAGAGAGAAGAAGGGAGAAAAGGGGAAGCAAGAAGAGAACACTACAGCGGCGGCCTCGGTGCATGGAGGCGATGTGATCGTCGTAGGTGATGAGGTCATTACTAACCTCGCCTGCGATGACAATTCTTGGCTGGTGGACTCAGGGGCTTCAGCACATGTATCTCACAATAGGGCACTGTTTGCCACTTACACGACAGGCGACTGTGGCGTGTTGAAGATGGGCAATGGAGATGTGTCGAAGGCGGTTGCCGTTGGAGATGTGCATTTGAGAACGAAGACGGGTGCGGTTCTTGTTCTCAAGGATGTTCGTCATGTCCCTGATATCCGTTTCAACCTGGTGTCGGTTGGAAGGTTGGATGACGAGGGATTCTTCAGTCTCTTCGGGAACAGTCAGTGGAAGCTTTCCAGAGGTTCGATAGTGATTGCCAGAGGAAGCAAGAAGTCCGGTCTCTACTATATGGAGGGGAGCGCAGAGGGGGCACAGGAGGTGAACGCAGTCAGTGATGCGTCTACCGAGTTGTGGCACAGGCGGCTCGGCCATATCAGCGAGAAGGGGATGAGCTACTTGGTGAACAGAAAAGTGATTCCGGGGCTCAAGGCTACAAAGTTGGAGAAATGCACGCACTGTTTGGCTGGGAAGCAAAATAGGGTGTCTTTCCAGAGTCACCCAAGTTCGAGGAAGCCGGCGTTGCTCGAGTTGATTCACTCGGATGTCTGCGGTCCTATGAAGGTAAAATCTCTTGGTGGTGCTTCTTACTTTGTGACTTTTATTGATGACTGTTCCAGGAAGGTTTGGGTCTATGCCTTAAAGACCAAGGATTAGGTGCTGCCTACTTTCAAGGAGTTTCAGGCCTCCGTTGAAAGGGAGACGGGCAAGAAGTTGTTGTGTGTTCGGTCCGACAATGGCGGCGAATACATCGGTCCCTTTGATGCGTATTGCAGAGAGCAAGGGATACGACACCAGAAGACTCCGCCAAAGACACCTCAGCTCAATGGTGTAGCGGAGCGCATGAACAGGACACTGATGGAGAGGGTGCGGTGTTTGCTGTCAGAAGCAAACTTGTCGGGCAGTTATTGGGGTGAGGCTCTTCTCACAGCTGCTTATATTATTAATTTGTCTCCTAGTGCTCCTTTGCAGGGTGATGTGCCTGACAAAGTATGGTACGGCAAAGAGCCGTCATACAGTCACCTGCGGGCGTTTGGTTGTAAAGCCTTCGTGCATGTACCGAAGGACGAGAGGACCAAACTTGAGCCGAAGACGAGGCGATGCGTCTTTGTCGGCTACGGTCGGGATGAGTTTGGCTATAGACTCTACGACCCAGTGGAAGGAAAGCTCTACAGAAGCAGGGACGTGGTGTTCGTCGAGGATCAGACCATGACCAACACTCAGGATTCCGAGACGCCTTCTGAGGCTGAGGAATTGCCTGAGTTAGAGTCATTTCGCTTCGAGCAGTTTCCAGAGGACATCGCAGAGGATCCAGTTATGGGGGAGCCAGTACATGGAGTTGCTCCCAACCTTGATCATCAGCCTGCTGATGGTGGTCAGGGTGTCCCTCAGGAGGATGAGCATGCCGGAGAGGCAGTTCCTGAAGGGGAGGAGGCTGTCGGTATACAGCCAGCACCAGTGGCTCCACTGAGAAGGAGCAACAGGGATCGTCGACCATCTACGAGATACTCGTCGGATGAGTATGTGCTATTGACTGACGGGGGAGAGCCCGAAAGTTTCGCAGAGGCTATGGAAGACGAACACAGGTAGGAGTGGATGGTGGCTATGCAGGAGGAGATGAGTTCCTTGCACACCAATTCTACTTATGATCTGGTGCGGTTGCCAAAGGGCAAGAAGGCTTTGAAGAATCGATGGGTGTTCAGAGTGAAGCAGACGGATGATGCTACTCGCCCTCGATACAAAGCGAGGCTGGTAGTCAAGGGCTACGGTCAGCGGAAAGGCGTGGATTATGATGAAATCTTTTCGCCTGTCGTCAAGCATTCGTCTATTCGGGTAGTGCTAGCATTAGCAGCCAGTTTCGACTTGGAGGTCGAGCAGATGGACGTGAAGACGGCGTTCCTCCACGGTGATCTTGAGGAGGAGTTGTACATGGAGCAGCCGGAGGAATTCTGTGAGAAGGGCAAGTCACATTTGGTCTGCCGGTTGAGGAAGAGCTTGTATGGTCTGAAGCAGGCTCCGAGGCAGTGGTACAGAAAGTTCGAGTCGTTTATGGGGGAGCATGGTTATGCACGGACGACGTCGGACCATTGTGCATTTGTGAGGTATTTTGCCGAGGATGATTTTATCATCTTATTGCTCTATGTTGATGATATGCTATTAGTGGGTCGGAATGCCACTAGGATAGCGGAGTTGAAGCGCCAACTGGGCGCGGCCTTCTCTATGAAGGATTTGGGCACAGCGAAGACTATTCTTGGGATGGAGATCAGCCGAGAGAGAGAGTCCAAGCTGCTACACTTGTCCCAAAAGAAGTACATTCACCGGGTACTTCAGCGTTTCGGGATGGACGGGTCGAAGAAAGTGAGTTCCCCCCTCGCGGCTCACTTTAAGTTCACTGAGGAGCAGTGTCCATCTACTGAGGACGAAAAGGAAGATATGGAGCGGGTTCCATATGTCTCAGCTGTGGGAAGCCTTATGTATGCCATGGTGTGTACGAGGCCAGATATTGCTCATGCAGTTGGTACGGTTAGCAGGTATCTTTCGAATCCTGGAAGGGTACACTGGAGTGCGGTCAAGTGGATTCTACGATATCTTCAGGGCACTGCTGGTTGGAGACTTTCCTTTGGTGGTGACGAGCCGAAGCTGGTTGGGTATACCGACGCTGATATGGCTGGAGATGTAGACACGAGGCGATCGACTTCAGGCTACGTGATGATGTTTGCGGGAGGAGCAGTGTCGTGGCAGTCGCGGTTGCAGAAGTGTGTTGCCTTGTCGACGACGGAGGCGGAATACATTGCGGGGACGGAGGCTTGCAAGGAGCTGTTGTGGATGAAGAAGCTGTTGCAGGAAATGGGACTGAAGCAAGAGCAGTATACTTTGCTTTGCGACAGTCAGAGTGCTATCCATCTTGTGAAGAATCAGACGTTTCATAGCCGGTCCAAGCACATCGAGACCCGATATCATTGGATACGGGATGTGGTTGAGAAGAAGGACGCGGAGCTTGAGAAGGTGCATACAGATGACAACGGAGCTGATATGTTCACGAAGATTCTACCAAGGGGGAAGTTTGAGTACTGTAGGCAGATCGTCGGGATGACGACGTCCTCCCCATAGTTGTGAAGGGGGAGATTTGTTGGAGTGGGTGGGGTTCCCAACCTATGTGGAGAAGATCCCGGAGTGCGACGAGCGCCGTCCGATGTCGGAGAAGCTCGGGAGTAGTTGTTACTGCTGCTGCTGCCCCAAAGGAGGTTCTGGACCAAGTCTGCCGAGTTCGGGCCGAACTCGGTCCCAGGCCGAGTTCTGGCCGAACTCAGTCTGGCCGTTCCAGGGTTTGGCCATCCAGTGCTGGTTGCCCCACACAGAGTTCTGGCCGAACTCTGTGTGTCGGGTAGCTGAAGCGGATTTCAGGATGAGTTTTCATCATTGGATTTAATCCAACGGTCCAGGTTGGTTGCGGGATTAGGGAGATATATTGAGTTTTCTCAACCCTAATTCATTATCGTATTATCGCATTGGACAACACAAGTTTGAGAGAGAAGGAGGCAAGAGTGCCATTACAACTTCGGAGAAGAAGACGGAGGATCGAAGGTCGTTTTCGAAGGAGATCGTGTTTCGGGTAATCTCTACTCGTCGTTCTCGTTCTTCGTAGCCTTGTGATCATTGTTCTTGTCTCTGAGTGTTGTGGGGATCCGATTTGGATCGGGAGGAGTTTGTAGAGGGTGTAATTCTTCTATTCCATTAGTGGAGGCTTCTCAGGGTTGGACTCCGATCGTCCCGTGGTTTTTCCCGCAAGGGTTTCCACGTCAAAAATTCTCTGTGTCTGCGTGATTGTTTTTGTGTGCTTGTTTTTGGGTTCGTGCGTTGTTTGCTCGGTCCTCTCGCAGGTACTCTCCGGTTTGGGAAAAGGTTTCCGCGTTTCTTTCCCAACATAGGCAACACTTCTCCAAACAAGTCTAAGTCGACAGCTGGTAGGTACACCCTTCCTTCTCTTGCTTTGCTGAACTCTCATGTTGATATCAATGGGTTATAAGAGAAATAATGGTGGTAGTGTCCATATATAAACAATGAGAACAGTGACAAGAATAGATAAGGATATTTTAATTTCAAGGGTCCGACTATTGACACCCCACCCATTTCTAAGGACATCCCAAACTTAAAAATAAAAAATAAAAAAAATGTAAAATTCCTATTCTACCCTCCATTGCTGAGCACACCCCACTCTCCCTCCCTCCTCCTCCTCCTCCCCGCCGCCTCTCCTCCTCCTCCGACCAGTCCCCTCCTCCTCCGACGACGACCCTCCCCAGTCCCCCTCCTCCTCCCCGCCGCCTCTCCTCCTCCGCCGCCGCATCTCCTCCCCCTCGACTCCTCCTCGACTCCTCTCCTCTACCGCCGCATCTCCTCCCTCCCTCTTCCACCTCCGAGGGAGGGAGACTGAGGAGGAGGAGGAGGAGGGGAGGAGATGCGGCGGGGGAGGACGGGAGTCGAGGAGGAGTCGAGGGGGAGGAGATGCGGCGGAGGAGGAGGAGAGGCGGCGGGGAGGAGGAGGGGGACTGGGGAGGGTCGTCGTCGGAGGAGGAGGGGACTGGTCGGAGGAGGAGGAGAGGCGGCGGGGAGGAGGAGGATGAGGGGGGAAGGAGGGAGAGTGGGGTGTGCTCAGCAATGGGAGGTAGAATAGGAATTATATATATTTTTTTATTTTTTATTTTTAAGTTTGGGATGTCCTTAGAAATGGATGGGGTGTCAATAGTCGGACCCTAATTTCAAATGTGTAAGCTTTTCATAGCATGCCAACACGTAGGTTTGTCGGATTGATTAAGGTGTTAAAATATTATTATAGAGAGTAGAGGAAGTCAACACTAATAACATTGTTCACAAGTGGGAACTTGGTGTGCACAAGTTCACATGACATAAGCCTGGGGTGCTGTCCAACTCGGCTGATACGTACCCAATCCACATGACAGATCAAAGTATCAGTTCTCTGTGTCAATGCTCAGTTATGAGATCTCAAGATCATCCTTCTAGCTCTAGGTCTCCATATCAGTCTAGTATCAGGCTGCACCATTCCTTGTATCAGTCTGCACTTATATTCCAAATATTCGTCCACACTTCTAACTAACTTGCCAGCTGGACCAATTAGCAACCAGCACAGTCAACTGACTGTCGACGGCCTAGATGCAAAGCTGCAGAGAGTAGAATGTATCAGCTGCCTATAAATAGGAGAAGAAAGGAAGAGCAAAGTGTGAAGAATGTTAATGAGTTTCCTTACTGTTAGTTTTCAGTTTTAGTCTTCTTCTTCCCCAATTTTCAATAAAACCCTAGAATTCTCCGATCCCCAATTCTTTCTTCTTCCACTGAAATTTTCTACAGATTCATGTCTAGATTGACACCATTTCCAGGTCAGTTAGGACAGGGTCCTAACAATTGGTATCAGAGCCAATTTAAGCCCATCATGGAGGATGGCACTGAGCAAAGCTCGAGCAGCCATGGCGGCCATGATCCTCGACACCGAGCTTCTCCGGATCAGCCACCACAGTCTCTCGATTCCGTTCTTGGAGCATATGGAGATCCGAGTTCGATCTACTATGGCTCTCGGCAAGAAGTTCCACCGGAACCACCAATCTCGACGGAGGAGAGGCAATTTCAATCTTGTGAAGGTAAAATTCAACAACTCAATACCAAAATTGATCAATTCTTGGAGCAACTGGTTCGGGACAGAGAAGAAAGAGAGTTAGAGCAGTGTAGGAATGCTTCTCTTCCTAATTTTTGGGTTAATCCAAACCCTAACACCATGATTCCCATTTCCAATTCAGGGTTTAATCAAAACCCTAATCCAATGAGCATGGCCAGTGTTCTTGATAGTAGTTTTTCACTGTCAAATCCTCACCCACAGTATCCAAACCCCTACCAATCATATTATGTTTCTCCTTTGGATGCTAATCCAAGAAAACATCAAGATTTTCAGTTTCAAAACCCTATGCCCTTCTTTGAGCAAAACAACAAACCACGGATTCCTGTCAATATGAGACCCAATCAAGAACAATTCCAAATTAATATGAGATCCTTTCAAGGTCACCTGCCTCAACTTGAGCAGAGAACCTTTTTGAATCAGACCACATGGGGATTCCAAGGATACACTACAACCCCAACCTTCAACCAACAACCGATTCAGAACACAGGAGCAGCAACACAGTTTGGTATAGCAGGTTATGCTTATGGTTGGGATCAATCATCAATTACATCAACCTAACAAAGCACCCCAGCAACTGGTTATGGTTACTACAGCCAGCAACAACAACAAAGCCTTGTCATGACATCTGCACCTACGGACAACAACTGTTATAATGGTCAACAACCTGTTTATAGCTCACAAGGATCATATGGCGATGCTTCTTACTCCAAGATTGCTACGTGGCACCCTTACTTTGGTGGCTATAATGCCCAACTCTCTCAATATGGGGTCAGTACAACTGAGGCAACAGAAACCAGTGGAAACCCAGGGGACCACGAGCTATTGAATTGCAGTTTGGTATGTCCCAGATATGGCTATGTTGAAATGCAGTTGGAGAATGGCAATAATGGTGAAGCAATTCCATCTGATGAGGAGACCACAAGCTCCATGGAAGATGCAACTACAGATGCAAGGGAGGCTGAAAATGCCAACTTACACAATTCAACAGAAGAAACCAATGTAATGATGTCTGACAACAATGGTGATGTTAAAGAGGAAGAAGTTGAATCCCCAATGGAGCATGGTTCTGAGTCTAACTCAAGTTCTAATGTAGATGAGCAACATAACACAGAGGGTACAGAGAATAATGAGACTTCAAGAGGAGAAGCAAGTGAACTTGAAGGGTCGAATGGTTCAGAGAATGAAGCTACTGACAATGACAATAATACATTGAAGAAGAAGAAAGAACCATCTCCAAAAAGGGAGTACTCTGGCCAACTTCAGGGTGAGACATATGCCCGTGTTTTGGGAAATATGAATCGGTACCAGTGTCCCACAGGAGTAGCAGTGTGTTCTTTAACATCAGCCAATCCAACCCAGAGTTCCAGAGTGCTACGCTTAGTATCAAGGGTGGAGAAGCTCAGTCCAACTCTAGCTCAAGTCCAAAAGAAGTCCAACTCTAGCTCAATTCAAGAAGTCCATAGCTCAAATCCAGAAGAAGTCCAGTATAGACTTTCAGTATCAGGGGCCAAAGCATTCTATTCATTCTCTTGCTTTCCAGAGTACAAGAATGCAGCAGTGGATTCTCTTGCTTTCCAGAGTGCAAGAATGCAACAGAGGTATCCGGAGAATGATATGAACTATGCAGAGAACTATGTCAAATATCTGTGCAAGTGGTTACTTAACTGTTGCCTTGAAGATATGGAATTCAAGGTAATAACCATATGGGATCCAGGAATCCAAATTATTCCTTCTTTAACCTTGGGACAAGGTCAATTTAAGGAGAGGGTATTGATACGTACCCAATCCACATGACAGATCAAAGTATCAGTTCTCTGTGTCAATGCTCAGTTATGAGATCTCAAGATCAGCCTTCTAGCTCCAGGTCTCCATATCAGTCTAGTATCAGGCTGCACCATTCCTTGTATCAGTCTGCACTTATATTCCAAATATTCGTCCACACTTCTAACCGACTTGCCAGCTGGACCAATTAGCAACCAGCACAGCCAACTGACTGTCAACGGCCTAGATGCAAAGCTGCAGAGAGTAGAATGTATCAACTGCCTATAAATAGGAGAAGAAAGGAAGAGCAAAGTGTGAAGAATGTTAATGAGTTTCCTTACTGTTAGTTTTCAGTTTCAGTCTTCTTTCTTTATAGAATGTAATAGTCTTCTTCTTCCCCAATTTTCAATAAAACCCTAGAATTCTCCGATCCCCAATTCTTTCTTCTTCCACTGAAATTTTCTACAGATTCATGTCTAGATTGACACCATTTCCAGGTCAGTTAGGACAGGGTCCTAACATCGGCCCTCTCTCCCTCCAAGGGAATTAAACTGCTTAGAGTAGTCCATACTTTCGAGCCAAAATGTTTCTCGTGTACTAGTAATATAAGATTAGAAGTAAATAGGAAAGAGAATCTTTTCTTTTGGAATTTAGCTAGCTTTCCTGATTGGTGAAACATATTGTTTATATATACAGCATATGCTTACATGTATATTTAGAAATAGACATTGGTATAATACATGTCTAAAGGATTCATCCCAAGGAAACCTAGCATTAATTTAAAATAAGTAGGAAACTTTGCATGAACCCTCCTTACACATGACATGGTACACGTACAGAAGTAGTATATGGCTCGTCCCTTTTGGAGAATTATTTGCATATAAACCCCCTCAATATTCAATGGTTACAACATTAACATAATCCAATGAAACCTCCACTACTTCACGCACGAACGTTACCTTGCGATGAAACTTGCGCCAACAGGACCGTGTCATTTTTCTGGTCCTGTATGCCAAGTTTGGTCCGATTCTGAGAAGGTTGACCGGAACGCCATTTTGGTGGGCCCGCGGTTCAACTCAACGGGCGAATTTGTGCACGGCCTACCGGAATCCAAAATTGGACATACCGTTGGGTTCGTCTCTTCAAAACGAATCTGTAGACATGTAGTTTGACGATTTTAGAGACCTTTGACTCTGGCACGCTTTTCGGTGCAAAGCAGGTCCAACGGCGGACATCGTTTTTGTCCAAAATTACCGTTTTGCCCTTGTGTCCAGAATTGGACTTAAGGACAGGCAATTCTAGCTAATTTGACTGATCTGGACATGTTGGAAATGTTTATTTCAGCTTTCGGAGACAGTTGTGATGATTTGGACTTTATGGCTTGTCAGTAGACGGTATTTTGTTGGATCTTCGTGCAACCACCAGGCAAGATACCTTGCCTCCCTCTACAATTTACTTTCATGCTTATAGTCTTTCATTTATATATGTTTTATGTGTTATCATTAGTTCTCTAGTTAACTTGATTTACATGTTTTCTTCATACTTCGTATACAGTTTATTGTCTTGCTTGTACATCACCTTTTGTGGCTTGATAGTGTAGTACACCAGACTTGTTCATATCGTAGTTCATGCTAGAGCTGTCTATACCATTGTTCCGACTGAGTTCACTACAAGAATAAAGGGCTTTCTTGACGGCTTTTCCCCGTCAAGAAATGTGTATCTTGACGGTTGCAGATCCGTCATCTAGGCCGGAGTCAAGAAAAGTCCCCCCCTTTTCTTGACGGTTGCTGACATGGCTTTTCTTGACGGTTTTTCCCCGTCACAGTAAGTAATTTTCTTGATTGTTTTTAGCCGTCAAGATAGCTGTTTTTAGAACCGTCAACGTAGGCAAATACTTTTCTTGACTCCGGCCTAGATGACGGAATTTAGCCGTCAATAAAAGCATATATTCTTGATGGACAAAAACCGTCATGGAAAGCAATAATTCACGGCTATATTGTACAGCATGTTATGAATTAAAGTTGACGTTTGACAACCGTCAAGAGAAGCTATCCAAAGTACCATCAAGATAAGCATACCAAAATTCCGTCAAGAATTATATAATACTAATCAACCACACATTATTATATCAATCCAGAAGCTACACACATCAAATTACTATAAAACCCAAATTTCATATTAACAAACTGTATTGTACATACAACAAAAACTTCCAATACACATCCAACCACATGTATTCTTCACTTGTCCAACCATAACATAATCCACCAACACTACAAAATGAAACAAAAAAATAGCAAACCATATCGAAGCACATCCCTCCATATCCACAGCATTCCCCTATTCACAGCATGCATCCATCTTCATTTTTCAGCAAGTTCCTGAGAGAACAAGAACACAAATTATAAATATACTTTCCTACATGTTCTTATATAGATATTCAACTCACTATTAAAGAATTATCAATACAGTTTAACTTTGTACCAGATTCTTAGGCCATTGGCTTGTCCCTTGGGCCTTGGTTATTGGTAGTGTTAGTATCATTAGGAAGTTGATATAGGATTTGTGAGGGTATCTAGTATCAGAGGTATAAATAGTGTTCAGTCATTTAGGATATATCCTAATAGTTATCCTAGTAGGTTAGTGTTTTAGTATAAGACATGTGAGAGTGAGGGGGTGTGTGCAGGCCTTTGGCCATAGCCAACACCCTCACTTGGTAGCAGGGGATCCCCTTCCCTATTTGGTCTCGTGACTTGGCACTAGGCCATGGTTGCATTTGCTTGCTTGTGGCCTGCAGCAACAACAGAGCAGCAGCAGCAGCAGCATGCATTGCTGCACTTGGGCAGCAGGGGATCCTACTCCCCATGTTGCAGAGCAGAGCAACTATAATAGCAGCATGCACTTCCATTTGGCCATTGGCCATGAGTCATAAAGGAGATTTGGGGACCAGGTGAACAATGCAGTATGGCTCAAGTTGGCCACATTTGGCATGTGCCTAGTGTGCAGGCAGTATCCTGGCTCGAGCAGTGAGAAGAGGCCAATTGGCCATGTAACCTTAGGCTATGGGCTATTGGCATTTGATTTCTACAGCTTAGGATTTGGTTTCCAGTATGAAGTCAGACAAGATGGTTCAGCATAAAAATTAGTAGGTTTGAGCTAATTCCAGTATGAAGTCAGACAAGATGATAGATTCTATAGACCAGGTAAACAAAAGCACAGAGAACAACAATATCTCTTAGCATATTTCAGATACATTTAGATATTCTGGTATCAAAGTATTACTAATGCATAGTGCTATGTAATGCACAAAAATCCATGCATTGAAAGGGAGGAAACCTACATATACAGAATTTATCCCTAAATCACAAGGTATAATATACTTAATCTTCCAAGGATTAGCAATAATTAAAGACATATAGCTTGCAACTGAACGGTACTGCACTGGTATTATGTACCTGGACAATGAAATATGCAAAAGAGATCTTCATTGTCCGATAACAATGGAGGCTGTGGCTATCATTGTTGGCCCCATGAATAACCTGACAGCCATTACAAATGCTGCGATGGAGTTGCCACATGTACTGATCCTTGGCTGCAAAGCCATGAACAAGCCTGTAGCAATCGAAAGACAACTTCCAGTTCAGTTCAGTTTGGTCCTCTAATCTGATCTCTACAAATCGATGAGATTATTCTAGCTAAGTCTAAAACTTCCAGTTCAGTTCAGTTTCATGCTGTCTTATATTCAAGTAACAACCCTAGCAATCACTAACACATTAGTTTGAACACAAGCTAGACATTAAAAACGATTCACATCCAGGAAAAGAAACAGATTCTATCATTATACTACATACCAGAGAAAAGAAAAGATTGTACATGATTACACTCCCTCCAAAATCTACTTTCATAATCTTCTTGTTCCCTCATAGTCAGGTATTATTTGCCATTATACATTTGACAAGGTCAAGGATCCAAAAGTAATGATAGAACAAGGATGAATGCTCACCTTCCAACCCAACACGAAGGGTTGGAAGGTGAGCATTCATCCTTGTTCTATCATTACTTTAGCACAAACTTGTTGCCCGTCTGATTAGTCTGCTCCCACCAGCTCCTCACTATATTGTGGTTCACCTCTGAGATCTCAACCGACACTACAGTTTCTCAATGAACATTTCTCAATGACCTTTAGCACAAACTTAGTACCAATATTTACAGTATTTCTAACTTTAATTCAGAAACAAATTCAAAAGATTAATATAGAATACCTGAAGAGCAATGAGAACTTTCAAGTTGGACTTCCCCTTTGAGGCCATAATGAGGTTATGTTATGGAGTCCTTTGCTAAATGTGATCCAAAGCTAATAGAAACCAACAATTTGGAATCAACAAAAAGGTAATGATTCCCATATATATCACTGATGTTCCAAAATGTCATTTGTTAGCTCAATGTGATCCAAGCTAACAGAAGTAGACAGGAAAGACGAACAACAAAGCCATCAAAAAGCCTGAAAACGGAATAAATCCATAAACATAATTCTTGCGATACCAACAACTTTATCTCTCTTGTTCAGACCAGTCTCCAAATAGCATTCAAAGTCAGATATCCAACCTACTTTTTCTTAAAAAAAGAAGAAAAAATCAATAGACAAAGCTCCGATTGGAAAAAAAAAATCAAAGCTGCAGAACCAAATGACCTTAGGTTGGATTTGCTGGATTGCAAGCTCCCAAATCCTATAGACAAAGCTCCGACTGGAAAAAAAATCAAAGATGTTCAATTTTGAATAATGACACCCCTTCGGTCATACTTCAAACAAAATATAGGATCTGGGAGCTTGCAAGATTTTAAGTACATCATTCGATGAAAAAAATTAGGTACCAGCAACAAATTCTAAGAATGTCCCATATGTGCGGATGTAACATATGACACTTTTATGTACAAGTATGTAACTTCACTACTACACTGCAATACTTAAAACATGGTTTCCAGAAAGAAAAAAATATAACCTCCGTACCAATGTGTCCCAATTAAATGAGCTTAAGTTAAAATTGGGTCGGGCTTCAAGTTTTCTAGCTTGTGTAAATATAAGCAACAGGTGATAAAAGGAAAAGGAGTTTTGTACAATGGTAACTAGAAACTAGAAATTAGGTTTTCTACAATGTTACCCATGTAAGAAGCAACCCAAAATATTTATAGGAGAATCTTTAAAATGTTAAAACCTACTAATTCACCATGCACCATTGAGATGCAAAGCATGAAAACAAGTATTTAGAATAATGAAAACAAACTTGCCCTTTCAAAAATTTTAGGGGAGTATTAAGTAGAAACTAATTTGCAATTACCTCGTCATCGGTAATTAGTCCATTTTAGCAGAAACGTTCCAGTGTCAGAAAATCTGCAGATTTTTCTTGCTTTACAACATTATAATCAACCCAAGTCCATAATTTTTTTTGGCACAAATGCAGGACTTTTGAACGGTCTAGATGTACCCAGCCTTAAGAGCCATGACAAACCACATCCAACAGAATAAAGAACACTAAATACAACATACAAATCCCAGTATTTGATGACATACCTAGTACACGAATCCTGACAAAGTTATTTCATAGGAGCTCACATCCATTTCCAGCTACCGGATTTTCAGACACCTCATTCCAATCCACTGACAGTTAATAAGCAGGTAGACAACACTATTAATAGGGAGGGAGAAAATAAATGCACAGACTGACACAAAAGATTGAGGCCACAAGATGTAACTACTCTGATTATCTGGTTACATATAAAGAAAAAGTAATGTAGCTTATAGTGAGTTAAAGGTCAGTTATCTCCAATGCAAGAACAATTTATTACCTAAACCAAGTAGTACTTCATGTTAAGATGGTAGAAAAAAGGCCTTAAGAAACAACAAGCAAACAAAGTAACAAACTACAATACTTCAAACAAAATATAGGATCTGGCATATGATATGTCACTCCCTGATTCCGGTATACGTATTTTTAGTACGTATACTGCTTATTTGTATTTACGTATATTTATACGATATTTATTTTGTTGTATTTCTTCATGTATATCCCAAATTATTTGACAAAATAATATTTCGTAATTTATTTTCTGTGATTTTAGTTTACAGTTTTGGCTCTAATTGGGTGACATGTTCTCGCTTCACTTGAACCCGTTGGGTCATCATGAACCAACTTGGTTTAGGCTTTTATATAAAACTCCATTCCTTTTCTCTCCCCTCATTCATTCCTCATAACTCCTCTCATTTACTTCCTTCACCCAACCAAAGGCAAGTATCAACTTGCACAAGGGAGAGATCCATCATTTTCGTTTTTCCTTCAAAATTTTTACCAAAACTTGTTCTTCTCCTCATTCTCTACTAGATTAGAACTTGGAATTTTCTGATTGAAAGCTTTAATTTTTGTAGATCTAAGTTTTAAACATTTTCGGTTTTCCTTGGTTTTGATCTACTAAACTCTATCATTTTCAAGTTTTAATGGTTCCATGTTGTAGAGAATTGAATTTTACTCAAGATTGAACTTTGAAAATCGAAATTTGGTTAAGATTTGACTTAGTTATGATTTTTGGAGTTTTTAGGGTTCATGGTTCTTCCCTCTCGGTTGAGGGGAAGAAGATGAACAGTGTCCTGTGTCCGCGCCCTCCGCGCGCGCGCGTCCCGCGCCGCGCTGATGGGAGGTCCGCGCCCCTGTGTCCCGCGCCCTCCGCGCGCGCGCGTCCCGCGCCGCGCTGATGGGAGGACGCGCCCCCGCGCCCGCGTGGTGCCCGCGCCGCGTGGTCTCCCGCGCCGCGTGGTTCCAGCACCAGGCCGCCCCCGCGTGTTCGCGCCCCTGTGTGGACGTCACGCGCCCGGCCTTCCCGCGCCCTCGCGTGTCCGCGCCTTGCGTGGCCCGCGCCCTCGCGTGTCCGCGCCTTGCGTGGTCCGCGCCCCCGCATGTCCGCGCCCCGCGTGTTCGCGCCCCTGTGTGGACGTCACGCGCCCGGCCTTCCCGCGCCCTCGCGTGTCCGCGCCTTGCGTGGCCCGCGCCCTCGCGTGTCCGCGCCTTGCGTGGTCCGCGCCCCCGCGTGTCCGCGCCCCGCGTGTCCGCGCCCCCGCGTGTTCGCGCCCCTGTGTGGACGTCACGCGCCCGGCCGTTTTCCCCGCGCCTGCGTGGCCGCCCGCGCCCGGCGCTTCCCGCGCCCGTGTGGCCGTCCGCGCTCGTGACCACGCCCTCGCCCGCCATGCGCCCGCGCCATGGATGTGACGCACCCGCGTTGGTTGGCCGACCTTGCCTTAGTACCTAGTCAGCCTGTCCCTGGTTTTCCATTTTTCATGCTACCTTGGCTTATATACGTGTATATGTATTGGTTTGTGTATGCGATATATCCTTACGCCTTTTGTCCTGAGCATGAATCTGACCCTGGAGAACAAAGTGTTCCTACTCGCTACATGTGCCTGAATGTCCCGGTTCTCGTTCATGCTTGACAAATGACTCGTAATCCCACGTGGCGCATTTGCAATATTGTATTACACTAAGGAGGGTAGAACGTGTCGACCTACTGATCGACATGGATCCTCACTTGGGGTACTCGTACTACGGTACGACATTCTAGGAGGATGATCATGCAGGCCACAGCATGAGGATCCAAGATTTCACATAGGGTTTAAATTAGGCAACTAAATCTATTAGATGCATGGAGAGGGCAGAATCCCGAGATCGTGTTACACCAGCCGCCTTGAGGTATTGCCTCGACGCGCCAGCTGGTCACCACGGATACTGTGCCATCTGCAATGAGTGGATGCCGGTATCCGATTATTTCCTGATATATTATAAGTTTGGGCAAGGTAGCCCTACGGGGACTTGTGCCTGCAAGGTAGCCTTATGAGGGACCTGTGCTTAATAATACTTGACTACGCGGACCCCTGGGTTGGCTAGCCTTGCTGGAAAGATACGATCTGAGGACTCTGATAATTTAATGCGAGGATAACCTCGCCATACTAGAAACTCGTAGACTTGACTGGCCGTGAAAATGACTTGCTTGTATTTTTCTTTTACCTTCCGCGAGTAACTGAGGAAAGCGGACTGTTATGGTGCGTGATCCAACCCATGTTCTTGTTTGATTGTTGGGTTGGTTATCGTACTATGACAGGCTGCGGACCGAAGTTACGAACGGAAGCCTTAATTTGATTGTGATGTGTTACTCCTGTGAATGACTAAGGAACATGGCCCACCGCGGTACGTGATCCAACCCATGTTCTTGTTTGATTGTTGGGTTGGTTATCGTGCTGCGATGGTCTGTCGACCGAAGTCACGACCAGGAGATCTTCTTACTTATATCTGTAAACTTATGTGAAGGTCATAGAGTGCGACGCGTCCCGGCTCCATGTGGCACCTTTTGTCCTTGTTTGGTTGTAAGGGTGCCAGATGGGTCCGACAATGTAGCGCTACCCTATAGCCGCAGCATAAGCTTTATTCTTATCATTATAACTGGGTTTTATCTTAACTCTTGTGCCCCTTTGGCGGTACTTGCTATTCGGGGCTGACCCCGCTGGTTTTGTTTGGCCAGATCTCGTAGCAGAGCTAGAGGACGCGATCCTTCTTCCTGACATCCATGGTGCATACTAGGAGCATGGCTGGTCGGGGACTCGAGTGGGTTTCTTCTCCACCACTCTTGCTTATACTTTTGTGCGGCGTTCAGCCACCGGCACCTGTTAGCCGGATTACTTGATATTTTGTGTCAGTACATAATTGTAACTAAACAGACTGCAGCTGTGTATAATTTTGTGCTCATGACTCTCTGAGATAGCTATGTTATAAAGCTAGTCTCTCATGACCATTTTGATGAAGCGTCGGGGACGCCTTACTGCTTTATCTTTAATGTTCATTTAATTGCTGATGTTGTGTTGATTGATTGAGACATAGAACTCTGTGGGACCATAGGAGACTTGATTGTAGTATGTACCCCCTAGTCTCTTGACAGCCACGATCGCCGTATGACGTCACGTACCTCATATGGTGTAGCTGGCCTCGTCCGTCTCCGTATTTCGGTACTGGGGCGTGACAAGGTTTTAGTGGTGGCCCATGCAGGTCTGTTTTTCAGACTTGTGGGGTATTGCGATTTATTAGGAGTCTAAATCTAAACTTGTTCCCCTTGAAATTCTGTTTCGAATTCTCTGTCCTTGCCTTGATCTCTAACTTGACTTGCATCCTCGAAATCTTCCTCGTCCGGGCTTGATAATTTTATATCTTTCCCTATAGGGGTGCTTCATTCTCAGTAGCTGGTGAGGCACGCGAGGAAGAGCAGCAAGAGCATGGCTCGACTGGGCAGCAACAGGGGAGAGAATCTTCCCCAGAGCAGATACGAGCAGAAGTGGGACCAGAGCCAGTGGAGCCGCAGGTGATTGGAACTCCTGCAGCACCAGCAGCGCCAGCAGTACCAGATACCGTAGCACTCCTGGAGATCATCCGGGGGTTTCTTGTCACTCACCAACAACAACAGACCCAGCAGCAGGAGCAGAATGTGTTGTTGAATCAAGGGTTACAGTTAGCTCTTGAAAGGAGTGTCGGGGCTGACTCAGGAGCATCAGGAAGGTTCCGTCGATTGAACCCGAGGTATTTTGATGGCACGGAGGATGCTATTATCGCGGATGCATGGATTCAAGACATCGAAGCCATTCTGGTGGCAGCCAAGGTTTCAGATAATGAGAAGGTTGATCAGGTTAAATTAGTGCTTCAGGATCTTGCATGCCCGCGACTGGTGGGCATCAGAAGAAGTTGGTATCAGACGCCCTGTTCTTTGGACCACCTTCAGTGAAAGATTCAAGGCCAAGTACTTTGGCGTAGTAGCTCGATATGAGCTCCAGCAGAAGTTCATTAGTCTCAAGCAAGCAGGCAAGACCGTAGATGGGTATGCAGCGGAGTTCTGCAGATTATGCCGTTTCGCACCAGCAATGGTGGCAACGGAGCCAGAGAAGGCTATGAGGTTCCAGCAGGGGCTCCATTTGGAACTTTTACAGCTTGTGGAAGGCCACAACTACCAGACGTTTGATGCTGTTTTGACAGCAGCTCGGAGGCACGAGCTCACCCAGCAGAGGTTGGCATCGAGGACAGGAGGTCAGAAGAGATCTCATTCCCAGGTTGGAGGAGGAGCCATGCAGCGAACATCGGCACCAGCACCCGGTGTTCGTATTCATGATACAGGAGCGCCGCAGAGGACGACCGTGTCAACTATCACAGCGCCAGTTCGGCAGCAGCAGCCGAGGAATCAGCAGCAGCGTCAGAGGGTGCCCCAGGGTTGTACCTTCTGTGGTAAGGGAGGACACACTAGGGATGTGTGTCGGTCAGCGAATGGCTTGTGCTTGAGGTGTGGTAGTCCAGACCACCGTATTTCGACTTGTCCTATGATGTAGAGGCCAGGAGGGCCAGCTCAGCAGTTTCCAGCGTTGCCAGCTCCAGGGGCAACCCCGAGTGGAGGGCCAGTACTAGCAGTGAGGCCCCTAGCCCAGCGTCTACTAACGCAGGCTCAGATGTTTCGCCAGGCACAGGAAGCCGGAGGCCCTCAGAGGCAGCAACACCATGGTCAAGGAAGGCAGCAACAAGGAGCTCAGCGGGGCCAGGCTCTCACATTATCTTTGGGAGAGGCTCTAGCGTCTAGTGATGTGGTGGCAGGTAAAATTCTCGTCACCTCATTTCCTGCTGTAGCATTATTTGATTCAGGTGCTACTCATTCATTCATCTCTGCACGATATGCTACACGGATTGGATTAGAGTTTGAGGTATTGCCGGAGAGGATGGATATACTCACTGGCAATGGGCTCGTAGAAGTTAGTAGAGTGCGTTTTTCATGTCCGGTAGAGGTGTGTGGGCATTTACTGCCCGCATCTTTGATTGAATTTCCTATGGGGAATTTTGATGTTGTTCTTGGCATGGACTGGTTGAGAGACAGTCATGCGACCATTGATTGTAGAGGAGGTAGGGTTATATTCAGCATTCCTGGGATGGAGCAGTTCATCTTTACTCGAACCTTGAAGAATCAGACTGAAAGCGTCATCTCAGCAGCAGTGTCAGAGTCAAGACAGATTCCGAGAGTGGTCGAAGATTTTCTTGATGTATTCCCTGATGAGCTTCCAGGGATGCCCCCAATCAGAGAGGTAGAATTCGGCATTGAGTTAAACCCTGGAACGAGGCCTATTGCAGATAGAGTTTACAGAATGTCGCCATCAGAGCAGGATAAATTATATCAACATGAGAAAGAGCTGAAGTCAAAAGGATTCATCAGAGACAGTGAATCACCTTGGGCAGCGTCAGTGATTCTAGTTCGCAAGAAGGATGGGTCGACGCGGATGTGTGTCGACTACCGCAAGCTGAATGCAGTAACAGTGAAGAATAAGTACCCGCTTCCCAGGATTGACGACCTGTTTGATCAATTGAGCAAGGCCCGCATCTTTTCCAAGATCGATCTTCGTTCGGGATACTATCAGGTGAGAGTCCGAGAGCAAGATATTCAGAAGACGGCATTCAGATCAAGATATGGGCATTATGAGTTTTTAGTCATGCCATTTGGACTAACCAATGCCCCTGCAGTATTTATGGATTTGATGAACCGCATCTTTCTTCCATATTTGGATAAATTTGTGGTAGTGTTCATAGATGACATTCTTGTCTATTCCAGCAGTGAAGAGGAGCATGAGGAACACCTTAGGACTGTCTTGCAGACATTGAGGAAGCATCAACTTTATGCGAAGCTTGACAAGTGTGAATTTTGGTTAGACCATATATCGTTCCTGGGACATGTAATTTCTGGGGCAGGAGTGTCAGTGGATCCGAGGAAGATTGAAGCCGTAGAGCATTGGCCAGTCCCGAGAACAGTTGCAGAAGTGCGAAGTTTCTTAGGATTAGCCGGTTACTACAGAAGGTTCATGGAGGACTTTGCCAGGATCTCTGCGCCCTTAACGCGTTTGACGCACAAGGACGTGGAGTTTGTTTGGTCAGCTAGTTGTCAGGCATCATTTGAAGAATTGAAGAAGAGATTAATCTCGGCCCCGATCTTGACGCTTCCAGTAGGATCGGGAGGCTTTACTGTGTATTGTGACGCATCCGGGAAGGGTCTTGGATGTGTGCTGATGCAGCATGGAAAGGTGATAGCCTATGCGTCTCGACAGCTTCGAGATCATGAGAAGAGTTACCCGACTCACGATTTAGAGTTAGCAGCTGTGGTGTTTTCACTCAAGTTGTGGAGGCATTATTTATATGGAGATCGAGTAGAGATTTATACTGATCATAAGAGTTTGAAGTATGTGTTCACGCAGCGAGATTTGAACATGAGGCAGAGAAGATGGTTAGAACTGTTGAAGGATTTTGATATGGATCTTCAGTATCATCCAGGCAAGGCGAATGTAGTTGCAGATGCACTGAGTAGGAGAGACAGTGCTTTTATCTTGACTTCGCAGAAGCACATTCTAGCAGATCTTCAGAGTATGGGGATTGAGGTAATTTTGCCAAGGGATATGGGAAGAATGACCAGTATTCAGATTCAGTCTACCTTGGTAGAGAGGATCAGGGCAGCACAAGCAGGAGATCCACAGATTCAGAAGTTGCGGTCAGAGTGTGAATCAGGCCGTAGGAAGGAATTAGTAATTCATGAGGATGGTACGCTCAGGTTTGGAAATAGACTCTGTGTACCGAGTGGAGACCTTCGGCAGGAAGTTATGTCCGAAGCTCATAGTTCCATTTATTCCATTCATCCAGGAGGAACGAAGATGTATCGAGATATCAGACAGTACTTTTGGTGGAATGGCATGAAAAGGGAGATAGCGAGATTTGTATCCAAGTGTCTGGTATGCCAGCAGGTGAAAGCCGAGCAGCAGAGACCAGCAGGATTGCTACAGCCACTTCCTATCCCCGAATGGAAATGGGAGCACATCACGATGGATTTTGTGACCGGTTTACCTAGATCCCCGACTGGTAAAAATGCAGTTTGGGTGATAGTAGATCGACTCACGAAGGTCGCTCATTTCCTTCCTTTCAGAGTTGGGCAGACTACTGAGCAGTTGGCAGAAATGTACATGAAGCAGATAGTGAAGCAGCATGGTGTTCCAGTTAGTATAGTATCAGATCGGGATACTCGGTTCACTTCCCATTTCTGGCGGAGCTTGCACCAGAGTTTGGGGACCAAGTTAAGATTCAGTACTGCATATCATCCGCAAATCGACGGACAGTCAGAAAGAACCATTCAGACATTAGAAGATATGCTACGGGCGTGTACTTTGGATTTTGGTGGATCTTGGGAGGACCACCTCCATCTAGTAGAGTTCTCCTATAACAACAGCTATCAGGCTAGCATTCAGATGGCCCCGTTCGAAGCATTGTACGGAAGAAAGTGCCGGTCCCCTTTGGCATGGGACGACGTCGGAGAACGAAAGTTATTGGGGCCAGAGATGATCACGCAGACTGTGGAGATAGTTAAGTTGGTCAGAGAGCGCCTTCGAGTTGCACAGGATCGACATCGTCATTGGGCAGATCAGCATCGTAGACCTCTAGAGTTCGGAGTTGGCGACCAAGTGTTTCTGCGGATTTCGCCTACTCGGGGTATCATCAGATTTGGAGCCCGAGGAAAGCTTAGTCCAAGATACGTTGGTCCTTTTAAGATTCTCGCTCGGGTAGGCGATGTGGCTTATCGACTTGCCCTTCCGCCTTCGTTAACTGGCATACATGATGTGTTTCATGTGTCCCAATTGCGTGGGTATGTCCCGGATACGAGTCATGTCCTCGATCATTCTGAGTTGGTCGTTGGTACCGACCTAACTTACGAGGAACAACCCGTGTCTATTTTGGACCGGCGAGAGAAGGTGCTCAAGAACCGGACTATTAGTCTTGTCCGTGTTGCTTGGAACCATCACTCTCCGGGAGAATCAACTTGGGAGCGCGAAGACGAGATCCGATCTCGGTATCCGCATTTGTTTGGTTTGTGAGGTATATCTTTATGCCATAATGACACGATTCCACATTCACTGCACCTGCTTGTATTGTACTTTTGTGATGTAGATAATAACTGCTTGTTAGTTAACTTGCATGTGATTGTGCCTTGCTTGTCCTGATCTTTCAATCCTGTCTTGGCTGGAAATTCCGAGGACGGAATTTTTCTAAGAAGGGTAGAGATGTCACTCCCTGATTCCGGTATACGTATTTTTAGTACGTATACTGCTTATTTGTATTTACGTATATTTATACGATATTTATTTTGTTGTATTTCTTCATGTATATCCCAAATTATTTGACAAAATAATATTTCGTAATTTATTTTCTGTGATTTTAGTTTACAGTTTTGGCTCTAATTGGGTAACATGTTCTCGGTTCACTTGAACCCGTTGGGTCATCATGAACCAACTTGGTTTAGGCTTTTATATAAAACCCCATTCCTTTTCTCTCCCCTCATTCATTCCTCATAACTCCTCTCATTTACTTCCTTCACCCAACCAAAGGCAAGTATCAACTTGCACAAGGGAGAGATCCATCATTTTCGTTTTTCCTTCAAATTTTTTACCAAAACTTGTTCTTCTCCTCATTCTCTACTAGATTAGAACTTGGAATTTTCTGATTGGAAGCTTTAATTTTTGTAGATCTAAGTTTTAAACATTTTCGGTTTTCCTTGGTTTTGATCTACTAAACTCCATCATTTTCAAGTTTTAATGGTTCCATGTTGTAGAGAATTGAATTTTACTCAAGATTGAACTTTGAAAATCGAAATTTGGTTAAGATTTGACTTAGTTATGATTTTTGGAGTTTTTAGGGTTCATGGTTCTTCCCTCTCGGTTGAGGGGAAGAAGATGAACAGTGTCCTGTGTCCGCGCCCTCCGCGCGCGCGCGTCCCGCGCCGCGCTGATGGGAGGTCCGAGCCCCTGTGTCCCGCGCCCTCCGCGCGGGCGCGTCCCGCGCCGCGCTGATGGAAGCACGCGCCCCCGCGCCAGCGTGGTGCCCGCGCCGCGTGGTCTTCCGCGCCGCGTGGTTCCAGCACCAGGCCGCCCCCGCGTGTTCGCGCCCCTGTGTGGACGTCACACGCCCGGCCTTCCCGCGCCCTCGCGTGTCCGCGCCTTGCGTGGTCCGCGCCTTGCGTGGTCCGCGCCTTGCGTGGTCCGTGCCCCCGCGTGTCCGCGCCCCGCGTGTCCGCGCCCCCGCGTGTTCGCGCCCCTGTGTGGACGTCACGCGCCCGGCCGTTTTCCCCGCGCCTGCGTGGCCGCCCGCGCCCGGCGCTTCCCGCGCCCGTGTGGCCGTCCGCGCTCGTGACCGCGCCCTCGCCCGCCATGCGCCCGCGCCATGGATGTGACGCACCCGCGTTGGTTGGCCGACCTTGCCTTAGTACCTAGTCAGCCTGTCCCTGGTTTTCCATTTTTCATGCTACCTTGGCTTATATACGTGTATATGTATTGGTTTGTGTATGCGATATATCCTTACGCCTTTTGTCCTGAGCATGAATCTGACCCTGGAGAACAAAGTGTTCCTACTCGCTACATGTGCCTGAATGTCCCGGTTCTCGTTCATGCTTGACAAATGACTCGTAATCCCACGTGGCGCATTTGCAATGTTGCATTACACTAAGGAGGGTAGAACGTGTCGACCTACTGATCGACATGGATCCTCACTTGGGGTACTCGTACTACGGTACGACATTCTAGGAGGATGATCATGCAGGCCACAGCATGAGGATCCAAGATTTCACATAGGGTTTAAATTAGGCAACTAAATCTATTAGATGCATGGAGAGGGCAGAATCCCGAGATCGTGTTACACCAGCCGCCTTGAGGTATTGCCTCGACGCGCCAGCTGGTCACCACGGATACTGTGCCATCTGCAATGAGTGGATGCCGGTATCCGATTATTTCCTGATATATTATAAGTTTTGGCAAGGTAGCCCTACGGGGACTTGTGCCTGCAAGGTAGCCTTATGAGGGACCTGTGCTTAATAATACTTGACTACGCGGACCCCTGGGTTGGCTAGCCTTGCTGGAAAGATACGATCTGAGGACTCTGATAATTTAATGCGAGGATAACCTCGCCATACTAGAAACTCGTAGACTTGACTGGCCGTGAAAATGACTTGCTTGTATTTTTCTTTTACCTTCCGCGAGTAACTGAGGAAAGTGGACTGTTATGGTGCGTGATCCAACCCATGTTCTTGTTTGATTGTTGGGTTGGTTATCGTACTATGACAGGCTGCGGACCGAAGTTACGAACGGAAGCCTTAATTTGATTGTGATGTGTTACTCCTGTGAATGACTAAGGAACATGGCCCACCGCGGTACGTGATCCAACCCATGTTCTTGTTTGATTGTTGGGTTGGTTATCGTGCTGCGATGGTCTGTCGACCGAAGTCACGACCAGGATTACTTATATCTGTAAACTTATGTGAAGGTCATAGAGTGCGACGCGTCCCGGCTCCATGTGGCACCTTTTGTCCTTGTTTGGTTGTAAGGGTGCCAGATGGGTCCGACGATGTAGCGCTACCCTATAGCCGCAGCATAAGCTTTATTCTTATCATTATAACTGGGTTTTATCTTAACTCTTGTGCCCCTTTGGCGGTACTTGCTATTCGGGGCTGACCCCGCTGGTTTTGTTTGGCCAGATCTCATAGCAGAGCCAGAGGACGCGATCCTTCTTCCTGACATCCATGGTGCATACTAGGAGCATGGCTGGTCGGGGACTCGAGTGGGTTTCTTCTCCACCACTCTTGCTTATACTTTTGTGCGGCGTTCAGCCACCGGCACCTGTTAGCCGGATTACTTGATATTTTGTGTCAGTACATAATTGTAACTAAACAGACTGCAGCTGTGTATAATTTTGTGCTCATGACTCTCTGAGATAGCTATGTTATAAAGCTAGTCTCTCATGACCATTTTGATGAAGCGTCGGGGACGCCTTACTGCTTTATCTTTAATGTTCATTTTTGTTGATGTTGTGTTGATTGATTGAGACATAGAACTCTGTGGGACCATAGGAGACTTGATTGTAGCATGTACCCCCTAGTCTCTTGACAGCCACGATCGCCGTATGACGTCACGTACCTCATATGGTGTAGCTGGCCTCGTCCGTCTCCGTATTTCGGTACTGGGACGTGACATGATACATTGCTACCATCGATAAAACTTGCATGCAGACATTATTCAAAAATTATAATTAGGTTGTAGTGAGTTGGTAGCTGAGGGTGAAAAATGTGCAATAATGTAACATGAAACTTTTGGAACTTTTAATGGTGAGACCAAGCCATAAACAAAAATTATGGTTGGGAAGCTAAACCTGCTATTGTTAATGTTTACACAAGCTGTGGAAAGAAATAATCCCCAGTTAGGTGTGACTAATAGTTGAGTTACAAAGTAAAGCAAGTATAAAAAAAGAAGAAGAGAATAATCTATATATTATATGGATGGATGGAAGAGATTAATCAAAATGTTGCAACATGCAGAAAACCTAAATGTTCTTTTTGTATATCATATGAATGAATTGAATCAAGAATCAACAAAAACACATGAAAGAACTTAAGTACCTGGGAGTAAATCTAGCGATTAAGAATTGTTGGAAAAGTTCCCTTTCCAAATCCATACCGGAGAAATCAGTAGGCTTTGGATGCACACTTATTTGCTTAGTAATTGGTGCTTCCCATGGTTCGCTAGGATTAAAATATTCCAGTAACTGAAAAAAATTATACAAGTGCAACATTGAATTAGAATGGCATAAGAGTACTTAAAATTTACTGAATGGCAAAAGAGTACATAAAATTTACTGAAATTGACCCAGAATTAGTAATAAGAAAACTAATTTACAAATTCAATTCATGGAACATAAAATTCACTTTTTAGATTTGTTGCACCTCTAAGACTGAACATTTAGAAATGATCTTTAAGAAGTAAAATCCAAAGTTTATAAAGTGGATGCTTATGAAAATAATGTATATTAATACTGGTAGTCTTGTGCCCAAGCTAAAGAACATTCCCAGTGATAGATTAAAAAAAATAATAATCCACGACAGCCCCATAGATAAAAATTAATCAATATGATCATCAACCAAACATTTTCCTGGAAAGAAATTTTGATATGGAGCACATTTCCAGATCAAAAATGTTCTATTGAAGAATGGGTATCAACAATCACTATCACACTTTGGTTCCAAGGAGATCATTCATTCACTCCAAAGTCTAAACTCACCCAACCAATGAGAGGAATACCAACGTACCTTAAGTGTGGGCCTTAATTTAAAGTCCAGTCTCGGCGAAGCACCAATTACTAAGCAAATAAGTGTGCATCCAAGCGCATGTCTCATAGTACACAATACTAACGAAGACCTCGTCACGCCGCGATACATCGAAGCACCTCTCGAAAATCCACTACTTTCCCTGCAAGAATAGTATACGTAACAAACATGAGATATTGTATCAAAGAGTGGAAATAATGGGAAAGAAAAATAAAGAAGAACCAGAGTTGTACCTCCTCAAGTGGGCCACATACTCTTGCCTGGTTATGTTCTTCATTTCTTCACCCTCATCTTGATAATTATCCACCTTCGTTCATGACGAGTTCACATTTATTTAAAAGAGTTAAAAGTTTCAAGAACTACAAACTAAGTTGATCAAATATACAGGGAAGTTGATGTGTGTGGAAGGTCCCCAGTACTTGAGTGCTGCCAAGTCATAAGCTCCCCTAAATAAGTATTTCAAACATGTCAAAATTGGTGGTTCTTGATTATTATAAACAACACTGATGCTAAAGAGGCTTCAAAGTACAGAGATGAGTGGCCTACCCAAATAAACTGCAAGAATATTAATAAATGTTCCATTAATTTGGTGATAAATCAAATCCCCCAATGCAAGAACAAACAAAATTAAGTTAGAAGTCACAAAACTTTGTTCATGTAAGAAGAACTATTTGTTCTACCACCAACCTTGTCTTCCTTTCCTCGTCTGGCCTTCCTTCTTGCAGCTGTTGTCCCAAAGATGGGCTTCGTATCTGTGTTTAGTTTGGGGTTGAACTTTACATGATTAAAAAGAACCACCAATTTTTTAAACCTTTTATATTTGTTGAATTTGTGTTTAGTTTGGGGTTGAACTTTACATGATTGATAATTTAGCTAGCCTTCAGATTCTTTACATGATTGATACATGTTTTTGAATTATAGATTCAATATGGCTAGCCTTGCAGTTCTTCTCAAGTGATTCAAATTATCAATCATGTCAGAGTGATGTAAAAATGTCTCGTGTGTGTGTCCATGAGGTGGGTGTCAATTGCAGTGTCAATCATTAAGTGAGATCATATTCCCAGTTCAACCCCAAACTAAACACAAATTCAACAAAATTCCCAACTTTTTGCACAGGAAATTGAAATCCAACAAATACAATGACAAAACGAACAAAATTGGCAAAAAAAATTCTTAAAGATGCAAACTTTACTGAATTCAACAAAACTGAAACATCATAATTTAGTGCCTATTCCAGATGGAAATAATCATCTTTGTATCAAATCCAACAAAACCAAGAAGACCATTAGCATGCAAAAAAAAAGAACTCATCTTCCATATGCACAGAGAAAAACCCTAAGTTGTAGCGAGAGAAAAACCCTAAGTGAACCCTTAGTTGCAATGCACAGAGAAAAACCCTAAGTTGACGAACAAAGTTGCCACCAAAACGTGAAGAACGAACGAAGTTGGCACAAAAAAATCCTAACGTGAAGAACGAACGAATGAGGAACAAAAAAAACATAGGCATAAAATTGAATTTCAGAGAGAGAAAATTAAAGGCATTATACCACACGGTGAAGATCGAAGTTGCCGCATTGTGAAGAACGGTTAGGGTTTTCTCTAGCACGAAGTTGTTGAAGCCTAGGATTTTCTCCACACGGTGAAGATCGAAGTTGTTGAGGAGAGAGGGGTTTTTGAGGGGTTTCTGAGAGGGGGAGAGAGGAGGGATTTCTGAGAGGGGAGAGAGGAGGGGTTTCTGAGAGGGGAGTTTCGAAGAGAGCGGGGAGAAGTCGTGAGTTTCCTTGTTATGGGAGACGAAAAAAACCCGTCATCAATTTTAAGACTTTGAAAAAATTACCATAATGGCAGACGAAACAATCGCGCCAACTTTCCCGCATACACAATACTTAACGGTTATTATGAAAACTTCAATATAAAATACGCTCTTTCTTGACGGATCCTTCAAAACCGTCATCACACATGGTATAAAATTGCTACTTTAACAAATAAAAGGGCCTCTCTTGACGTAAGCCTAAATACGTCAAGAAAACCACTATTGTTGACGGGTTTTGACGACCGTCAACTTATAAACTGTCAAGAATCCTCTTTTTTCTTGTAGTGGTTATACCTTATCATGTCATGTGTCTCGACTGAGTCGTGTCTTGGAACGAGTACGCGTGGTTGAACTGCAAATTCTTGTTATCGTTTTCGCATCAGAGAGTCCACTCGGGACGAGGATGCCTTGCCTTGAACTAACCAGAGAGTCCACTCGGGACGAGGGTTAGTGACACCAGAGAGTCCACTCGGGACGAGGGTGTTTATCTTGATTTGTTTGCACCAGAGAGTCCACTCGGGACGAGGGTGTCTTGCCGTGAACTAACCAGAGAGTCCACTCGGGACGAGGGTTAGTGATTAGTTCAAACCTGCGAGTCCACTCGGGGCGAGGGTTTGGTATTCCATTGATCTCGTATTCACTTGTTCATCCAGCAATTCAGTTATGTGTAGTTGTTCTTGTTTTCCAGTTTATAGTCTCCTGTCAGTAGTCATTGGTGTTAGCCTCTTGTTAGCAGTCATCTTGTCAGGTTCTACTTGCTAGTTATAGTCACCTGGTAGTAGTTACTGGCCTATAGTCACATGTTAGCAGTCTCTTGGACAGATGTCACTTGTCGTGCTTATGACTCGTTTTCCTGTTTATATCTGGTTTGTTCTTTATGTATGATTAAACTGCTAGATAGGCATGTATATTATGTATCTTGTTATGTCCCCTGAGGACCTGCTGATCTCTGCAGGTTTAGTGATTGCATGGAGTTAGCTAGTAGTTTGGATGTCACGATGATTATGACACTCGTGGATTTCGGATGATTGCGGTATTGCTTGCGAGATTCAGGTATTGATATCGCGTTGTTATCCAGCTCGTGCTTTCCTTTCATTATCATGAGTTATTCTATTCATTGATTCAGTTTATAGACTCTTTTATATTCTTTGGAGTCTTATCGGACATTATGCTAGTGGGCTGTACTCTACGACCCATAGTGTTCATTCATATATTATGTTCTTATTGTGGATTGAGATATAGAGATTTACTTTACCATGAATAGGCCTTGACAGCGTTTACGTATTCAAGTTGGGCTGGAGTCCGCTTGATGCGTAGCTGGCTTGCTCACACTCTCGCGTCCCAAAAAGCGGGTGCGGGTCGTGACAAGAATGGCCAATCCCATGACTTTTCCACAGAGAATTGCCATTCCCCATGTTAATATCACGGAGAATGGCCATTCTCTGTGTAAAAATCACGGAGAATGACCAATCTCCGTGGAAATATCACGGAGAATAGTCATTCTCCGTGTTATTAACACGGAGAATGGCCAATACCGTGATTTTTTCTGCGGAGAATGTCTATTCTTCGTGTTAAGTGACGGAGAATGACCATTCTCCGTGTTAATATCACGGAGAATGACCATTCTCCGTGATTCTTTAAAACGGAGAATGGCCATTCTCCGTCACTTAACACGGAGAATGGCCATTCTTCGTGATATTAACACGGAGAATGGCCAATCCCTTATTAACATGCAGGAAAATGACCATTTTTTGTGTTAATATCACGAAGAATGTCTATTCTCTGTGTTAAGTGATGGAGAATAGCCACTCTCCGTGTTAATATCACGGAGAATGGTTATTCTCCGTGTTAAAATCACGAAGAATGGCCATTCTCCGTGATTTTTTAACATGGTCATTCTCCGTGATATTAACACAGAGAATGCAATTCTCCGTGTTAAAATCACAGAGAATGGTCATTCTCCGTGTTAACATACATGAGAATAACCATTCTCCGTGTCAAAATTACGGAGAATAACCATTTCCGTGTTAATATGCAGGAGAATGACTTTTCTCCATGTTAAAATTACGGAGAATGACCATTCTCCGTTGTAAAATCACATAGAATGACCATTTCCCGTGATTTTAATACGGAGATTGGTTATTCTTCCTGTTAACACGGAGAATGGCTATTTTCGTGTTAACATGCGAAGAAGAAGATGATGATGATGATGAGCGATGATCGGAGTTCGACTGAAGAAAAGCATACTGAACTACGAAAGATCTTTGCGATCTCTTTTGAAAATGGGAGCAATGGAATTCAGATCTTTCGTGAAGAAGAAGACGAAAATCGCAATCCAAATCTGAGTTTGTGAATTCAAATAGATATATATGACCTAATTTGCGCGAAAGGGTAGTTATGGTATAATTTTGTAAATACAGAGGATCTAAAAGAAATCATGGAGTTAAAATCCGTCCAGCGGGTTAATTTTTCATAATTTTGGATATTTCATGAAACCCACCCCGCGGGTGGGCATTTCGTAAAAGTCCACCCCGAAATTGAATATCTTAGCAATTTTCAGTTATTATATTCCAAAAAAAATTAAGAGCGTTGTTCCCGAACCCCCTTATGATTGTGCCCCCAGTGGATTATAATCCTGGATCCGCCACTGCCTATGAGTGGTCGCAGATCTGCTCCTAGTGCTCGACCCTAATAGAACTCCTCACTGTTGATCGTTGCTCTGCCTCCATCTCGTCCAGACATTACCATGGACAGCAGTCCGGCGCCACAACCGTGTCAATCCGATGTCTCCGTCTGTACCGCCGCATCTAACCATAGCGACCGTGTCCGCCCTCACCTCCGCCCCGTTCCTCTCGAACCAGAACTCCACTACCTGGAACTACCGGAGTAGATCGGTCCCAGCGAGCTGTTCGGCACCCGATCTCGAAGGAGCCGCTGCCGCTCGCTCTCTCCGGATGTCGCCTCCGCCGGCAGCTGACGAGCCGCCAGCATTCCTGACCTGGAGTCTCACGATCCGGCACTCCCCGTCGTCCACGGTGGAGGTCTTCGCTCTTAGATCCGCTGAGCGTTGTGAGCGTTGCCTCGTGCTTTAGCCAACCTCGAGCCGAGCTTCACCAAACGCCGGAACATGCGCTGGGAGCAACACTGTCCCGACCGAAAATTCCGGTGAGCCTCCCCTCGGTGATCACACATCTCCCTTTCTTCTCTCTCTCTCCTCTTTCTTTAGGGACTGCTTCGCAATTGTAGGGGTAGCGGTTATGAGGTGTTTTTAGAGTACCGGTTATGAGCGGTTATGAGGGGTCCAATTTTGGATGGTTTTTAAGTAGCGGCTGTTCAAAACCCACCGATTTAGGATGTTTATAAAGGCACTCTAAAATACATTACATCGGTTTTGGGCGATTTTTGAGCCGATCAAAATCAATGCCTTAAAAAATTTAATAAGCAAGGGTTCTCATAAACAGCCGGTTCAAAAATACCCCAAAACCGGTAAAATATAGTTACCAAACAGACCCTTATTCTTCGGTGATCACACATCTCCCTTTCTTCTCTCTCTCCTCTTTCTTTATTCTTCGCCATATTTGGAGAAACAAATCCGCAAAATTAGGCTGCCTATTCGTATTTCTCGGAATGATTACCGAGAACTCCTCTCATTTCATCTCCTATCTCCTGTTTGTTCAAACATCGAGAACTCCTGGACTATCGTGATAATCAGGTATAAAAATTTATCTTCTTTTTTATTATTATTATATTATTATATTTTGTCTTAATCTGTAATTTTTTTTCCTTTTTCTCATAGATGCTCGAACATAACCTGAATTAAGTTCTTTCCAATCTTTGGATGAATCATTATGTAAACATAACATGCTGTTTAATTCAACTATTTCCTGTGTTTCGCCTCCATAATATTATATTTGTGCCTATAGACTGTCACAATGAATAGATTGTCAAGTGCCAATACAATGAACCTGTTCGAATTCCCCTTCTGCGGCAGGGTGACTTTGAGCCACGTCACAACTTGAAAAAAAAAAACATCTCAAACTAATATATATATATATATATATATATATATATATATATATATATATATACTGGAAATTGCTGAGAAATTCAATTTTGGGGTGGACTTTTATGAAATGTCCACCCGCTGGATGAGTTTTATGAGATATCCAGAATTAAGTATTTTCACGTTAAATATTCCAAGATTCTCTTTTAGATGCCACCCGCTGGAAACTGCTATTTTTATAATACCGAAACTACCCCTCCGCGCGAATTAGTCATCTATATGTGTTTGAATTCAAAAAACTCAGATCTGGATTGCGATTTTCGTCGTCTTCTTCTTCACGGGAAATCTGAATTCCATTGCTCTCATCTTCAGTAGAGATCGCAAAGATCGTTCGTAGTTCGGTGTGCTTTTCTTCAGTCGAACTCAGATCATCGCTCGTCATCATCATCACCATCATCATCATCTTCATCGTGGAGACATTTGAAGTTTTTCGACGATTAGGTCAATTGTGGAGAGAAGATCTTTCTTCTTCTTTTCCATAAGAATTATCATCGTTTTGAAAGAAGAACGAAACTCTTTATTCCTGACAAAATTTTCTAAAAAAAATATATTCTCCGTGATAAAACCACGGAGAATGATCATTCTCCACCACGGAGAATGACCATTCTCCGTGCTAAAATGACGGAGAATGACTATTCTCCGTTTTAAAAACCACGGAGAATGGCATTCTCCGTGTTAAAAACCACGGAGAATGACAATTTTCTATGGGTTTTAACACGGAGAATGTCATTCTCCGTCATTTTAGTACGGAGAATAGCTATTCTCCGTGGTTTTAACACGGAGAATGGTCATTCTCCGTCTTTTTCAATACGGAGAATGACCATTCTCCTCCATGTTAACACGAGATTGGTCATTCTCCATGTTAATATCACGGAGAATGATCATTCTCCGTGTCGAAAAAGACGAAGAATGACTATTCTCCGTTGTAAAAAATGACGGAGAATGTCCATTCTCCGTGTAAAGATCACGGAGAATGATTATTATCCGTGTTAATATCACGGAGAATGACCTTTCTCCATGGTAAAGTGACGGAGAATGACCATTCTCCGTCATTTTAGTACGGAGAATAGCTATTCTTCGTGGTTTTAACACGGAGAATGGTCATTCTCCGTCTTTTTCAATACGGAGAATGACCATTCTCCTCCATGTTAACACGAGATTGGTCATTCTCCGTGTTAATATCACGGATAATGGTCATTCTCCGTGTCGAAAAAGACGGAGTTGTAAAAAATGACGGAGAATGTCCATTCTCCGTGTAAAGATCACGGAGAATGATTATTATCCGTGTTAATATCACGGAGAATGACCATTCTCCGTGATTTTACCACGGAGAATGGCAATTCTCCGTGGTTTTGACACGGATAATGACCATTCTCCGTCATTTAGTACGGAGAATGGCTATTATCCGTCATTTAGTACGGAGAATGACTATTCTCCTGCGTTTTAACACTAGAAATGGCCATTCTTCGTGATTTTACCACGGTGAATGGCGAGTTAAAAGTTTGGAAAGCCATAACTTTTGACTAAGAGATCTAAACGAGGCCCGGTTTGTCACAAAACGAGCGTATTTTCGAGGAGCCTGAAAGTAACCGATTCTCTGTTAGACGGATTTTCGAAATTTCAGAATCGCAAAAAAATGATGTTTTGACCTCCGTTTTGACATGAAAAGATTTTGGAGAAGAAAACCTAGATTCGAAAGTGAGCAGCGTATCGAAGAAGAAGAAGAATACAAAGTGAGCAGCGTAACGAAGAAGATGAAGAATCGAAATCTTTTTTTTGAAGAGTATGTTTCGCGGGTGCTTTGAATAAATTAGAAGGGTAAAAGGGTCATTTGGAACCCGCTTTGGATAAGTTTCTCTAATTCTGGGCACGCGATGAAAGTTTTTTTAGCGGTGGATTTTTTATGAAACTTTTTTAGTTTTTGGACATTTCATAAATTTCCCATATATATATATATATATATATATATATATATATATATATATATATATATATATATATATATATATATAGTAAATGCACGTATAATAAGAATATTATCAAATTATAGTCACATATTTTTTCTAACTCATGTAGTTAAGGTGATAGGTATATATTCTTGTTGTTTGGTTGAGTTCAATTCTCCATGTTGAATATATATAGCAAATTTAAACTTTTTTCAACAATTTTTCAAATAATTTAATATTTTTTAAAAATAAAAGGTTGATGATATACACACGACTTAGACGGCTCAATCTTAAGATGTTTTGAAGCCCCCTTTATATATACTAGTAAATGGATCTGCTTTGCACGTATAATAGTAATATTATCCATTTATAGACAAATATTCCTTCTAACCCATGTGCTTAAGGTGTTAGGTATTTTTCTTTTTTGGTTAAGTTCGAATCTCCATGTTGACAAATTTAAATTTTTTCCAACCTTTTGCATAATTTATTTTTTAAAAAATAAAAAGAACCGTGATATAATGACGACTAAGATGGCTCACTTTTGAGCCGTTTTGAAGCCTCATTATATATAGTAGTAAATGCACGTGCTTTGCACGTATAATAACGGATAATTAGAATATTATTAAATTATAGTCAAATATTTCTTCTAATTCATGTGGTTAAGGTTTGAGGTATTTTTTTTAGTTCGATTCCTCATGTTGACAAATTTAATAACTTTTCACATATTTTTTTTAAAAAATAAAATAGACCGTGACATATTGACGGCTTAGACGACTCACTTTTGAGCCGTTTTGAAGCCTCATTATATAGTGGAATATATATATATATATATATATATATATATATATATATATATATATATATATATATATATATATATATATATATATAACACAAATAGTTATTTTTTATCATCCAAATTATTCATTTGTTATCTATATAGATAAATAATTATCTATATAAAACTCTTAAATAATATGTCAAAATAATGTCAGCCATGTTCTTTTTTATAATAATATATCAAATAATCTCAATTAACTTTTTTATTTTTAAAGTAAATGTGAAAATTATCCCAATTAAGATTAAAAAAGTTAAATAATATGCAAAAGTTATCCCAATCGAACTTAAAAAAATTAAATGAACTCTTTTGAAATTATTCTTTTTAAGAAAATTAAATAACATGCAAAGTTATCAAAGATTTTTAAACAAAAATATCCTCACGATATACATACGACGCATATAGTGTACTTTTACTTGTTATTTTGATTCACACTTTTCATACGGCAAATATCCTCAATTTTCATCCACATATATTTTTGATATACATACCACATATGTAGTGGTAGTTTTGCTTGTTATTTTGATCCACAATTTTCATACGCAAATAACCTCAATTTTAATCCACACATATCTTTGTGTCGTATGTACATCGTGAGAATATTGTTTTAACAAAAATCATTGGATAATTTTGCATGTTATTTTTTCTAAAGGATAATTTCAAAAGAGTTCATTTAATTTTTTTAAAATTCGATTGAATAATTTTTTATATTATTTTTAAAAAAGATTATCTTGATTGATATAATTATTTTATAATTGAAAAAATTAATGTGATAGTTCTGGTATATTAATTTAAATCAAGAAAATCTGATTAGAATAATTTTGTCGCATTATTTAAAAAAATTATATAGATAATTTATTATCTATATAGATAACAAATAGATAATTTGGATGAAAACAGAATAACTATTTGTTATATATATATATATATATATATATATATATATATATATATATATATATATATATATATATATATATATATATATATATATATATATATATATATATTTGAAGAATGGATAATTGTGGCAAACTCGCTCCTCTGGGACTCGAATTCCGACCACTTGGACTACATATATCTCTCTTGACCACTAGACTAGAGTTCATTTGTATGCACACACGCGCGCGCACACACACAATTATATATATATATATATATATATATATATATATATATATATATATATATATATATATATATATATATATATATATATATATAAGCTAGATGACAAAGGACTGAAGTGCATTTTCCTCGGGGTGAGTGAGGAATCCAAGGCTTACAAGCTATTCAATCCCATCACTAAGAAAGGCTAATTATAAGGGCACATCAAAACCTTATCGGGCTATCCCATTTTTAACTTTTCTTTATTTACAAGTTTGTCACTGAAATTTTTACTCAGGGCTATCCCATTCTAATGTATAAAAGACAACTCTTTTAATTCTTCTCTCTCTCTTCTCCTTCTTCACAAGAAGAAGAACAAGAAGAACAAGAAGAACAAGAAGAAAGAAGAAAGCCGAAAGAACAAGAAGAAAGAAAAAAAAATCTCTTCCTCCAAATCTTAGTTTATTTTATTTTTTTTGCTCTCTTCTAATTTCTCATTTTTTTTTTTCTCTAAACCCTAGTTTATGGATGAAATCCTAGTTGTAGAAGAAATTGAGTTACCAAATCTATCAAATTTACTAATCTATTAATCAATTAATAATTTTTTTTTATTAATAGAAGAAATTATGGATGAAACCCTAATTCTAGAATAAATTGATTTGTTGAGCAAGTTTATATCAGGACTGCCACAATTTCTGGCAGTCCTAGAAGTATTGAGGACTGCCAGGAATTGTGGCAGTCATGAAAGGGACTTGCTGTACAACAGGACTACCACAATTTCTGGCAGTCCTAAAAGTATTGTGGACTGCCAAGAATTGTGGCAGTCCACAAAAGGTTTGTGGACTTGCTGTACTCCATGACTGTCACAATTTCTGGCAATCCTAGAAGTATTAAGGACTGCCAGAAATTGTGGCAGTCCTGAAAGGACCTTGCTATACAACAGGATAGCAGTGCTAGAAGTATTGAGGACTGTCAGGAATTGTGGCAGTCCTGAAAGGGACTTGCTGTACAACATGTACATTTTAGGACTGCCACAAGTCCTGGCAGTCTTAAAATCGAAATGGCCAATGAAAAACATATGTTAGGATTTATTTTCATCTTGATAATATAATGAAATATACATTTTATGGTTTATTTTCATGCATTTTTTGTGAATGAAATAAACATGTTAAAATTTATTTTAATGCATTATTTGTGAGAAATCAAAATGATGAGAATGAAAATTGTGGAGAGAAAAACTAGGGTTTTGATGAAAATGATAGAGAAGAAAACTAGGATTTAGAGTGGAGAAATTGTGGAGAAGAATATGTATAGTTTGGGGAGTGAGAAATGATGAAGAAGAAGAGGAGGAGGAGGAGGAGAGCTCTAGGCTCTGTTGAACAAAGTTTCTAAACAATAGAATTGGGAATGGACAGTATATATATATATATATATATATATATATATATATATATATATATATATATATATAATTCGTGGACTAAAGAGCTTTAAATAGAGAAGAGAAATTAATACTAGTAATAACTCAGAAAAATAAGCAACAGCAATCAATCTTCTCAATGGTATAGGAGACTGTTGCTTATTTTTCTGAGTTGTTACTTGTATTAATTTCTCTTCTCTATTTAAAGCTCTTAAGTCCACGAAATATATATATATATATATATATATATATATATATATATATATATATATATTTTGAAACAATGGTAATTGTGGCGAACTCGTTCCCACTGGACTCGAACTCCGACCTCTTGGGCCGCATGCATCACTCTTAACCACTAGGCTAGAGATCATTTGCATATATATATATATATATATATATATATATATATATATATATATATATATATATATATATATATATATATATATTCCATTCCCAGTTCTATTGTTTACTAACTTTGTTAAAAGAGCCTAGAGCTCTCCTCCTCCTCCTCCTCCTCTCGTCTTTGCTTGTAGATTCGGATTCTTATGGTTTTTGTTTGTTGCTATCGGCTCACTTAGATTCTGGAACTCCAAATTCTAGATTTTTGTTTTATTCTTAGGTAATTTTTCTTCAGACTGATATTTTACTTCCTGAATTGGTTTTTTTTCTTCCTTCGACAGGATCAATTTTATTGATTCAATTGTTTTGCTATAACTTTAGAATCAAAACTCCACTTGATATTGTTTTTTTTTCTTTGACTGGATTGAATAACATCAATCACTATGATTCTGATACAATAGGAGATGCATGTACTATTTGGTTTGCTATATTATATTTGTTGTGAAAACTTAGTTAAGATCGACATAATTTTAGTTATGACTCAATGATAGGCCTATTCTCAAGTTCTATTATCGTTAAAACACAACTTGTAGATCATGGTGTCGAGCATGAGCTAAGAGCATCTCCAACCCTATTGTAACTTTGGAAAATGTTATTGCCATATAGGAATGAAAATTTTTTATTTAAAAATTATTCTCCAATGTAATTGTGAAGTAAATTGTGAAGTAAATTGTGAAGTTTATGGGAGGTGGCGGTGCAAATAGCACCGCTAAAAAAATATTTAGAAAAAGGAAGAATAAGTTGGAAAAAAGTATTTTTTTAAGTCTTGTTGATACTTTTGGATTGGAGAAGACTTTTCTACTTTTTTGTCATTTGTGAATATAGTCTTAGAAAGGAACCTAGCTTGGATCATTTGTGGTTATCATAACAAAAACTGTAGGTTTATGTATGTGTTGTGCATCAATCTTTCAGAAAACTAGACATTTTACTATGCCGACTTTGAATTTTCATTTCCCTTTTTTACACTTCAAGATCCTGGCTAACAATTTGTTCAAATTTATTTTCATTCCATTTTTTTCTTTAGAAGAGCAGATTTTTTTTGGATTTTTTTTTTGTGAATTGTATACGGTCAAAGTAGTAAAAAAAAAATTTATTTATTTATTTATTTTGAATTATTCTTAAAGTGAATTCTAATGGTGTTGAGGTTCTGTTGAGCAAGTTTTGGAAGGGAAGCTTTTGATATTTTTCCGCATTCTAATAGCATTAGATTTCTCACAATATCCAATTTTGAATGTAATTTATCTCGGACTTGTAATCAATGTAATGTGCTCGAATTTTCCAATCAAAGAAGAAAGGTGATTAATGCTGGTTCAGTAGAGTTTTTATTTTCCGTTTATTTTCTTATGGAGCAAGGTTTTCTTTTGGTTCGATAGAAAGCAGGGTCAAGGAACATAGATATTTTTTGTTAAGAATTCACGTGTCAAACCTCATTTTGAATATATTCTTTAAGACGGCTGCTGAGTTTTTCTTTTTAGTTTCTATTTTTTTTTATGTTTTTTTGTTAGATAATAGAGAGAGAGAGACCGCACCACCCACTTCTTCTTTTTTCGGCTCAGCCTCCTTTTCCACTTATAACATTTTGAATCTTTGTTTTTTTAATATATATAAAATATTAATTTTTGTTGAATGTATTTTCATATTTAATTTCTAAAAAATTTCGATGCACCCCTATTCGATCTTTAGTCTTTAGGGAAATCTACATCCGACCTATTGAAGCTTCAATAAGAAAACAAGCTAGTGCTTAGAACTTTATATGCTGAATCTTTGCTCTTTGACCTTTGACAATATAAATTTTTGTGTATTTTTTACATCCGGGGTACTGAATTTTTGACAATATAGCTGAGGTACTGAATCATTAATCTTAGTCAATGCAACTTTGACAATATAGAAATCTACATATAAGGTACTGAATCTTTGACAATATCACTTTGTATATTAATTTTGCCCAGATCCTGCTTAAACAATGATCACATAATGATAGCATAAAGTCTGAATATCTTTTGGTTTGGAACATCTTAAGTTTTATTAGTATTTCATTATAACATATTTTTTCAAATTGGAGGAAGAATTTATATATAAATGCATGGGAAGGAAAAAGTTAATTAAATTTTCAGAACTAGGGATGAATGTCAACATGGCGAAAGCGGAAAAAGTTTTAACAAGATTTTTAGTTTCCAATTTTAATGTTAATTTTAAAACTAAATTGAAATTGACACTAAAATTAACAATAAAATTAACACTAAAATTAAAATTAACATTAACACTAAAATTAATATTAATATTAATATTAAAAATAGACTTTGAATTAATATATTAAAAAGAGTTGTTTTGAAAGTTAGATTTTTTTTAAGATTTTTTATAAGTATAATTATATTTTAAAATAAAAATAAAATTAATTAAAAAAATTATCTTTGTTTTAAAAATTAATTCGGTGGATAATTAAGATGGGGATATTTAAAAAAAAAAAACTAAAATTAGATTTCTTCATGAATTTTTTTGGGAAGAAAATTAGCTTCCACGTAAAGTGATTTGGCGTGAGATTCAAATTTTTTTTCTTTTTTTCACCAAGTCACTAGGCAAAATCTCTTTAAACTTAACCAATGCCAAATGACTTAGCACATCATCCCTCGTTTTGAAAATTTCATTAACCTTTTCCTTCACATGCATTTTTATATAAATTCTCTCCTATATGAAAAACTCTGATATTTTATTGATGTTAAATTTTGTTTATTGTTTTATTTCTTGAATTTTGGGTTGAAATTACTATTTTATAAAAATATAATATAATATGAATATTAAGTTTTGAGGGCACCATTATTGGAGTTCGTCTCAGGTCTCAAAATCTAAAGTACGTCACTGCCTTCAACATAATGCATCCAGCCAACTATGTTCCAGTATATGTCATGCTTCAAGTAAGTGTAATTCAACACCCTCTAGCTATTATCTTGAGCCAAATGGAATTAGTTCTATGACTATATATATATATATATATATATATATATATATATATATATATATATATATATATATATATATATATATATATATATATATATATATTTGATCTAAACTACTTTTTTTTCTCCCTATAGTTGGGGGTGGTCAATAACGACAATGTGTTCGAAAACCCGAATCCCTCCGGGCACAACTCAAGCAACTAAGGGAAGCAGATGTGGACGGAGTGAAGGTGGACGTGTGGTGGGGGATCGTCGAAGGAAACGGTCCGAAGAAGTATGATTGGAGGGCTTACCGAAGCTTGTTCCAAATGATCAAGGAGGAGGACATGAAGCTGCAGACAGTCATGTCATTCCACCAGTGCGGTGGCAACATAGGGGACATCGTTACGATTCCAATACCGAAATGGGTTCACGAAATAGGAGATACAAACCCCGATATCTACTACACCAACAAGAGGGGTTCGAGAAATAAAGAGTACCTCACCAGTGCAGTGGCCCTGCAAAGAATTTTTCAAAATCGAATCGGCTTTGAGGTTTGATCCAGTGAAATTTACAACTATAGTATTTGATAACTTAAAATTGACTAATTTTCTTTGAGTTATAGTAGACCATAGTATATCCTTGTTATATTCTAGATACATGCATATTTAATTAGTGGGCCCTAGACTGTCGTCCAGCCTGTCCTGGTTGCTTGAAAGGAATTTGTTGTGCATGTTTCTGAATATGATCCTCAGACCACTTTTGAGTTTCATATCTTAAGTCAAAGAAATCCAGTAAAACGCATACTTGTGAAAAGATCTATGACAAAGTCAAAATTTGCAAAGTAAACTTTGAGCCTAGGGAGTATAATATAACTTAAGACTTATTGTTTGTTGCTCCGTTATAATGACAGCTCTATTTTGACTTCATGAAGAGCTTTAGAGAGAACATGTCAGATTTCTTGGATTCCGGTATGATCACCGACATCGAAGTGGGATTAGGTCCTTGTGGAGAGTTGAGATATCCCTTCTATCCACAGAACCAAGGTGTGTTTTCCCAGGCATATATTGGAGAATTCCAGGTGACCCTGAAGATACTCAATTGTTTGAAAAAACCATCGAGAAACATTTGACACCGAATAATATAATCATTCATTTGTCATGAACACAAAGTGCCAATATAGATCGCGAATTTCCAAATTACAAAATGGAGACATTATTATCTGGTTAATTATTTGTATCTTGTAGTGCTTTGACAAATACCTACGAGCAGAGTTCAAAGAGGCTTTAAGATTGACGGGTCACCCTAACTGGGACCTGCCAGATGGCACAGGAGAATATAATGACATGCCTAGCGACACCACATTCTTCGGAGTAGACGGAACATATCTTACTGAAAAAGGAAAATTTTTCCTTGCTTGGTATTCCTTCTCATTGATCAGACATGCGAATGACGTCCTTGAAATAGCCAATAGTATTTTTCATGGATACAAACTTAGGCTTGCAGCTAAAGTAAGTTTTGCCCAAATACCAACTTATGTAAAATATGGGTCCAACTTGTTGATGTCTTCTAATGCATATTGTTACCATTATGTATACTATCATCGTAGGTCTCCGGAATACATTGTTGGTATAAAGATGATTGTCATGCAGCAGAGCTCATAGCAGGATTCTATAACGGGAAGGACCATTATGGATACAGACCCCTAGCCAGAATGATATCAAGAAACTATGGTACTCTTAACTTCACATGTGTCGAGATGAGAAACTCCGAACAGAGCGAAGAAGCTAATAAAGCGCGTGAGCAACTTGTTCAACAGGTAATCAATCAAAGCTATTGTTGCATAGAGATATTGTGAAATAACTAAATGGTATCACACATGAGGTCTTAACCAGATATTTAGTGAGGCTTGGAGGGAGAATATTGAAGTAGGATATGAGAATGAACTTAATCGGTACGATAAGAAAGCTTATAACCAGATACTGAAGATTGCAAGGCCAAATGGAGTCAACAGAGAAGGGGTGCCAAAACTGAGGATCAGCGCACTCACATGTCGTCGTCTTGGTGATGATCTACTAGAGACCAATGATTTCAACCTGTTCAAGATATTTGTCAAGAAAATGCATGCTGATCTGGTAAATTTTCTTATTGATACTCCTTGATCCAACATAAACATCTAAAAGTTTTTGTGCTATGGTAGACAATTTAACATCTATACCACTTTATATTTCATTAGTAAATATTCATGGGTGTAGCTTTGCTAAAAGTCTAACTTATTTCACAGGCTTACTATCCCGATCCATCAAAGTATTTCAAACCCATAATCCCCCTTCCGATATCAAAGCCAAAATCGAGGTTTTTGCTAGAAGAGGTTTTGGCCGCAGTGAAAGTGATATCACATTTCTCATTCCATGCAGCGGAAGCGATAACACCTTTCCCATTCGATGCAGAAACGGATATGCCTGTTGTTTGATCCCCAGAATGAGCAAATAAACTTTTCATATGACAATCTACTTCTACACTTGAGATGCATGATCGATAAATAATGAATTTGATGTTTAAGTACGTATATGTGCTAAATAAAGAATATGATGTTTGCATATGATAATGTATTAATTTCTACACTTCATATTTCTAATTGCTGCCATACATCTGGTATCTTGAATTACGTGTCAGATTAAGTTGAACTACTCCCTACAACTGCTTCAAAATTCTAGCATTTTATCAAAACAACCTAGGTTTAACCTTCTTGGCTTATTTTAAGCAGATAATACAAAAAAATTAAACGTGAATTCTGCTCCAAATCCATTAAAAATAGTTTCAAAATATATCTACAGTAGGGAAAGTAATTGTTTGGATGGACGATATTGAATTGCTTTTTTAGCTTATTACGTTCTTGAGTCATGTGCCAATGACAAGCTCTGGTGAAGCTACAATATTGAATCGCTCCCCACTGGGATTCGAACTCAGCCCACAAGGGCCACATGCCTCCACACTAACCACTTAGGCTAGCGGTCATTGGCTATATATATAATATATATATATATATATATATATATATATATATATATATATATATATATATATATATATATATATATATATATATATATTTATATATATATATATATATTTAAAAAAGGAGAACTTTATTGATGTATCAGGCACAAAATGCCGAAGCCTATACAAGTAAACGCGCCAAGCGCCGAAAGAAAAACAACAACGACAAAAGGACGCAACTCAGCCCACAAGGGCCACATGCCTCCACACTAACCACTTAGGCTAGCGGTCATTGGCTATATATATATATATATATATATATATATATTTAAAAAAGGGGAACTTTATTGATGTATCAGGCACAAAATGCCGAAGCCTATACAAGTAAACGCGCCAAGCGCCGAAAGAAAAACAACAACGACAAAAGGACGCAGCACGTCGACAAAAAACTGAGCGGAGAAGGGCAGAGGCTAAGCCAAGGCCTCCCAAAAGCTGTCCGGGGAGTGAGAGCAGCGCTTCCTAACTCTGTGGATCTGACGGATGACTTCGCTGAACAGTTGGTGTGGATGGAGTTGGCGGCCCGCGTACCTAAACTTGTTCCGGTTCTTCCACAAGACCCAGATACCGGCGGCTGCGACGATCTGACGCCCGTGGGAACTGCCCCAGCTAGCAAGGAGATCGTTGAAGCCCCCGGGATGGTGATCCTGCCGGAGCTTGATGGAGAGGCTGGTCCACAACTGCGAAGCCAGGTCACCGGTGAGGAGGACGTGTTCCACCAATTCCTCGAGAGGGGAGGCACAGCAGTGACATCTTGATGCAAGGCTGTATCCGAAGGAGGTGATGGAGTCGTCGGTGGAAAGTTTCCGAAGCTGGGCTCGCCAGATGAGGATCGACCATTTGCTGGGGATGCAAGATTGCCAAAATGGGGCAAGGAAGGGGGACGGGATACCGGTCCCTTTAGCGACAATTTTGGCAGAGGCCATCGTGAAATTGCCTCCCGGATTGGGGGTCCACCACAGGGAGTCTGGATCATCGGAGATCTGCAAATTAACGGCTTCGAGACTGGCAGCCGCCTCCTGCCCGAGCCAGTCTTTGACTCTGGGCCATATACATCCAGTTGCGGTGTCCCACAAGTCACGGATCTCCCCGTTGAAAGAGGGGTTGATGGGGAGTAGCGCGTCCCCCAGCCAACGCTCGTGACTCACCGAAGAGCGATCGTTGTCCAACTAGAGGCGGATTAATAGTTCGGCGAGCTCGCGCCCGCGGGAGATGCGACGCCAGGTAGCCGACGATCTGTTGTTCTTCGGGGCCGTCATAGGGTGGGCGAATCTGAAGTATCTAGCCCTCATGAACCTGGACCAGAGAGAGGTGTCCGTACGCAGCTTCCACCATAGCTTCATGGAGCAAGCGTCCACCAAGTGCTCCAATCTACAAAATCCCAGCCCCCCTCCTCGGTGGGTTTAGCCATGGTGTTCCAACTAGCCCAGTGGTGCTTGTCCTCGTCGTGGCTGTGGCCCCAGAAGAATCTGGCAAAGAGGGATTCGATCGAAGAGAGAACCTTCTTGGGGAGGCCGCATACGGCCAGGGTGTAGAGGGGGATGGAGGAGAGAACGTGTTTGATCAGAATCATCTTCCCGCCAGGGGACAGCGTCGCATTGTGCTAGCCCTCTATCTTCTTCCTGATGGAGGTCACAAGGGGCTCAAAGATGCCCGAGTTGGACTTGCCATAGACTAACTGGCACCCTAAGTAGAAGAACGGAGGATAAGCAGTGGCAAAGGAAGTCAGATTGGAGAGTCTAGTAGAGTGGTTCCTGTCCGCTTTGTGGTGGGTGTAGATGATGCTTTTGTTGGTATTGACTCGTTGGCCAGAGCATTTGGCGTATCTCTCCAGCATTCTGTGGACAACCTCAACGGAGCCGATGTCGCCAGAAGAGAAAATGAGGACATCGTCAGCGTAAGCGAGGTGAGTGATGATGGGGCAACCGGTTGTGGTGTGGAAGTGATGGAATTGGGGTTTGTTGGTCATGATTTTGAGGTTTCTGCTGAGGGCTTCGGCTGCGATGATGAAGATGGTGGCTGACAGAGGGTTTCCCCGGCGCACCTTGCGACTGGAAGGAAAGAAACCCTCGACTTGACCGTTGATGACGGTGGAGAACCAGGAGTTGCTGATGGATCCGAAGACAATGTCAATCCAAGGTTCGGAGAAACCAAAGGCTCTGAACACCCAGATCATGAATTGCCAGTCCAAGCGGTCGTACGCTTTCTCCATGTCCAGTTTGATAGCGACGTTGCCTCCTCTAGCCGGGAATTTCATGCAGGTGACCATTTCTTGTGCTAGCAGGATGTTGTCGACGATGTTCCGCCCCTTGACAAAACCGCTTTGCTCTTCAGAGATGATCATGGGCAGGAGGTCAGACATACAATTGGCGATGATCTTCGAGATGATCTTGTTGGCAAAGTTGCATAAACTTATGGGACAGAAATCTCTGAAGGCTCCGGGTTTTCTTTTTTGGGAATAAGGATGAGGTTAGCCCTGTAAATGGATGTCGGGTATCTCGCTCCTTGGAAGAAAGCGATGGTGGCTTGAAGCATGTCGAGGGCGATGATGTCCCATCAAGTTCTGAAAAATACCCCGGAGAACCCATTCGGCCCGGGGGCACTGTGTTCGTCAAGTGCCCAAACCGCAGACTTGACTTCCTCCGCTGATGGGGTGGCTAGAAGCAGGTCATTCTCTCTGTCGGTGATGATGTTGGGGACCTTGGAGTGGAACTCGTCGTCCTTGACGATCATCTCTTTGGTGAAAAGATTGGAGTAGAAGTGCGTCGTGGCCTCCTGGATGCTCTTCTGGTCCTGCAGCAAGGTGCCATTGTCGTTCGAGATCCGGTGCAGGTTAAGCTGTTGTCTACGCCCCTTGACACAAGCGTGAAAAAAGCCCGAGTTTTGATCCTTCTCGTTATCCCAGGCTAGTCTGGCTTTTTGCTTCCAGAATGCTGTTTCGACCTTCAGCCGTGATTTGAGAATAGCTCTGGCAAGATTGAGCGATGCCCTCATCTCCGGAGTATTGTTCGATGCGAACTGGATTTCCGCTCTGGTCACATCATCCTCCGCAGTTCTGATCGCCTGGAAGATGTTGCCGAACGCGATCTTGCTCCAAGATGAAAGAGCCTTCCTAGTAGCATCAAGTTTGGTTACAACTCTAACCAGGGGGTCGAGATCATCAGCAGAGCTCCAAGCAGCTGCCACAACGGCTTTGAACTGAGGGTGATGACTCCAGAATTCCAGAAATTGGAATGGTTTTTTGATGCGTTGGGAGTTACTGCTGATTTCGATGAGAAGAGGGGAATGATCCGATTCTGTGGAGTTAAGATGAGTGAGGTTGGAGATGAGGCCCATGTCTGACCAAAGGTCGTTGATTAAGGCACGATCCAGAAGGGAGTATTACCGACGGGCGCCTTCCTGCATGTTGCACCAGGTGAAGGCGTTGCCTGAGAAGGGGAGGGGGTTTAGGTGGGCGTTGAACATAAAGTTGTTAAAGTCTTCCAAGGCTGAAAGCGGAGGCGGGCGGCCCCCGAACTTCTCGGATATGCACGAAATCATGTTGAAGTCGCCTAAGCATAACCACAGAAGGTTATTGCAGGGGAGGTGGGATGCTTACAAATTGTCCTAGAGTTGCTGGCGCTCTGGGATGTCACAGCTGCCGTAGACGGCGGAGAGGAGGGAACAGGTACGAAGTTCTGGATGTTTCACCCAGCAAGAGAGCGCCTGTCTCGAGTCCTGGACGATGCTGAACTTAATTCCGATAGCGAAGAAAATCCAGATGTCATGGCAACCGGCGACGGCGGCCTGGAATCCGAGCTGAAGCCGGATGCCTTTGAGTCTCTTCTGTAGAATTTTGGGTTCAATGACCACTAGGATGTCAATTTGATGAGTTTTCTTGAGGCTGAGGATTCTATTCAGCGTCGGTTTATTAGCTAGCCCTCTCACATTCCATGAAAGGATGTTAAGCATTTGGAAGGTGGAGGGGGTCGAGGTTGTGGAGCTTCGTGGCAGACCTCGTAGTTATTGCCGAATGCTGCCCTTGATTGTTATTTTTCTTCTTCTTTCGAGCTTTTTTGGAGGTGTTGTTGCTATCTCCGGAGGGGTCAATCTTTGCCCCGTGAAGGTCTAAGGTACTGGTCCCGGTGTCTTCTATTTGCTCGACAGCGGCAGTGCCATCGGATCCATCTGAATCCGCAAGAGCGCACATGGGGTTATCGGGATCCAGGAATTCGACTTCCACGGCTTGCTTCAGCCTATTCGTGACCTCTTGGTCTAAGGGTGGTTGATTGACTCTGCTGGTGCCAGCGGGGTTTGGCAATGAGGGGGTTTCAATGACTGGTTCAGAGGATGGCGGGGCTTTGGTTATGTCGGTGGTCCCCTTAGAGCTCGGGAGCTTGGTGGTGGATGTTTGTTCTGTGGCCTGCCACGATTTGCTGGGTGGGGTTATGCTCTTGGTCAAGCCGGCTTCTAGGTTATTGTGCGGTTGAGTTGGGACGACGGGGGGTGGATTCTCGAGTGCCTCTACAGCGATGATGGAATCTACCAAATTCAGGGCTTCGAACCTGTTAGTGGTCGTGATTGAGGTGGATTTTGGGGAGGTAGGATTGCCTTGTTCGGGGGTTGAGGTGGAAATTAGGGTTATTTCTGGACTGTCTGCGAATATGAGGTGTGAGTTTGGGGTGGGTTAGGTGATGTGCACCTTCTCTTGCTGCTTCTGCGGGAGGGCATCCTTGGGAGCTTGATGTTTGTTTCGTTTCAACTCTGGATGAGCTTTGTAGCAGTACTTAGTGTGGTGCCCTCTGATGTGGCAGTGGTTGCAAAAGAGGACGTTGTTGTCGTAGATGAGTGGTTGGGTGTGGGTCTGGCTCCCTAACTCAATGTTGATGGATTTGGGGAGATTTTTGGAGATATCTAGTTCCATGCAGACTTTAGCGTAGTTGGCTCTGGTGAGATTCCTAGTTTCCTCCGCTATGGCCACAAAGGTTCCAAACGAGTTGATAATTCTTTTGAGAGCCGCAGGGATGCAGCAGATCAGAGGTGGGTTGGGGAGTGTGACCCAGGCTGCCATGATGGGCAAGTCTTCTCTAGGATTGAGGGTCTGAGACCATCTGACGACTGTCATGGTTTTAGAGTCCACCTTGCTGTTACCGTGGATCAGAGCAATTCTTTGATCTTCTTCTGAAGAGAGATGTAGTAGAATGTTTTTGGGGTCCAGGGGGCGACTCTGTAAGCCGAGGAGAAGTGCCATTTGGCTATGGTTTCTTAGACTCTGGCGAGTTTGGGGCAACCCGAGGAGAATTACAGCACAAAGGTGGAGGAGAACCTCTGGTGCAGGGAGGTCAAGTCCGAGTAGGAGAAGGGGATCGATAAAGGTTGTCCCTCTGGAGGTAGGAGGTAGTCAATTTCTGGGAGCGGGACATCAGGGAGGATCAGGAGCTTCAGGGCTGCTCGGTCGGGTCTGACCTTGTCAGCGAACGAGACTGTAGGGGTGATCCTGACTGGATCTGAAGTGGACGATGGAGGGGTGAAGGAGGAACCGACTGGAGAGGAAGAGGGCGGGGTCCAGACCAAGCCTGGAGGAGGCGGCGAGGGGCCTGGGTCTCCAGAAACAGCAACGCTGAGGTGGGCGCATGGGCAGGGGAGGTGGGCGCATGGGCTAAGGGAGGGCTATCGACGAGGGCGGCAGTTGGAGACCCGGGCCTCATACGGTGGGGTGCAGACGGCCCACTGATCCTCCTGCAGGCGGCACATACACCTGACGGAGTGGGCGCATGGACCTCAACAGCGGAGGAGCTGGACGCATGACACCGCTGGAGGTCAGCGTGCGCAAGGGAGGCAGTGGAGCTGGGCGCATGGGCTCCCCCACTGCCTGGGGAGGCGCATGACCCACCGCGGGCGCATGACCCAGTGGTACTGCAGGCGCAAGGGGAAGCTAGGCTCCTCGTGTGGCCACACGGGCGCATGTACTGCAAGGCGGGCGCATACCCCAGAAGAATGAAGGGAGTGGGCACATGGGCTGGGCACCACAGGTCCCGAGGGCGGGAGAGAGGGATTCAAAAATTGAATCGCGGATGGGGAATAGCGGGAAAGGACCAGGCTCTCGTCCGGCTGGGTGGGGGACGGTCTCACGGCTCCGGCGGAGGGTTGCCACAGAGCATGAGACAGGGAAGCCCAGCCGGAGGCGGCGGCCGGCCCGGATCCAAAGGGCGGTGTAAGCCCTCTGGATTTTAGGATTATTTTAGAATTTTTAAATAATTTATTTTCGATAAATATTTCTATTATAATTAGTTTTGATCATTAAATATACTCTTCCGTAACTTTGATTTTTGGAGCGCAAGAGATGTCAACTTCTCAAAACGTTCTTCATGTGTTTTGATCTAGACAAGTTTATCTTCATGTTGATATATTATGTCCCGCTCAAACTTGTTCCCTTGTTCTCTATTTGCATCACAGAACTTTCGGGTCAATTTAGGCTATTTTATTATTTTATTAATTTCCCACTTTTATTTTTGATCATTATCGACGCGTTATTTTTTATCATTTAGAAACACAAGACTAGTCATTTTCTCCAAACCAACTTGTTATGCTTGATCTTCTCGAGACGCTCTGCACCCATGACCTTTGTGTCCCACTCAGACATACCATCTTGTGCTCCATTTTTATCGCACAACTTTTCGGACATTTGACCCAATTTCGATTTATCCCACCGAGTCACATTTAAATTCCAACTTGAATTGGAGACAGCATTTTGACCCAAACTTGTCGACCCAAGATATGGACACGGACCATTTTGAACCTACTACATACATGCCACTTGTGTCCCATTCAATTGAGTCCCCATGTACTATTTATTTAATCGTGATTATAAATGACTAATTTAAGCCATTTTAATTATTAAGACTCATTTGGACTCGTTTGGACCCAACCCAACTCAATTGGACCCAACCCAAACCGAATGACAACATCCTTCATCCCTCTACAAAACACACCACACCAACTATCCCTGCAAAATACCACACACCAACCCATCACCATCTCCCACTTTCCAAGGTCAACACACATATCACTATCACCCTCTTTCCTAACAAAATCCCTCACACATCACCATCACCTACACTCTCTCTCCACTCCGCCTCACATGGCCGGTTGGAGACAAGCTCCCCCTCTCTCCTACGGTTCTCTCTCCTCTCTCACTCTCTTCCTCACGGTTTCCTAAGTCCCTCTCTCAAACATCCCATCACCATACTTTCCCCCTTCCTTCTTTCACTCCATCTTCATCACTCTCTCACACTCTCTCTCTTTCCTCCCCTCACCCGACCAAGAAGACACCCTCCCCCTCTCAACAGCCACTCTCTCCCCCCCTCTCTCTTCATGGTTTTACTCTATCCCCTCTCTAAAAACCGAGCACACTCCCTCTCACCCTTCTTCATCTTCTTCCTCTCCACCTTCTTCTTCAACTTCAACACAACCACTACCACCACCCTCTTCACCACCATTCCTCCACCACCACCAACCATCCTCTCCACCACCTAGGCCGGCCACCCCCTCCTCCTTGGCCGACCACAAGAGCACCACCCCCCCTCCAACATCTCCTTCATAGGTATACTCCTCTCCTCCTTCTCCATTTATTTATATATATGTATATATACAATCTTTTTTATGTATATACATGAGAATATGTATGTATAATATTAGTTGTGATTTAGATATATATACATTTCATATATTGGGGT
>JANAVB010022593.1:11621615-11624115 GCA_029216955.1 Iris pallida
TGTCTTCAAAGTGCATTCACTTAGTTGGTTAGTTCACCCTTTACAGTTGTTCAGTTTATACCTTATGGCATGTTCCTTCTGTATCTTGCTATATCCCCGAGGACTTGGTTCCTTCCAGATTTAGACGAGCGCCCTCAGCTGACTGTGTACGAGCCGGGACTTGAGACATGACTTGCTATAGAAGACGACGAGGACCTCGAGGAGTTTCCTTGATCTAGGGTATGTTGTTGTTTTGGTTATGAGCATCTTTATCTAGTTAGTTGTTGCTCTTAGCTAGTTATCTTTCATTTCCTGTATTTCCATTTTGATGTATTTTGGGATTGTTTCTACCAGACTTGTACTTCTATTCAGTTGTATTTTATTCAGACTCCATGTATTTCCAGTTTTATATTTCAGCATTACTTTCTTTGTTCTTGTGGATGAGATCTAGATATACCTCTTGCCTGTGCTGTATTGATTTATTTACAGCGTAGTACACCTATGTGAGTCCATTAAATTGGGTAGCTCACTCTAGGTTGTATCAGCTGGCCAGGTTATGCCCTAATCCCATATATTTTGTGTGTGGGGCGTGATATGGTTTTAGTGGTGGCCCATACAGGTCATGTTTATCGTTTCGGTTACGTTACTATGCCGATTCGAGCCTGCGATTAGGATTAGCAGTGTTAGGATCTCATCCACTTGTGATTATCGCCTTTGAATCTCAACTCGTATTCTATTGTTGATTTTTTTGTATCCTGCTTCCTTCTGTCCCTTTTGTAATAGGATTCTGTCACCTTCAGAGAGATGAACTTGCGTAGTGGACGCGCGACTCATGGCGTTGCCCCAGCATCCGACGCCGAGCCCAGTGACGACATGACTCCATCTCCACCAGTGGACCAGATTCAGGAACATGTCACAACCTTCCCGACGACTCCACCGGTTCACGTAGAACCTGCACCAACTCACCAGGAGGGACAAACTTCATCGACACCGATCCAGTAGGAGATTCCTTGCCTCCTCCGCCTTCTTTTCTACCTCAGATGTCGTGCATGCCATTTACTCCCTAGATGGCTCAGCAGGAGATGTTCCAGTTCTTTCAGATGATAATGCAAGCACAGTGGCAACAGACCGAAGTTTTGAGGTAGAGCTTGATGATGATCCTAGAGAGGATACCTGTACCGCAGCCTGCACCAACTCACCAAGGGAACGTAACTGTAGACGAGGATGATGCGGAGTTTATACGCACTCAGGCGAGGAACTCGTATGCAGAGACGTTAGAAGAAGCCAGAGTCCAGAAGGCCATCCGCCAGGATCCGTTGATTCAGAGGTACCCCGCTACCCCTGACGCACCAGCTGGAGGACAACACGGAGGACCGATCAGACATTCAAGAGGACCCGCTCAGCAGAGAGCCGTTCCGTGCCAGGCAAAAGAATTCAAGACTTGCCACTTTTGCGGCAAGATGGGACACATTCAGAAGGAGTGCAGAAACAGGCTACGGTTGTGCTTGAAGTGTGGATCGAATAAACATCATGTTAAGATATGTCCATGGCGTCGGGACAGGAATCGGCAGTTAGCCGCGACACCAGTTCTGCCAGAAATGGGTATGTTCATTTGACTATTTAATTATTATTATCTTTATGTGCTGTTATATATGATGTGTCTAATTTCGGGGGACGATAGCAATTAAAGTTCGAGGAACCATCAGGATGAGCAAATTGATGAAACATTATGATCATGACCGGATATAAGATTGGAGAGTTGTAAAAAAAATTGAGAAATTTTAACATAGAGGGTATGAAAATCAGGAATAATGATATAATGGGACAGGAGATTACTTGGATATTGAGGAGCTGTCATAGGAAGATTATGCATCAGAGAAAAATATTATCATGGAGGATATGTAAGATTAAGTTAGACTAGTCAATGATTTCTATATTGGTCGAGTCAACCTTGAATGAAATACTAGAGATAGAGACTAGAAGAATAGTTAATACAGTTAGGCTACTAGAGACAAATACTTATTAGACCAAGTCTTGGATTTATTTTATTTTATTTTTTATTTTATTTTTTATTTTATTTTTTATTATTATTTTAGCAGATAGTTAGACGTGCTTGTGTAACGTATAATTGTTTATAGATAGAAATGGTAGAACATTGGTTAGGCTGTTATTGGATAGGACTTAAGGCTTGTAGAAGTATAGAGTGGATTTTTAGAGTTAATTAAGTTTAAGATTGATCACGATCTTCGATGATTAAATGTAGCCAAGGATCTAGGAGTAGAATCAGAACTATACCTTAAGAGCCCGACTGGTAAACCCTTTATTGATGCAAGTTAGTTAGAGACCCTTGAGGAGTTACATCTGGAACATTGTGTTAGTATGAGGATAAGAAGTGGATATACAAGTAGAGAAATTTATAAGGAACAATATGTTTGGTCTAAATAAATGGAGAGGAATAAGATTAAAATTTAAGGAAAATTTATCAGGATGAGGTATATGACCATGATTATCTAGGATGACA
>JANAVB010022593.1:11629115-11679115 GCA_029216955.1 Iris pallida
CATCCCTAAGTTGTGAAATCATAGTCATAATTCCTATGACCCTGACACGTGTTACGATACGGCACTGAGTGAGTTCGTACCATGGCAAGGGCTTTCGCATCTGGCTAGCTACCAGTGCAAGGGCTCATGCTCTGGTACATAGAATGGTTAGGTTGTGTCTAGTTATTGTGACCTTGCATTGAGAGTCGGAATGTTCAAGTGGTGGATACGACTTGTACATTTTCGAGGGGATGGAAAAGACAATTAATAGGCGTATGGGACAGCCAACATTCAGTAAGGGCCCTTGTCGGCTCAGTATTATCCTGATGAGGGGGACCTCGGCTCGTGATCCGACGTCGGCCCGTGCTTCGACGCCAAATCCTTATTACCTACCCATACGTACTAGGGTTGTCTTCAAAGTACATTCACTTAGTTGGTTAGTTCACCCTTTACAGTTGTTCAGTTTATACCTTATGGCATGTTCCTTCTGTATCTTGCTATGTCCCCTGAGGACCTAGTTCCTTTCCAGATTTAGGCGAACGCCCTCAGCTGACTGTGTACGAGCCGGGACTTGAGACAGGACTTGCTGTAGAAGACGACGAGGACCTCGAGGAGTTTCCTTGATCTAGGGTATGCTGTTGTTTTGGTTATGAGCATCTTTATCTAGTTAGTTGTTGCTTTTAGCTAGTTATCTTTCCTTTTCTGTATTTCCATTCTGATGTAGTGTAGGATTGTTTCCACCAGACTTGTACTTCTATTCAGTTGTATTTTATTCAGACGCCATGTATTTCCAGTTTTATATTTCAGCATTACTTTCTTTGTTCTTGTGGATAAGATCTAGATATTACCTCTTGCCTGTGTAGTATAGATTTATTTACAGCATAGTACACCTAAGTGAGTCTATTAAATTGGGTAGCTCACTCTAGGTTGTATCAGCTGGATAGGTTATGCCCTATTCCCATATATTTTGGGTGTGGGGCATGACAGGCGGGGAGGCCCGGCCGGCGGCATCGGCCGACCCGGATCCAGTGGGCGAGGTGGCCATTGCAGCGAAGCTGCGTCCCACGAGCGCCAGCTGCGCCGAAGACCAGGTGGCGGGCGGGGGGGGGGGGGGGGGTGGGGCTCCAAGAACGGACGGGAGCTGACCCGCGACGGCACAAGACTGGCAGCTAGGGTCTTGCATCCGGACGGGAGGCTGGGGGTAGGGAGGGCGGCGAATAGCACGTCGATGACGGCGAGGGGGCCATCGGCGACCAAGTTTGGCTGCCGCGAGCTGGCTGCCCAGAACCTCCTCGGCGGAGAAACTGTGTGGCCGGACCGGAAGCGACGGTGGGGGGGCGGAAGGGAGCCATCGACAAGGGGGAGAGGGGATCGGGGGGGCCTTCGACCGGCTAAGTGCGGCGGAAGGTGGGCCATGAGAGGGCTAAGGGAGGGGTTAGGGAGATGGGGGGGGGGGGGGGGGGGGGAGCTCGAGCCCATGAGGATATATATATATATATATATATATATATATATATATATATATATATATATATATATATAATGAGGCTTCAAAATGGCTCAAAATTAAGCCGTCTAAGTCGCCGTTATATCACAGTCCATTTTATTTAAAAAATAAATTATGTGCACAATTGTTGAAAAAAGTTTAAATTTGTCAACATGGAGAATCGAACTCAACCAAACAAGAAAAAACACCTTGTAACTTAAGCTCGTTCATTACTAGTACATATATATATATATATATATATATATATATATATATATATATATATATATATATAATATAAATATAAATATAAATATAAATATAAATATAAATATAAATATATATATATATATATATATAAAATATATATATATATATATATATATATATATATATATATATATATATATATATATATATATATATATAAATGACCTCTATACTGGTGGTTAAGAGAGATGCATGCGGCCAAAATGGTCGGGAGTTCGAGTCCTTGTGGAGGCGAGTTCGCCCCAATTACCTATTACTTCAATATATATATATATATATATATATATATATATATATTGAAAGGAAGAGAAATATTGTCGGTAGCGAAAATCAAATCCATACGGGGCTTTTTCATTGATAATATATATACGAGGGTATATGATAGGGTTTGTTATGTATATGGACAAGAGCATCCATATTTGGGTCTATCCAAATCATAACACTCCCCCTTGGATGTTCATTTTAATTATTGTCGCTCATTAAAATAAATCTAAGGAAAAACTCAACTTTGTTAAAATCCATAGAAAAGAAAATAGTACAATAATATTCTTCAGAAATATGATTCTTCAGGAATCCAAGTGGGTGTGACTTACACTGCCTCAATTTTTAATTTTAACGAAGGAAAATATTACAATTCACAAAGGCATACTTCTAGACTTCTAGATTTCTCCACGAGAATCTTCAGAATGCATACATCTTCAGGATGCTCCTTAAATTATAAAAATTACATTCAGTCCTTACATCAATATAAATGAAAAGCCTGCCCCAATACATTTAAATATAACATCTCACCCCCAATACTTTATCTGCATATACATTTATCTACATTTTTCTCACGAAATATTTGTAGGCTTATTTATGATCCTGGAAGCTCGCAACTTCCCCTGATATATTGAACTGTTGGAATCATAACCATGCACATTTTGCTTTATTAAGTATTTGCTTCATTAAGTACAAGAAAGATTGATTGAGGTTGCCACATTAATTTGCTTTATTGATCTCCAAAATATCTGCAACACTATTTAGAAAGCAAACCTTTTTTTGAGATATCCCCTTAACGAGATTACATAAGTATCATTCATCTTCATGTATGATAAGACCAAAACATTCATATGAATTTAAATCAAGAATATTTTTTGTGCCTTATGTCATTCTAGTGCCTATGTGTAGGTGCATATCAACAAGTTCACATAAAAATATTGTGTGGTGTAAATGATAAAAAATAATTTTTATATTTATGTTATTTAAATATGGTAATTTATGACCCAAAATGTGTTGTTTTATTTTTTCGGTCATAACAGAAATCCTATTGACCTTACCATTATATGCACATTACTCATATTAAATTTCAGAAGATCTTTCCTTAGGTAGATTTGTCCAGGAGATTTATCTCTTCGGGCTCTTCAAGAGATTAATATTATCTCTTCAGGAGATTATATTAGATCTTTTCTGGAGATTCATCTATTTTGAAAATTATCTTTTCAGGAGATTATATGAGATCTCTTCTGAAGATTTATCTCTTCGGGATATGATCGCTTCAGGAAATATTTCTGGAGCTTCATCTATTTTGAAAATTATCTTTTCAGGAGATTATATGAGATCTCTTCTGAAGGTTTATCTCTTCGGGAGATGTGAAACCCATAATTTTTGGTTTATTAATTATTGGATTATTGGATTACTAGTTTAGTGTTTAATATTATTATTATATTTAGTCCGATCAGGAAAAAAATTATTATTTTAAAAAAAAAATAAATTATTTGGATCTTTGGTTTGCTTGCCCAGTCCCGATCCCGTGTCTGGGGTCCGACCCGAGATCCGAACCCGTACCCGATTCTGAATCCCTGTTTTCCTTCTTAAAAATTATTTTATATGCAAGGAGTCTTTAAATAAAGAAGAAGAAAAAATATATATATTAAAACAAAACTAATAAATCAAAACTCTCTCTCTCTCAGATCTCCCTCTCCCTTTCTCATCTAACTGACCCGAGCCATTTTCCCTTCCCCTTCCGAACCGTCGACCGCTCCTCTCCCCTCCCCAAACGGCCGGCGACTTTTGGTCTCCGGTAACCCCCAGTTACCCCTCTCTCTATAAAACCCCACATCCCATCTTCTCCTCATCCTCATCCCCAATTCCACAAAGCCCTAATCCCCAAATTTCTGAACCCGACCCGAGTCCGCCCCTCTCGGCCAAGCCCCGCCCGACGCCAGCGCCAGCCTCCGGCGCTGATCCCGACCCGCCGTGCCTTCCCTGCGCGCGCGACCCCTAGCGGCGACCCCTCCGCCGCTGTCCCCCCGCAGCCGCGGCGCCGCCTCCCAGCACCGGCTGACCGCCCCTTCGCGCGCCCCTGTCCTCGTGGATCTGCTGTCCCCGCGGCTGTCCCGTGCTCCGACCCGCTGTCCACAACACCTCACGAGTCCCGATTCGCTGTTCCCATGGCCGATCCGCTGTCCTGTGCCGTTGTCCGCTCCCGTGTACTGTCGAGGAGTTCTTTTATACATCTGATAGCTCTAGCCAAGCACCCGAGGTATATTTTTGTGTCCTCGTGTCCCTTTGGGTTACGTGTCGATGATGACGCGGTCCCGACCCCGTTTCGGGGATCGAATTTCAAATTTGTTGCATTTAGGGGATACGCGCGACGATTACCTCCCGTGTACTGTCGAGGAGTTCTTTTATACATCTGATAGCTCTAGCCAAGCACCCGAGGTATATTTTTGTGTCCTCGTGTCCCTTTGGGTTACGTGTCGATGATGACGCGGTCCCGACCCCGTTTCGGGGATCGAATTTCAAATTTGTTGCATTTAGGGGATACGCGCGACGATTACCTCCCGTGTACTGTCGAGGAGTTCTTTTATACATCTGATAGCTCTAGCCAAGCACCCGAGGTATATTTTTGTGTCCTCGTGTCCCTTTGGGTTACGTGTCGATGATGACGCGGTCCCGACCCCGTTTCGGGGATCGAATTTCAAATTTGTTGCATTTAGGGGATACGCGCGACGATTACGTCGCGGCGGTATATTTTGATAGATCAGAAAATTTACGCTGGACGCGTATATTTTCCTGATTCATTATTTTGGTGTGCTGTGTGTTCTTTCTTTTTAGCTTGAACATCTATTTAGTTATGTTGTGTTCATTCTTAGTTGGATGATTATTGGTTGCTGTGGCTTTTGCTTTCTAAATTGGGAGTTGGTATTATTGTGAGGTAATTTTGGTTGACTCCCTGGTTTTGGACGTACTTTTATTGTGAGACGGTATTGCCTATGTGGCTGGGTTTGTCCTAGTTACAGAGGAGGTGCTGCCCAAATTTTTAGAAAAATATTTTAAAAATGATTTTTATAAAAGTTTAGTAATTTCGAATAAATCCATTTTTCCCAAACCCCGGTCTTTGCAAAACAATTTACAAATTGGATTTGTTGGTTTTGGATTTTGTGGATTTTTGTATCCCCGGTTAGGCGACGACCGTATCAGTCGAATGAGCCTCGGCGAAACGCTACAGGATTTTCCTGTATGTTGAGGTGTTAGCCAGCAACATGATATTTTATGACCAAGTCTGAGACTTACCCTATATTTTTATATTTTATAATTTATTTAGAACTTGTTACTGGGTATTTTCGTATTCAGAGTGCAGGGCCTCGGCCTCCTGAATGGACCATTTTTCGGCGTTTAGAGCTCACTAGCAACGTTTATTATTTAATTAATTTATGTAATAAGTTGTAAGGGCATAAGCCCAGTTTTCTATTTCTTTTTTGTGACCCGGTAATGTGTAGCGTAGTCTTTTTCTTTATTTCTGGGTTGTTGTTTTGTTGTAGGCGCGTAATTAAAATGTTACTAGCTATTTTGTATAAAATTAAATATGTTGTGAAAATAAGAAAGAAGGAGAAGGAATTGCTAGCCAGAAAGAATATACGTAGCTTTTCTCATTGATAAATATATAGAGGGGATGAAATAGAGAGGTGGTTATGGTTATGGATAAGGGCATCCACATTTGGGTTTATCCAAATCATAACACTCCCCCTTGGATGCCCACTTTAATTATTGCCTCATTAAAAACTTTTCTAAGGAAAAACCCATCTTTTGGGAAAAAACCATAGAAAAGAAAAGAGTACAATAATATTCTTCAGGAATATGATTCTTCAGGAATTCATGTGGGTGCAGCTTACACTGTCTCGTTAAAAATCTTTCGAAGGGAAAACCCAGTGGGAAAAAACCTCAACGAAGGAAAAGAGTACAATGTGCAAAGACATACTTCAAGATGTCCCCATTAGCATCTTCAGGATGCTTGCATCTACAGGATGCTCCCCCTCAAAAATATTATATTATTGTTCTTACATCAATTCAAAATGAAAAATCAACCCCGAATACAATTTAAATATTACATATCACCCCAACACTTTATTTGTCTATACATTTATACTCGTATCCTTATGAAGAGGCTGTAGGTTTTATTTGATTCTTGAAAGCTCGTAACTCCCCCTGATATGTCGAACTGTTGAAAACATAGCCATGCACATTTCCTGTTCGCTTTGGTGAAATTGCCGCTGTAATTTGATTTATTCTCTCTACCTGCAACGTTATTTATTAAAAACATACCTTGTTTGTGGTATCCGTTTAATGGAATATCATTCATCTGCATATCTTATTAGATCAAGATATTCATCAAGAATAATTTATGTACCTAATATTATTCTAAAACATTGTGCTGAGTAAATGATAATAAAGAATTTTATATTCCTTAAACATGGTACTTCAGGACCCAGAACATGTTCTTTTGGTTGTAAAAGATTTTATGGATCTGACCATTATAGGTATATCATCCATATTAAATATCTGCAGAAGATTCATCTCTACAGGAGATTCATAGTAGATCTCTTCTAGAGACGCATCCTTTTATGAGATTATATGAGATCTCTTTTGGATATTTATTTTTATCTCTTTTGAAGATTCCTCTCTTCGGGAGATTCCAATCTCTTCGGGAGGTTCCAATCTCTTCGGAAGGTTCCAATCTCTTCGGGAGGTTCCAATCTCTTCGGGAGATATTTCAAATCTCTTTTCAAATCTCTTCAGGAGATTTTCTCTTCAGGAGGCACTCTTAATCTCTTCATGAGATCTTCTCTTCAGAAGATGACCATTTTGATGAATCCGTTCAGGGATTTCTCCATAAACTCAATGAGCCTATCTCATTCTTCTGGATGGTTTAATCCATATGTAGATCCTTCGGGGATAACATGATAATATCAAATCCTTTAGGGATGACCTTCGATAATATATCTTATCATCTAGGTTATTATGTCGAAGAATATATTTATTCATATTCTATTCATTATCATTTCATGAGTCCTTAAGCTCTTATATATTTGGATCACTACTTGTTACAAATATCCATTCAAAACCTACCAGGTTTATTCTCTTTGGATTTTGTACTGTAGGACTGAACACTCCACATCTTGCGAGAGATATCGCATCTATTCATTAGATTATTCGTGGTTTTAGTGTTATCCTTTAATTTTATCACCCTTTTTATTCTCATTCAATAATGTCATCTATGACAAATTTTCTTGATTCCAAATTTCTTTTAACTATGTATAAAACATAGATTTCATGGGTACCGGTACCTCTTTCTCAGACCCTTCTGGAATCTGAGGTATATTCTCTACCGGAGCGATATACTTTGAGAAATTGGATCTTTGGTTCATGACATCGTCCAGATCGTCATGAACTTTCTCTTCAGGGAGATGCTTCTTCGGGAGCTGCTTCTTCAAGAGCATTAGGGTATGTTATATTATTCGACATCTTCTTCTGGAGAGTTGAATCTTTAGAACCTTTAGTATTATTTGGTCTCTTTTGGTACTTCTATTAGAAAATAAATTTATAGTCGGTATAGCTATTTATGCAGCATAATTAAAACACCGATTAAGCACCTAATATTTCATTTGCAGTAAAGACAAAGAATAATTTCTCTAATTTAGTCAAAATTAGATAAAGTAGAAATATGTCATGACACGTTCTTCTGGAATGATGCTTTAGAACGTTCTTCGAGAACGATGATGCAAAACGTTCTTCTAGAACGATAATTCACGACGTTCTTCTAGAACGATAATTCAATACGTTCTTGTAGAACGATAGTTTATCTTCTTCATATCTCCCCCTAACGGCGGGAATTGTCTTATTAACGTGACAGATCACAAAAATATATTTTATCACAAAAATAACTCATGTCTAAAAATTTAATAATCTAAGGAGATAAACATAATGATTCATGAAACATAGATGCCAATATTACAGTTTCAAATAATTCTAACATAAGTCATCTTGCAGTTCAAAGAAATGTTACTAGTTATTTAGATACAATCTTCAGCAGTGATGGTTTAGAAACAAATTTATTTTTGAGATCAATGATGTATGCTGCAATTTGGTAAGATATTATCGCACAAATTAGTATTGATAATTCTCATCATCGTTGTTTTGGGTGTCTTATCTATCATGTCATAGTTTAAAAGTTATAGGATCATTCGGCTTCTGGCTCACAATGTATCCTTATAGGATTGAGCTTCTGGCTCACGATATATGATTTTGAATTTCTGGATATGATTTGACGTCCCTAATGTTAGTGACATATATCCTACTAAATAGTTGGATAATCTATTTAGACGAACTTCTGGTTCTCTTAGGCGAACTTCTGGTTCTCTTAGAATAGCGGTTACACAAAATTATTTCTTATTTCATTTGCTCAAAGTTACCAATTTTCTTTATATCCTTAAAACTCAGTAAAATCTTCTAGAATTATGAGTACGACACATTTTGTATCTGTTTGGTAAAATATGCTCTACCAGAGCTTTTAATTAATGTGAGCAAGACCAACTATCGTGGATATTACATTCGATATATAGTATTCTTGTTGGAGAAAAAGATCCTATTATAAGGATGGTGTTGGTAGCAGCAGTACCAGTCATGCATAAGATGTCTCTATTTAGTCTTTCCATGGATTCTAGTTTCTATATATGGCAATATCTTATCAATAGTTGCAAATAAATTATATTATTATTGAATAATAACAATTCTAAACATAGAACTGCGGGTCTATGATAGTTGGTAGGACAATAATGCATACGTAGAATATCTACGAATAGAGCAACCTTATGACACCAACTTTAGAACTTTATAGTTTAGAATATATAGAACTATATTATTGAAATACCAACATCCAGATTGGTATTTTCATTTTTAGCCTTTCGGGGGCCAGCGACCTGCAAAAATTTAGTTCGCGGACAACTGGTTTCTCCCGGGCATACAGCGCAACACCTGTCATGCATGCACCCATTTGGGTGGTCTAAAATATATACAACTGAACTTATTTGTACTTTGCAATCTAGACCCAATGCCCCCAAATATTATTCAACTTTAAAAGCTAGGGAGTTGTACTTCACCACAAGAATATTTCTAGAAAGCAATCAAATAGCTTATCTTTTGCCAAAAAAGATCAAAATTATAATTTCTCCAACATTAATCCAATCTTCTAGCAGGTGAAAGAAATAAAATAATGACATAATGTCGAATATTTGCAGTTTTCAAGTTGCAAAATAATAAATTGTATGATCTAATGAACATGAAACTGCTTAATTAATATTCAAAAATTAACAACAAACCATATGAAGAAGAATAAAGCCATTATGCAAGATTTTTGGGGTCAACTACATTAAGCATTTTCTTTTGTTGTTATGTTAAGAACCTCTCTAACATTAAATTATCTCAATTCCTATTATTATAGTACAAAGAAGTATAATGGAGAATATCATAAAGTACATCTATGTATCATCCAAATTACTGTAAAATAGATAAGTTTAAACATGATAAAATCTACATTGGATGTAGATAACAAATAAAATTATTTTCTTCACATCCAAATTAGAAGAAAATGTTCTGCAATCACATCTTCAAAATATAGTATTCTCTAAATGGTTTCCAAATAATGTTATGAAAAATAGTACTTATTTATGCAATAAGGATTGCACACATGGAGCTAACTATCAAAAGATTGAAAATCCATCCAAATCTCCATGATTAAATATTTACCAATATCATGTTAACAAACTTATCATTATCATATTATTTTTCAAAGGGATAAAACCATTTGGACACTTGGCAGCAAATGCTGCACGCTATTGATGTCCATAATCTTTTATTCTATAGCCTTTTAGCATCATACCATACTACATTTTTGAACAGAATAATGTCTTGTCAACAATTAACAAACAACTAGGAATAAAAACTAGTTTTATGCTACAAGCTATAAGAATATACAAACAGCATCATAAGAAAAAAAATCTTGCCACTAGACGTTCCAAAATTCAACAAGTCTCGTATATATTTCATGTGTAAAAATGGAACAAGACTATAGACATGACTCGTTAATATTAGTAAACAGATCCTTCAGAGTACAAGTCATCACATATTCAACAAATAATAAATAAGATTGATGTAAATGCTTTTTTTTTTCGTGTTCAGATTATATATACGGTAATATAATATGAGTAATACCCAAAAATGTTGGACATAAACACAATCAAGTACTAAGAGAAGATTCACAACTGTCTTCATAAAAAAATAACGAATTAAATCGAAATAAAGGTGTAATCTTTTTCTTTTTCTTTCTTTTTGGTGTTATAATGAAAATGAGGTGATAAAAATAATAATCCTTTAAATCATCTGATGAATGTATATAGACCCGACGGCTTCATCTATGATGTTGGGTATGATGAAAAATTTGGACACATTAAACATACTCTGTTCTCTCACGAATAGAAAACAAATTGAGACTATTATCCTCTAGTTTAAAGGCATTTTTCTACAGTCTCAACTTATTTCAAAAACATCATAATTGATTATGGAAAAATTATAGAGAACATAAAAAATAGGACTAGATCTGACCATTTTCACATGTTTGCATTTGACCATCTGACTTTTCTCGAGACGTCACCTGGAACTCCTCGAGCAATGGTGCTGATAACGTGTTGTGAAAATAAGAAAGAAGGAGAAGGAATTGGTAGCCAGAAAGAATATACCTAGCTTTTCTCATTGATAAATATATAGAGGGGATGAAATAGAGAGGTTGTTATGGTTATGGATAAGGGCATCCACATTTGGGTTTATCCAAATCATAACAAAATAAGAAATTTCTCACTTTTAATTAAAAACGAATGAATTTCTAGTAAATTAATAAGTCTACGTTTTATCATTAAAGAAATTCATTTTTATATATATGATCAAAAATACAAGTTTTGCAAAATTAACCGATAATTGCTATTTTTTCCAATTAACTTGTAACCGGTTTATCCAATTAATCGATAACGAACGCATCTTATGACGTTAAACGTTTTCGGTAGATTAATTAATAACCTAAAACTTGACTAGGGTTTGTTTCTAGAGATTGTAACTAGCACACCTAAATATGCTTAACTATGGTTCTAAGTCAGGATTTCTCAACTATACGATTTCCAAGGAGGTAACTGATTTCCTCTCCGGTACCAACACCTCAATCCAGTCAATAGACAAAGGCAAGTACGGTTATGTTTATTTGGCAATTTAATTAGTAATTGTTATATTGCATGCTTAAACCACATTGCTACACGGAACTCTCTTCCATAGTTCAAATATTGATTGTGGGATATTGGGGGAGTAGTGTAGTGCTTTATGACCAATACCTTTATATTGCATAATTGTGCGAGCTTACCCCTCTTACACACGGGGATAAGTCGTATCGTATCGCTAGAATACTATTGTACAACCCAAGCCGGTCATATGCATTACCTATTCAAATCACATTGTTTTCAATTGTTGGAAAAAATAATTGCTGGAAAATATTGTTCAAGTATTTCAAAATGTTTAAATTTGCAAATTTCCATTATTAGTTGAATTGTTAGATATTCATAATTGTACTTTGCTCCCTCATGACTGGAGACCCAATATTTTTAGGTGACATTGATGAGGCTGAGCTATTGATCAATAGCGATTATGATCCTGTGCTATACCCTGCAGTGCTTCCAGTATCCCACTTGGAGGATGTTGATCCCAAGGCTGATGAGTCGGCTATCTAGATAGTTGTTATTTTCATTTCTAGTTTCCTTGTGTTGAAGTTGAAGACTTTTATTTCAGTATTTTATTATCAGTTGTATCTTTCAGTGTTGGACAAATTAAAGTTTTAAAATTCGTAATATTAATGTTGTGACAAATGTATAATTGTTGTTGAGATTACCTGCAAGTTGAAACCACTTACTGCCGCCGTCTCACAAAGATGCAGGCTGGGCATGATCCGATTCGACCCAACAATTTGGGATCGGGTCGTGACATATTTTTAGTGGTGGCCCATGCAGGTCGAATCTGATCAACAACTTAGGAAAACATATCTAGAAACAATTAGAACACTAAGAATATTTATTTGTCACAACATAGGACCGATATATATATTATAAATATTTTTGTTTGTTATAGACTGGTAGGCTACCTTGCTTATGTTTTGCATCATAAACCTTCCAGAGTATGGCCACAGACAAGACCACCCCTGCTGGCGATGAGGTGTCATCATCCGATCACACCCCACCTCCCCAACCAAGTCCGGGTCTTACACCTTTGCAGCTGACCGACCGTTCCCATGATGCACCAGTACCCCGTGGAGTTTACAATACTACAACTCAAGTGGCAGATCCTACATCTTCTCGGACTGAGCTGCAGTCCCCTGCGGTAGTGCCCACTCCAGCTGCCCCACCAGTGCCCATGGACCCCACCGAGCTCGTATAGCATGCTACGAGGAGTGCTTGAGGCCCAGAGAGTGTCACGACCCGCTCCCGAATAATCGGATACGAGTCGGACACGCCCAGCCTTCGTCGAAGGACACGACGAAGTAAGCTGTACAATACTAAGGAAAAACTCCAAGTCACAAGATGGTATACTAATCAACACAGCATCTATATACGTTCCCAGAAATCACAATAATCATCCAAGTCAATATACAATGTCTTCCGGAGACAAATCCGGTAAAATAATAAATGTACAATAATGAAATATAAAATACAATCTCCAGAAATAAGATACAAGAAAATGAAATAATCTCACAAATCTCCAGGATGCCATCGATGCTCCATGGTCTCAAGCACACCTACAACGATCCAGTCAGGAAAGGAGCAAAGTACAACCACGACAAGAAACTATATACAATGTACTCTGAAATACAGAATACAAGGTGAATCAAAGTACAAGAAACTGAATGTAAACTATGATGCCAGAAAAAGAACATGAAACTATGAAACTGAAGTACAAGGAAAGAACCAAGAACACGACAATCAATATGAACAAGATAATGAACACGACAATCAATGAACACAATAAAGAACACGACAATCAATGCAAGTGTGACATTTGAAATATTAACCTAATGTGTGACCGGCTCGGGACAATCAATCAATCAATCAATCAATGCTACAAGGTCCGGCTTAATCGTACGTGAAGTGTACGATTAAGCTATCTTCAATACCTATGTTGGGTGTGGTCACACACTAGATAATATTTTCCCCAATCCCGCAATAACAATGACTCACAACACAAGGAACAAGGTACAATGCAATGAACAAGGCAATCGTGTAAAACTCGTGTCCGATATGATCAAGAACATGGCACATGAATGTAAGACAGAAAACACTGTAAAAGCTCAAGTCGGTGCACTTGCCTTGGTTTGGTTGCACGGGTGTAGTAGAGCATGCAGGAAGAATGTATGTCACCTGTTTTAGTACAATTTGTTAGGGTTTTAAATATTTACAATTATCTAAAAAGGTTAACTATCTAAATTATCCATAAGCTAAATATATCCATAAACTGGCTAAATAGGTATTTTCAAATGTAAGCTAACTTATAGGTTTAAACTAGCTAACTATATATTTAAGAAATATTATAACTTTGATAGAAATAAATACTAGTCAAATACTTAACTATGCTTTAATCAAGATTGTTTAGAAAAATAATTAGAAACTAAACTATTTTACAAAATATATTGATATTAGATATTTTCCAAATATTAACTAATAATATTTTATAACAAAATGCTAGCAAGTTACAATATAGACATTCCTAGAATATAGCTTCTAACCAAAAATGTATTTATACTAACAAAATCTTTTAATATAGATGTTAATCATATTATCGATTTATAAAAGTAGATGTATATACGTAATAATTCTATTAATTTACATTTACGAAATATTACTAAAATATAGTTAATTAGCAACTAAAATCATTTAACATTATTAATGATGGCAATAACAGGAATTTATTGAACATAAATTATAAAGCAAAATAGTAATGCAGCCTAACAAAATTCTAGCTCTATTCCTGTACTGGCCTAGCCCATAAACCCACTGTTGCCCTACCACTCAATTGATGGCTCAGTCCAAAACTCCTCTAATGAAACCAGCCTACATAATAATTTAACATTCTCACTAAAATACTCTACCTCACCAGCCCGGCCCACCATAACTTGTTACTGCCACCGCTATTATTCCTTTTCCTTCTTTCTCTTCTATTAAAGCCTATGGCCCAATAGCTACAAATCCAACTCCACTTCCTTTCTGTTGCTGTCTAACCAAATGTACAGCATCCACTACTTTCTAATACCAAGAGTCACACTGACTCCTCAGACTTCGAGGAGTCACCAACTAACTAATGGTTCTGAAGAGGCACATCTGCCTCGGGTTGCAGAGCCCAAGCATAACAATGAAAAAAAATGAATTAAAAAAAAAACGAAGGACGAGACTCTTCAATTCTCGAAGAGTTACTGGACCGGTCCTCCATCAAACAGTCACACCAAATATAATTCTCTCTCTAATATTTGAGTGAAGAATCACTCTCTCTCAGCCCACATCATTATACTATGGCCCACCATATATGAGACTTACTCTTCTATTCCTCTCTCCCATTCTCACATCAAAACAAAAGACAAAATCTCTTTCCAGCCGCTCACAAGTAATTCCATTCTCATCTTAGCCGACTAGTCCATAACCCATTCTCTTCTTCTTGCTCATCCAGCTGAACCATCACAGCCCCCAAACTTCCTTCTTTTCCCCAAATGTTCAAAAAGAAACCTAACCCTAATAATTCTCATCCCAGCCTACTCACTCCTCCATCTCTCGCCTACATCCCCTTCCTCTTCCCTTTTCATTCTTCCTAAACATTTACTTCCTCTCTCAACCGAAATCCCTAGTCCAACTTCAACTTCCCCAAACTTCTAGAGTAAACCCTAGGTTCCCTAATCTCTCAAATGAAGAAGGAAGAGAAGGATTACATCAACAGAAGGAGGCATGAAGAAGAAAATGGAAGTACAAGAAGTGGTCGACGAGGAACAAGGGAAAGAGAGCGGTTACCTGAGCTCGACTCGGTGGTCTGGCGTGATTCCGGGCGCGGCGAAGCTCCTGGTGGCAACTTGTTTGTTCTCTCCGACAATCAGCCGTCTACTCGAAGAGGTGGCGCGGTCTCCGGCGAGGTCAGATCTGGAGTGTCGGCGGCGAACTGGAACCGGCTACTGGCGGTCGGATCCAGCTTCGGACGGTGAGAAGATGACCGCTGCTGGACCGGACGGCGGCTCGTCGATGAGCTGGGATGCTACTGTGTTCGATCTGGCTGACCGGAGGGGCGCGGTAGAGATCGACGGTTGCGGCGCCGATCTAGTCACCGATGGCGGTCGGCGGTCTCGGGGCTGTCACTGACCGAACTTCGGCTCCCAGCGTGGTCTCCAAGGCTGACCTGCAGTCGAGGCAGCTCGACTCCGGCTTGGCGAGGCAGTCGCCAGATCTGGATCTGGCCGATGGTTCACTGATGATGGCGTGCGACAGTGTCCGATCTGGACACGGGGTCCCTTTGTCTCTGGTGAGTCTGGATCTACGGTGTCGGAGCTCGGCTTCCTCGTGGAGTCGAGGCAGTGGAGTTGACGACGGTGTGAATTCTGATGATGATGGTGGTGGTGGAAAAATTGGACTCCGGCGAGGGGTGGTTGTGCTCTCGGCGGAGAGAGAAAAGTATAGAGAGAGAGTAGAGAGAGAAAGAGTAATAATTATGATGTGACGTGTGCTGTCAGAATGCATTGGACTGTGTGCATTATTTATAGTAAATGTTGAATGCGTGTGTGTGTGAGCTGAGAATGGCATGTTTGTAATAAAGTGTAGATCTGTGGGCAAAACTCTATAGTGGTAGTGTAGGTAAATAACTATAGATCTGAGGGCAAGAATCAAATTCTGAAACTAATTCCTAACAGAATGTCTATTCAATGTATTTTTTAATACATTGAACATACAATAAATATTATGTACATACATTTTTAATACAATTTTTTTTTTTGAGATGTTATAAAATTTATTTTTGAACGTATAAAATATTGGGAAATATGATAACATTAAAAAAGAAGGGAAATAAAAAACCTATAACGTGACTTTCACGTGACAGATGAAGTGTTCATAACTTCAGTTTTTCCATCTCATTATAATCCCCGATCTATCCTCCCCTCTCCTTCCCACCTCCTCCTCCTCCTCCTCCTCCTCTCCTCCCTACCAAAGCCTCAACCCATAATATTTACGGCTCAGCCCTCCTCCTTTTCCACAGAAGAACCACAGGTAAGATTTTGTCATTTTGAATCTTTCATTTTTTTTTTAATTTAGGAAGAAATGGAATCTGCGGCTTCCGAGTTCTTCCGGGTTCCGAATTCTTCTTTTTAGTTTATGATTTTTGTTTCGGTTAGAGAATATATATATAGAGATAGAGATTCCTCACGGGCGGCTGCCGATTTCTTTTTTTTTTTTTAAGGGGAAAGAAAACAAAAGGAGTGAGATCCCTTTCCTCTTCAACATAATGCATCCAGCCAACTATGTCCCAGTATATGTCATGCTTCCAGTTAAGTGTGTTCTTCAACACCCTCTAGCAAACTATCATCATCTACAGCCAAATGGAATTAGTTCTATGACTATGACTATATACACACATATCTGATCTAAACTATTTTGTTTTCTCTCCCTAGTTGGGGGTGGTCAGTGCCGACAATGTGTTCGAAAACCCCGAAGCCCTCCGGACACAGCTCAAGCAACTGAGGGCAGCAGACGTGGACGGAGTGAAGGTGGGCGTGTGGTGGGGGATCATCGAAGGAAACGACCCGGAGATATACGACTGGAGGGCTTACCGGAGCTTGTTCCAAATGATCCAGGAGGAGGACCTGAAGCTGCAGGCAGTCATATCGTTCCACCAGTGCGGCGGCAACTTAGGGGACAGCGTTACGATCCCGTTACCGAAATGGGTTCGCGACATTGGGGCCACTAACCCCGATATCTACTACACCAACAGGAGGGGTTCGAGGGATGAGGGGTGCCTCAGCAGTGGAGTGGACTTGGAAACACTTTTTCATGGGCGAATGGGCTTGCAGGTTTGATCCGGTGAAATACAATTATAGTGTTTGATAAAGTTAAAATTCAATTATAGAGTTTAATAAACTAAAAAATGGCTAATTTATTTTGAGTTATGGGTAGCCCATAGTACATCCATGTTGATGCCTCTTTAGTTAGTTATTAGGCCCTACACCGTCGTCCAGCCTGTCCTGGCTGCGGCGAAAGGAATTTCTTGTGCATGTTGCTGAATATTATCCTCATACCACCTTTGAGTTTCATATCTCAAGTTAAAGAAATCCAGTAAAACATATACTTGTGAAAAGATCTACGACAAATTGGGAAATTTGCAAAGTAAAGTTGGAGCCTAGGGAGCATAGTATAGCTTAGACTTACTGATTGTTGCTATGTTGTAATGACAGCTCTATAGAGACTTCATGAAGAGCTTCAGAGATAACATGTCGGATTTCTTGGATTCCGGTATGATCACCGAAATCGAAGTGGGAATAGGTCCTTGTGGAGAGCTAAGGTATCCTTCCTATCCACAGAACCAAGGATGGGTTTTCCCAGGCATTGGAGAATTCCAGGTAAATACCCCCTTACCTTCAAGATACTCAATTGCCTGAAGATATTCAAATGCTTGAACAAATCATTCGAGAAACATTTGACACAAAATAGTCTAATCATTCATTTGTCATGAACACGAAGTGCCAACATTGGTTTTGAATTTCCAAATTACAAAATTGAGACATTAATATCAGGTTAATTCATCGTATCTTGCAGTGCTATGACAAATACATGCAAGAAGAGTTCAAAGTTGTTGCAAAAGCGGCAGGTCACCCTGAGTGGGACCTGCCAGACGACGCAGGAGGATACAACGACACACCTAGCGACACCAAATTCTTCGGAGCAGACGGAACATATCTTACCGAAAAAGGAAAATTGTTCCTGGCATGGTATTCCTATGCGCTGATGGCGCATGAGGATATCGTCATTGGCAAAGCTAATGCAATTTTTCGGGGCTGCAAACTTAAGCTCGCAGCTAAAGTAAGTTTTGCTCAAATACCAATTTATGTAAAATATGGGACCAACTTCTTGATGTCTTCTAATGATGCATATTGTTATGTATACTATCATCATAGGTCTCTGGAATACATTGGTGGTATAGGGATGATAGTCATGCAGCAGAGCTTACAGCAGGATACTATAACGTGAAGGACCATGACGGATACAGAACCTTAGCTAGGATGTTATCAAGACACTATTGTACTCTTAATTTCACCTGTGTCGAGATGGGAAACTCCGAGCAGAGCGAAGAAGCTAAGAGCGCGCCTGAGCAACTTGTTCAACAGGTAATCAAAGCTATTGCTGTATGGAGATACTGTAAACTAACTAAATGGTATCACACATGAGGACAAGTTTTCTTAACCAGGTATTTAGTGATGCTTGGAGGGAGGATATCGAAGTGGGATATGAGAGTGCCCTTAATCGGTACGATGAAAAAGCTTATAACCAGATACTGAAGATTGCAAGGCCCAATGGAGTCAACCTAGAAGGGGCACCAAAACTGAGGATCGGTGCACTAACATATCTTCGTCTCGGTGATGACCTACTAGAGACCAACAATTTCAACTTGTTCAAGATATTTGTCAAGAAAATGCATGCTGATCTGGTAAATTTTCTTATAGATACTCCTTGATCCAACTTTAAGAATTCTAAAGTTTTGGTGCATTGCCAGACAATTTAACATCTATATCGCTTTATATTGCATTAGTAAATATCCATGGGTGTAGCTTTGCTAAAAGTCTGACTTATTTCACAGCCTTACTGTTCTGATCCGTCAAAGTACTTCAAACCCATAATCCCTCTTCCAATATCAAAGCTAAAAAAGTTGAATTGGTTGGACTATGTTTTGGCGGCGGCGAAAGTGGTAGCACCTTCCCCGTTCAACACAGCGAAAGTGATAGCCCCTTTTCCATTCGATGCAGAAACAGATATGCCTGTTGGTTGATTCCTCTGATTGAGCAAATGAACTTCAGATGATTTTAGTAGTTCCTCTTACTGAATTTTATAGTGGATGTTTTGTATGAAAAACTATGAAGTAGAGTATGTAGTTATGAAAACCTTCTAGATGTTGGTAATTATACATCAGTTTTACCTGAACTTTCATTATGGTTTGTTGACTACCAGAATAGTTCAATCTAGTGTGCTAGTTGTTTAATGTATTTTTAATGATTTGTCTAGGTTAACCATGCCATCTCATGTTATATGATTGTTTGTTGGTGCCTTTTGGAGTTCTTGTTGTAATATTCCATGCTTCTTTAATATAAATTTCGTGGAGACAAGGTTTAATGTATTTTTAACATAGCTTAGAACAATAGAAGGCGAGTTGGTGGTTGTGATCAAGAATGTCCATGGCATTTGTTTCCCTCCGTTTTTATTATGTTATTATTTTGGCCACTGTTTGAATTTTTTTTCCTGACATTTCCTACCTCAAATCTATATTGTTTGTAATAATTTCCAATCAACAATCTTCAGTCGAGTGTTTGTTCAATAGTCGAGTGTTTGTTCAATATTTTTCTATACCATCTGACGAAAATTAAGATTATACCTCTCAAGGTTTTTCAAGAAATTCAGGAAAGACATTCTGTAACAATATATGGTTGGGACAAGGTCTTTCAAGTAATTCAGCATGTCGAAAATTCTTTGGGACAAGTTGAAACTTGTACACTGGTAGAAGATGAAAGTAGATTCTTACACTTGTAGACAAAAGAGTATCTTAGACTAACACTAGCTGGTATTCACATAAAATAGGATAAGAGCAAATATGCATGACAAACATATATACAATGTACTACATTTTAGTCTTATAACCATTACAATGTATAACATTTCTGTAACTATATGTTGTTGTCTACTACTCTAATTCACAGTTATTGCATTCTACAATTCATTCATAAACGTGTCAATGTTTGAAGAAATTATTGTTCATGACGGCATCATTTTCTTCGTACACACCTTGTCAGATATGATTAGTACTTTCTTATGCACAAATCATAGCAAAAGAAATTAGAACATGCAATAAGGAAATTGGTTCGTAAACCAACTTATACACGTGCAAAGGCCATCCCACTCAACAAATGAAAGTTGCATGTCAGTAGGTAGCATATACTTTCACAGTTAACCAGTTTTCACAAGCGTTCAGCAACAATACCTCTATCCACTTCCAATTCCACAATAAAAATATAATAATCTACGAATTAAGAAGACTATTTCAGTAATTTACATAGGTACCACGAAATTCAAACTCAAGGTATCATGAAACTTAAGTATTTCAGCTGTGCAACATAATCAGCTGTCTTTTACTCAAGATACTATCAAATTTAAATATTTCAGCTATCTAACATATTTAATTTGTGATAAAAAGCCATGGCATATTTGAGCTCTTTCAGCACTCAGCTCTTTCATTTGAAAAACAAACAAAAGAGTCTTACACAGTCTTCCCCATCTACCAATCCCTGTAGAATCTACCAATCCCCTCCTTCCAAACTGAACTACAACATCAAAGAGAAAGAGAGAGAATTACAATCAACGGATTCTTAAATTTTAAACATCAAGCAACATATCAGAAATCGATCTAAATTAACATTTCCATTGGATGATGTTGTGTTTTGTTCTTTAATGTAAACTGCAGCATCAATCAATACCTATAAGTTCTTTAGGAATGTAACTACTTGTATCCTTTTATGGTCAACAGCAACATGTTGCTACATCATCCAATATTCAAATATTACATAAGTACTTATCCATATTTTACGAATATTTCTCGTTTCCCGAGCTTGTATCCGTCATTGTGGCTTGAGAAGATATATATATAGGTTCGGATCGGGAGCCCCGTCGCCCTCGACCGTTGGATCGAACGGATGATTTGTGCCCTCTTTTGTGACACGAATATATATATTTTCAGAAAGAACACCTTCATGCCCCAGCTATCCTTGGCCACAGGGGGTTCAACAACCAGCTACCCGAGCTTCAGAATGCAACCAACTATCCTTTGCTTGATTGGGGGCCTTAAAGTTTTGGTCTTGCATTAAATGTGGATAAAATATTTTTTATTTGTTTCTTTAACTTATCAATTTATATCATATTTTGTGGCAATTGTCAACAACCAATATTGTAATTGATCACTATATAATGCTTAATGTGGATGTCATGTGCAATTGTAGAATTAGAATGATGTTGTTGGTATATAGTAACTTGTTTCTTTATTTGATTGACTAACATATACCTGAAAGGTGTTCCATGGGTCAGATATTGTAGGACATATAAAGATCGTCACATTAATCTAATCTGGCCAGGGAAGGATATATCTCTAGGTAAACATTTGCATTGTTTTCTCTATCACAGGTGTAATGATAACAATTGTTGCTTTGCACATCCATGCTAAGAAGTGAGATTAAATGAAGAAAACTTGAAAATAACTAGCTAATAGGCAAATTTATGCTGTTAGAGAATATAAAGAAGACACAAGATGTGGAACACCATAGAATTTTTGACATATCTTACTCTTTAGTTTTATGATATTAAATTGTGCAAGCACTTCAGTCAAACCAACATTTGACCATTTCTGTTTCTATGGACACAATTGAGTTATGGGCATACGAGTCATATAACTATAGTATATTAAGATGATATATCATGAATGGCTTTTATGGTTTACCCCTTGTACTCTCCCAGTCATAAACTACACATTCCTTATGTGGAAGATGAGGGGACTGTATCAATTGTCTCAAATCGGTAGAAGAGAAACACTTGTTTGTTTTGATCATATTCCAGAATTGAATAACATAAATTTATAGCGTGCCTTTTAAGTTTTGTTAGTAAAGATTGTATATCCTTTCTCACACCTAAGCAGATGGATATAAATATAAATGATTTAAGTTTATGGTGGAAAATATGTGGAAAAGAAATTAATTCTATGGAATTATTTTCCTAGGAAAAAAATTCCATGGAATTTTAAAAAATTTCCTTGGAAAACTTAATTTGGATGTTTGATTGTCATTATTTTCCACGGAAAATAGTTATTTTTCATAGAAAATGATATTTTCCTATCGGTTGGACAAATTTTATTTTCCACCATTTTAGAAGAAAATATGGAAAATGATAGTTTTTTGGAAAATAATTCCATGGAAAATATAAGCTATCAAACACTACAATTGGTGGAAAATTTGTGATGGTTCCATGGAAAAAAAGCCTAATGAAACACAGGCAGCAATAGTGATTCTTGTAACACTAGTTTGGAAAATTTTATATGTTGGAAACTTGACTTTGTCCGAAAGGCTCTCTAGTATTTCATGTAGTGAATGCACTATGTACCTGCTAATATGCATTAAGCTTAATCTACATGGTCAAACTTGGATTTGCTGACCCTACTTTATGTTATTTGTTGTATGATACAGAACTATTGTGTTTAGTCATAGACTGTCGATGTTTATGGAAATTGCCAGACTGTGCGGTGCCAACCTACTGGAGGCAAGGCTAGGCTTACCGAGGGATGCTCCTTTAGTAAGAAGGGAGACTAAAGGATGGTGTATAATTTTTAAGTTCTCATTTTTCAAATCACGCAAGGTAGTTATAAATATGGACTTGAGATCTTAATGCATTAGGTTTTACCATCTGTTTTGGGTCAAGTTTTTGATTCATGGTGGTAATTTGGATTGTTAGTCAAAATATATTAGGCATTCATGGTATGTTTGGCATGCTTGATTACGTTACAATTTCAAAACATTGTTGGTGATTTATGCAGTTTTGCTTCAATTATAATTTGAAAAATAATAATTGTATTATGTTGGGTTTATTATGGTTATGGTATATGTGTTGGGAACCTAATGCTCTAAGCAAATACTAGTTGGATAATTTGTCTTGAAATGAAGAACTCATTAAATTTTTTTTCTTGCATATACTGGTAAACATCTTTATCCAGGGTTCACACAGGTTGCTAACTAGTAATGATGAGCACTGTTGGAGTGAAATTGGTGTCGCAAACATCAAAGGCAGTTGTTATGTAAAATGCATTGATCTGTCGAGGGAGAAGGAGCATAACATCTGGAATGCTATAAGATTTGGAACCGGTATGAACTTGATATATTGCTTTTGCCGTATTTTTTTAGTAATATGGGTAAACATTGCTTGTCAATTAATAGTTTGAATTGTTAGATGCCAGTTTTTGTCTTGGTGTATTTTGAGTATCTTGTTGTCTGTTACATGTTCCAAATGATCTGAAGTGGACATGGCAACAGACTTTAAATTTCTGTTCTTTTTGTGGAAATATGATTAAGTTATTGAAGACTATTATTACCTTGTCCTTTTTTAGTGATTTGAGGAGTTTTTTTATCAATCATGTTCTCTTAGTCAATTTATAGATCAATAGTCTGTCTTTCAGATCCGATTCTAAGGTTCCAACACATTCTTATAATATTTATAGATTAATATTGTCACATGTCGTTTAATATGCTGCATGGCAAAATATATGATGACATAAAGATACAGGCACGACACTAGTGTTGGCATGTTTTACTGTATTTTATATTTTCAATGTCATGGCCGACACTGACACGATACTTATTTGAGTATCCATGCATCTTAGGTATTTTACTTCTTTTATTAATAAATAGGACCTTAATTTTCATCAAGAGACAGATAGTGACCAACTTTTTTCTTTGATGAATATAAGTAAACTTATGTCAGCAATTTTTAATGAATGCTCACCCCTACAAGTATGTTGGAGAGAATATTAATTTACAATGGATCAACATTTTCAAGGTATGTGTTATATACCAGAATTTTGGTCTTCTGTCATAGAATTTATCTCAATAACTGAAAGCATGTTGATCAAAACATGCTGTTTTTCTGTCAGCCAAATTTGCAACACGTACATGTTTCAATTTGACTAACCTTGCTAAATCAACAAGAAGATTACTAGAGTTAAGATCACCTTTGGATGTTTTGAAATGGAGAAAAGGAACTTAATTCTATTGCTCTATTTGATAGAAAAGAGTTTTGTTGTCATTCGACATTTATGTTGTTTCGGATTGCAAATTAGGCTAAATAAGGATCTGCTCCCATGTTCAATGGTTGTCGTTTAGGGCTTGTTTGGTAACAAGAATTTGGATTTGGAAATCCAAAATTCAAATTCAAATCCAAATCATGAATTTCCAAATCCAAATCTAAATTCAAATCCAACTCCAACCAAACATAGGATTTCGTAAACTATAATTATGATTAATAATTATGTTAATAATATATTAATTAATAAAATAATAAATAAATTATTATAATTATAGTTATGATTAATAATTAAATTATTATTATAATTATGATAATAGTTATGATTAATAATTATTAATTAAGACTATAACGACAATTATAATACTGATTAATAAATTACTAATTAAAATTTTAATAATATATTAATTACTAAATTACTAAATAATAAATTATTAATTGCGATGATAATTATGATTAATATATTATTAATTAAGATTGTAGTAAAATAGTAATTAATATTTATAATTAAGATTATAATTAAGACTAATAAATTATTAATTAATATTATAACTAAATATTTATTTATAAATTATTAATTAAAACTATAGTTATGATTAATAAATTATTATAATTATGATTAATAAAGGTATAATTTATTAATTAAGATTACCGTAAAATATAAAAATAAAATTATAACTTAATAAAATATTAATCAAGATTATAATTATGATTAATAAATTAAGAATAATTAATAGTTAAGTGATGAATGTATTTAAGTGATGAACGTATTTATATTAATTAAGGATAATAAATATATATATAAAATAATAACTAATTATTACTTAATTTTTAATTAATTAATTACTTATTTATTTATTATTTAGTATTAATTAAATATTTAATAGCACAATAAAATTATTTTTCAAAAAATCCAATTTTCTTGCTTCCAAATCCAAAATTTGGATTTGATACCCACTTTCCATATCCAAATCCAACTCCAACCAAACATAGAATTCCATGGATTTGACTCCAATCCATCAAATCCTAAATTCCATCTCCAATTACGGTTTACCAATTATAGTGAACACTTGTAAATTGAGCTTGGCCCAGAATACCTGAAAGTCCAATGCTTATAGTTTCTAAATGCAGTTTGACACCTTGTTATAAAAATTGCATAACGAAAATTATACCCAAAACACTTTAATTGGTGAACTAACAGACTGCTTAGATGGGCCGTTTTAAAGTTGTCTGCCCCTTGGGTGCCTGAACAACTGGCTTTTATAACTTCACAACAACTGGCTCTGTTAACTTTACATCCAATTAACTGATTCTATCAAAATCTTGGTTCAGTCCAATCGTCCTAAATTCGAACCAACCAAAAAAATTTCCTTCGGAGGTGCTATACCACTTTCAATGTACGAAAGATGGACGCTGATATCGCCTAGAAATACCCACCGATGTTTCTTTGAATCTGCTCACTTAAAAAATACCCTATTGTTTGTTCTCTTGATATATGCCAAACAACTACAGTTAGCATGCATCCTCATAACCGTTGAATTTTTAGAGCTATTCCATGCTCTCTCCCATTTCTTCCTCTAGTCTACAATTTGAGGCCTAACCGAGACAGATTTGTGTCCAAGCGGACATAGAACAGAGTACAATACGTGTAATTTCTGCTTTACTAAAAACAACCTTGAATCTCATGTTTATGCTTGACAGAATACAATAGGCGACTTAGTGCAGAAAGCTGCACTTTTGTCTATCTGAGTCAACTATGAGGACTCGAACTATTTTGGGGCATGATTCCTTGGTGTGGTTGGATTGTTGTTATATAGAACACTACTTGGAATTTTAGGTTTGAAACCTTTTTTGAGGTTTGGTAATATGATCATTTGGATGGTTTTCTGTACTAAATCCAACTATGACAGTTTACAAATATGGTTCTCTGAGAAGCAATTGGTTCAGAATTTGTGTGGGTGTTAGATTGTAATACTTATGTTGTGAGTAGACTTTGACATTTGATGTTCTCAATTTTTGAATCATGGTGCCATCATGTTTACCATGGATTACAATTAAGGCCACTCTTTTGTTTTTGAGCTTTTATGACTGCAAAATCTTAGTTTGAAAGAAGCTTTTTGGAGAACCATTTCCTGGAAGTTGCTGCAGTTACAAACTTTTATGCAGTTGTCAAATTACTTTTATTGGTTCAAGCAGTGAGTAGAAAGCATGGATTCTGCACTCTATAACACACACAAGTGCACAAATTTTGCATGGTTGTAGTACGTATCCTAGTATCTGGAAACTGAACCCAGTTTTATTTGTGCACTGTGTTGCTTCATCCCCATCCAATTTTTTCCTGTCAATGTGTGTTTGTCTATGGACTAACCAGTCCAAGTGGACAGTGGTGCTTATGAATATATGTGCCCCGTTACATACTGCCAAAACACAAGATCTCAGACTTTTCAAGAGGATTCATGCCATACAAGATGCCTAAAAGGCTAAAACAAAGAAATCAATTATAATAAAGGTTTCCTTCTAAAGCATACAATAGAATATACAGTTTCATGTTCTCTATGGAACTTTCATAATACCATTCTAGCTAAGTTTCCTGTCCTGTTCTGTAAGCATCATAAAATGATGATAACCAATAGCTTAGCCTCCTGTTCTGTATGGAACTGTCATAATACCATTCTACCTAAGTTGTTAGATAAAAAAGATATTCTATCCCTTGAGTGCTTTGTTAGGTAAGATACTTCCAGAGTTCCTTTTATTAGACTATAGGAAGTTTCTAGCTATCAAGTTTGTAGGTCATAGGGTGCTATTGTCCTCTCTCCCTCAAACTTTTTAACATTTAGTCTACACTCTGTAGATGTTTAATTTGCACATAAGATGGAACTTGCTATACTGGCCTTCTTGGGAATGTCATTTGCCAATAGTGGTAGAACCTACTTGTTTGAAATGCAATATGCACATAAGATGGAACTTGCTATAGCTGACAATATTGCAGCTGAATAAAGGGGACATTGTGGAACTGGAAGAAAAATCTGCCAAGAAATATTTAATGGGTATTGTAATGTCGTTGAATAACAAAATTATTAAAGAGTAGAAGTATTCAATAAAACTAGGAAGCATGGGCACTCCAGAAGTGGTGTTTTGTCCAAACTGGATACTTGTCGATATAGACGGAAAAGTATAAATATAATTTAGCAGAATATTTGACTTGTTTATTATTGAGGTGGAGCTACACTTATATAGGAGAGGCTAACCCCTCTCCCTATTATTCTACTCGATGTGGGACTAAAAGTCCATTAATACTCTCAACAATCCCCCTCAAGTTGGGCGATAGATATCAATCATCTCCATCTTGTTATATAGTTTAGAGAGACTTAATGAATTAAGCCCCTTAGTAAGACAATCTGCAACTTGTTCTTCTGAGCGAACATGATCGAGCTTTAGTATTCCTTGCTCTAGCTTTTCCTTGATGAAGAACCGATCGATCTCGATGTGCTTCGTTCTGTCATGCTAAACTGGATTGTTAGCTATACTCAGTGCTGCTTGGCTATCACTCAGAAGACGCAATGGTGTTCCTTGGTCCAGCTTCAACTCTGTCAGCAATGTTTTTTTTACCCACAACAATTATGACACTCCCAAAGCCATAGCTCTATATTCCACTTCATCGGTTAATCGAGCTACCACAGACTGTTTCTTGCTTCTCCATGATACTAGCTTATCTCCCACAAATACACAATACCCTGAGGTAGACCTTCTGGCATCCATGCAACTTGCCCAATCTGCATTGCGGTATCCCTCAACACTAAGGTGTCCATTGTTCTTGAACCATATTCCTCTTCCAGGAGCCCCTTTTAGATATCTCAAAATATAGAAAACTGCATCCATGTGGCCCTTCCTTGGATCGTGCATGTAGCGACTCACTACATCCACAGCAAATGAGATATCAGGGCGAGTGTGACCAGATAAATCAATCTGCCTACAAGTTTCTGATATCTTTCACGATCAACCGGCTCTCCTGTCTCTGCCCCCAATTAATTTTTCTGGTCAATCGGAGTTACTGTCGAACGATATCCCAACATACCAGTTTTTGTGAGCAAGTCTAGTACATACTTCCTGTGAGAGAGGACGATTCCATATTTCTTCAACTTGCACACTTTTCCTGTTGACTGCTTCGGCAAAATTCAGGGGGCGTCTCCATGTATACTTCCTCCTGTAGATCTCCATGAAGAAAGGTATTCTTCACATCTAATTGATGAAGTTGCCACCCATGGTTTGCTGCAAGGGAGACCAGGGTTCTTATATTACTCATCTTCACTACAGGAGCAAACGTCTCATCATAGTCAATGCCATAGGACTGAGTGAATCCTTTTGCAACCAATCTTGCCTTGTATCGCTCCACCTTTCCTAATGGCGTCTCCTTTACCGTGAAGACCCATTTGCATCCGACTGTCCTTTTTTCTTCAGGTAATGGAACAAGTTCTCATGTCCTATTTCTTTCCAGTGCCCCAAGTTCCTCCAACATTGCAGCTTTCCACCTTGGAACTTCCTTCGCTTTGTGCCAACACTTAGGCAAAGAGCTGGTGTCTAACGATGCATGAATGCTCCATAAGTAGGGGATATATTAAAGTAATAGAAAATGAGCAATATCATGTTCATAACCCTAACAAATATGAAATTTTTCTACATTACTACGAGAAGATCTTCTTAAGGAAATATGAGATAGTGGAGGAGAGATCATACCATCCAAATCAGAGGGATCCGCATCCGAATCAGAGGGATCCGGTGCGGAAGGCGCATCTTCAGGAGTTGGGGCAGGGTTAAGCGAGGGACATGGCACAGTAGGGACAATAGGCACAGTAGTGGACTGCTGCTTCCTTCTTCTGTAGACTTGGAGATCTGTAGTCCGTTCCTCCCCCTGTTCTGTAGTCTCCTCCTATACTGGATCATCACTTTCTTCCTCCTGATTGTATGCATCATCATCACTTTCCTCGCTATCGCTATCTCCTCCTTTCCTTGGACCAACTTCTATCATTGGGCATGGAACTGACCCAACAATCACGCTTGGGACTATCTTTCCCTCACTCCTAACACCTCTTGTGTTAGGTGTGTCACCAAATGCGGAGCCTTCACTTGAACTATTGTGGTAGTATGGTTCCATCTCTCTGAATGTAACATCCATGCTCACAAAGAGTCTTCGCTCCACTGGACTCCAGCAAGAATATTCCTTCTGAGTCCCTGAGTAGCCAACGAAAACACACTTCACTACCCGAGGGTCCAATTTTTCTACTGCAGGTCTATTATCCTTCACAAAGTATACACGACCAAGTACTTTTAAGGGAACAATGTACTTGTTCTCACCTGTAAGCATCTCAAACGGTGTCTTCCATCCTAACACCTGAGAGGACATCCTGTTGATAAGGTATGCAGCAGTCAACACGGCATGTCCCACAAGTGTTTCGGAACATTCATAGCAAACATCATCGATCTTACCACTTCCAACAGGTGCCTATTCTTTCGTTCCATCACGCCATTTTGTGCTGGTGTATAGGCACATGAAGTCTGATGATGTATCTCATTGGCTGATAAGTACCCCTCAATAGCTTTGTTGGTATATTATGTCCCATTGTTCGACCTCAAAAATCTTTACTTTAGCACCGTACTGTGTAGAAATTCTGCGATGAAAGTCTTGAAAGCGTGCAAAGACATCACTCTTACTCTTCATTAGGTATACCCAGGTAACACGAGTATGACAGTCAATAAAAGGTGACAAACCACTTAAAACCATTAACAGTTGTAGGACAAGGTCCCCACATATCAGAGTGTATCATATCAAAAGCAGCTAAACTTTTAATTCCAGAACTCACATAAGAGTTTCTGGTGTATTTTTCAAGTTCACAAGCATCACAAACCAACTTTTGCTTATTAGCCTTTTGATACATAGAAGGAAGCATCCGACTCAGTAGACTAAATGAATAGTGACCCATGCGCTAATATTGGAGTAATAATTCTTCTTCTACGGTACTTCGCGGCTCCTCTGGTTGTGCTTCATCCACCAGTGCTGTATCCAGCCCACCCCTGTTCAAGTACCATAGTCTTTTATGCCAAGTGCCAGTCACCAACTGTCTCCCCATTCCCTTCTCCCGAAAAATAATCTTCGGAATGTTAAAGAAAATAACACAATTAAGTTGAAGAACAATGACACTTATGGACAATAGATTAACAGGAAAGGATGAAGCATGAAAGACATCAGTAAGACCCATCGAAGGGGTGCATTCAACCGTCCCTTTACCCACAATGGGTCTAGCAGTACCATTAGCAGTCTGAATGCTTTCAGGTGTTATCAGGTGAGTGTAATCTTGGAACTCATCACGGGCACCCGTGACATGGCAGGATGTCCCTGAGTCAATTATCCAATTTATACTTCCTGGTTTGTGGGTAAATGCAAGGGCATGAGTAGGTATACTTGTGCTTGTACTGGCATAGTATGTGATGTTATCCCCGGAGGTAGTTGGTGTCGATGTCCCAGCGGTGTTGGCACGACTGTCACTGGTTCCAAGCTTCATGTTCCTCTATATTTCCAGCATTTTTCTCTCACTATGGGTCACATCGGATGACTGATTCTCACTTTTCCTTTCTGCCAGGTTTGCCTTGTGTCCTCCAGAATAATGTCCTCTGTCGCCGACATAGCCTCCTCTGCTACCTCTACGCCCTCCACGGCCGTGTCCACGACCGCTGGACTGGCCTCTCATAGGCTTCGTACAGAATTTGATGAAGTATCCTGGGTCTCCACAGTTGTAACACCCTCCCCCTCCTGAAGGGTTTGGGTTAAAAACTGCTAGAGCTGTCTTCTCTCCCGGAGTGCTAGTGGTGCTGGGCATCACCTTCAACCGTGCTTCTTCTTGTGCCATAGCAGCAATGGCCTCCTCTAGTGATGGAAGTCCGGGTTGTGCGAGTAGCACGTTCCTCCTTTGCTCAAATGCTGGATTGAGTCCCTTCAGGAACTTCATCATCCTCTGTCGCGAAATATACTCCATGAACTTCTGATAATGTTTCACAAATGCTGGTTCCACTTGCTGATCTTCCACACCAATGGGATTATAGTGGCCGAGATCTGACCAATACTTCTTTAGCACGACCGCATACTCGGAGATGGTGTGATCTTCTTGGACCACCTTATCAAGTTCATCCTGCAGTTGGAAGACTCTCATAGGGTTGTCCGTCCTTGAGTACATGTCATTCAGCGTCATCCAAATATCACCATCTCCCTCCATTGCTTCCACGTTGTCCGACACTTGGTCGGTCAAGGAGGCTGTCAACCATCCAGCTACAACATTGTTGACGATCTCCCACACAACAAACTCCTGTGAGGAGTGATCTTCAGGTGCCTTGGTTTGGCCATTCACATAGCCCACTAAGCCTCTTGCCTTCAGAGTCCGCATCGCGTGACGCACCACTTCAAATAGTTGGAATACCCTCCAACTTTACTTCCAGCTTCTTCAACTTCGCCATTTTGTATGGTGAAGGATCCACATCTGTGTGTGCAGGACGGGAACTAGTCTCGGTTAGCCTCCTGGAGAAGAGATCGTCCACCAAAGCCTTCATCTCTTTGGCCGTCAGCTTGTCGTAGATCGTCTCTATCATCTTCGTCTTCTCTTCTTCCATCAACAAGGTAGATCGAGACCATCTGCACTTTTGGTCACCGTCCTCTCTACATCTACTGTTCCTCCTTCAGCGGTAGCGGCGTCTTCGAGAGCCGCTCCTCATGTCCCATGCAGGGTTGCAACTGGAGGTCGCATAGCCGGACGAGGAGGAGAAGGGCCGATGGGGGGTGGGGGCCGACATGAAAGGAAAGGGGGGTCGCTGGACGGAGAGGAGGATGGGGCGGCGGTGGGGTAGGCGGTGAGTGGGGGAGGCGGGGCGGTGCTGGGGGGGGGGGGGTGTTTGTGGAAAGGTGGGAAGGGGGTGGCGGCTAGGATTTTGTGGAGTAGGATTAGGGTTTTGTGGGGAGGGGTGGTGGCTAGGGCATCGAGTAGAATAATATGAAGAAGGGTTAGCCTCTCCTATATAAGTGTAGCTCCACCTCAATAATAAACAAGTCAAATATTCTACTAAATTCTATTATTATGAGGCCATAGATAAGTCGATGCAAGGGCATAAGCAGGTATACCTGTGCTTGTACTGGCATAGTATTTGATGTTACTCCCGGAGGTGGTTGCAGTCGATGCCCCAGCGGTGTTGGCGCGACTGTCGCTGGTTCCAAGCTTCAAGTTCCTCCATATTTCTAGCATTCCCCTCTCCCTATTAGTCTCGATGTGGGACTAAAAGTCCATTAATACTCTCAATAGTATACATGGTCATGCCAAATTGGTTGTATGTCCATCTACAGTGTCCATATGTCATGTTCGTGCAATACAAAATCTCAAATGATGGAATTTTAGTCATTTGTCGAAGAAATTACCCCCATCCCTTCTCATTTCTTATGATTATATTTAGCATCTGTATGACATCTTTGCTAGCACCATCAATGAGAAATATGAGATTTGGACTGCATAACATCTTTGCTAGCACCATCAATGAGAAATATGAGATTTGGATTACTGCACTTAGTGAAAAACATAGTATAAGAGTTTGCAAGTTAAAAGTTGTATATGTTCCTCAGTGCAGTTTTCTATGAGCTTTTTCAATATCTGGAAAATTATCCATCACCTATTTCAATAAAATCAGAAACTTTTTTTTTTGTACCAGGAAGACCACGAGAGCCTGAAAAAAATGCATTTTTCTTGGATCTATCTCTAAATCGTCCTTTGCTTTTATGTTATCTTTGTGCATATTGTAATTTCAGAAAAAGATGGTGGCAATTCAAGAGGAGGCGGGAAGACAAGGATTAACATTGACACAAGATGAAGTTATTGAGAAAGTCTTAAAGCACCGATCATGCTATGTCCAGCGTCTTGGCATGTATACACGGCCAACAACTTACTCTCACTCCACTGCAACATCTAGAACGTTCGAGACAGAGGCTAGACTAAAGGCTGAGATGACAGAAATGAGGAAGAGTTTTGATACATAACGATGGAGATGAATAAGAGATTAGAGAAGTCCCTAGCTGCTATGTCCCGAGAGAAGATGTTTCAGATACTTATGGAGCAAAGTGCTTATAGTGGCAACAACACCCCATTAGAGTAAAAAAAAAATTGGAAGTGCTTATAGAGGTGTTTCATCTTATGTATGTCCAATAATCTTTTAATTGTGTTATAACTTCTAAATTTGATTTTGGAGGTGAATATGATCGTAAAACAATTAAATTCTATCATGAAAAGTTTTATGTTTTTTATATTTCAAATGAAATTTTAGATTATTGTGTGAATATATGATTCAAGTGATGAATGTGGAAAAGGTGGAAAAAGTCCTGTCTTGGAATTCACTTTACAACTATAAATCCTATGACTGCAAATATGGTCTAACTTACCATTAAGTTCTTAAGAACATTAGTGTATATGACTCATCTATCCCTTCTTTTTGTTCGATCATTAAGGAGACGATTATTGGTTGCAAGGTAGCTTGTAAGGAAACAATAATTATCTCTGGCAGAAACTTAGAAAGTTTGGGGTTTCATTTTTGAACTTTGTGGTTTGTTTATTTTAACATGTGCTCTCCATGTGACCCAGTTAGTTCGTATGTGTCTCTGTTTGCTTGTCGGCAAGTTTCTGCAACCATGTGCTAGGACTTATGTGCATATTATATATATTTACATGTGTGCTTTGTGGCCCAAGATCATGGACCTCAACTCACTTAACACAGCCTCTGTACATATTTCACATATTTTATACTAAAATAATGAGTTGCTTGTTCGAGTTGGTGTAATGCAGCTGAATGCTCTTTGTTTTCTAAGATAATGTCTTAAAAAAGGTTCTCGTTATCTGTGAGCCATTTTCACTGTGGTGTCCCAAAACTTGCATTCTTAAGCTGAAGTAGTAATGACTCATAACATTTTCTTTCACGACATCTTGGATTTTTCAACCACTCATGCACGTTGGAGTAACTTTTAAAACTGCTGTATATTTTCTTAGCAAACATCAAATGTTGTTATTGATAGGTCAATTATGAAAAGATCTCTGTCCGATGGCAACTTGCTTCGGGAAAACAATACTCCTGTAAGAAGGCAAAATGCAGGACAAGAAAAGCTTCCCGACTCAGCAACCTCCGATAGGACACATCAAGAGGAGGATGCTCTGAATCTTTCTGATTTAACACCAGAGATATCAGCTTGTGGAAGTGTATATCTTTTTCCAGGTTCTGTTTTTTTACTCTATCAATAATGATGCATTTATTTGTTCTTAGGTCCAACTGGTTCCAAATGGGACTTCAAAGCTAGAGGAAATAGTTTCTATTTGTTCTCCTATTCTTCTATATCATCATGTCAGCCTAGGAATCTGGCTTCCTCAAAATTTCAATTTCCATCCGCTTCAACTCAAATTTGCTTGATAGTTGATGTATTTTGTCATCAGTTGTCTCAACTTATTTATTGGAATGGAATATCATGCCATAATATCTTTCTACCATGCTAAAAGTAGTAGTACAAGAGAATAAAGTTATTTGTCAATTTGTTTCATATTTTTATTTCATAAAATCATTTATTACTTATTACTCATGTTTAAATTATTGTACGATTTGTTTTGTCATATATTTTAGTGCTTAAATCACATTTGAATATCAGTCGAAACATATACTTAACATGATACTCATCAATGGTTCTGTTTCGGTTTTTGTGGTGACCTATCAGAAACTTCGCCAAGGTATCAGTATCGTCTGATATCTTCAATTTTTTCTAAAGTATCTGTATTAGTATGAACTCAGAATTACTGCGTAAAGTATCTATTTGAAGTCTTAAACCTAGTTTCAAATTAATGCAAGTTGATGTTAGTCTATTTAAGGATTTAGTACAGGAAGAAGATTTACCGAGTTAACAAAGTGAAGGCAAAATTTTAGAGGGGCACACCTATTGATACTGAATTAATATGTGAATCTTGCATGAAACTAATTATGGATTCTGGCAGAATGCCTGATTTCGGACTCTGTGTTCTAGTGTCAATCTTATTAATCAACCTACATTCACCATCTATATACTATTTTTGTCCCATTATCCCACATGATATGGGATTCATTTGAGTGGGTGTAGAGTTAATGATGTGGAGTCAGGTTAAGATTTTCTGGAAACTAATATTGTAATATGTAATATTCATGGAAAGTTTTCAGAATTTGATGTTCATATGATTTATATCTTAAACATTTTAAGAATATCTTTGAATCCGAACTATAACACTCTCCAATATGGAGAGCTCTTGAACTGTCCAAGTAGAGGATGGATATTTAAACCGGATTTTACTCGTGTTAAATGGTATTCCAAATCTTTTCAGGTGTAATCTTGCAATGCCTCGTCGGCATATTTATGGCGAGAATGAGCAAATTTACTTAAGTGAATATATGTCTTGTGAATCAAGCTCTTCAAACTTTCTAGACCTTGAATGGCTTTCATTGTCGGGTAATTCATGTGAGGAAGAAATATTTGACAGGTAATTTTTTATTTACTTCTAATTGCCTTCATAAGTTGCCAGCAACAAGCACGCTAATATGTATTGTTATTTTTGTTTTGCTTTCCTTCACACTGGCCAGAGAAACTATAATGTTATTTTAGGTTTTAACTTGTAAGTAGCACTTACCTTATTGTCAATTTTACTAGAGTTGTGGAGTGCAGTTGCTTGTTTCTTCCCTTGAGTACAATTTCTTCTCTCCCAAGCACATATTTTTTTCTTATTCGTCTTCCTATGTCCTCAGCTTCCATCTACCTTTATTGTTTAGAACACACAATGTTTAGACATGATTCGACATGAGTGATCTCAGGTGTATCGGAGGAAGATGGATTTGAGACCAGAGAGTTTCAGGGTTTGTTGCCTATGTTAGTGCTTGTATTTTCATGGTGTAAGGAACGAACTGTGCGAGACAACATGACTAGTGGCTTTTAGTCATGTTAATGAATAAACTGAACAAACATCACTTTATAGGAAAGCTCTACTAAAGGACTGTCTACATTATTGTGACTGAGCGAATTGACTCTGTATGAATTAAATCATAGTGAATAATATTGTTGACGTAATCAGATGGAAGGTTTTTTGTAATGCAGTTTTAGCTCATGAAAACTTGTCAACCTTAGAGGAAGACCCATTACATAGTGCAAGGAAAATACGAACTCCTTACATAATCGTTGGTCATGTAGATATCAGCTTCAATATATATATATATATATATATATATATATATATATATATATATATATAGGATGGTGAGTCCCGCGAGCGTCCAGGTGATAGGAGCGGCGGACCTAGGGTTCGGCCATGGGCCACCCCCACGTCCGCCGGACCCCCTGGCCGGCGGTCAGCGGACCCTTGGCAAGTCGGGCGGCCCCCCTCCCGGCGCTGGGGGGGGGGGGGGGGCGGAAGCCAGATCGGGGGGGTCAGGCGGACCCCCCCACGCGCGTGCGTGCGGCTGCGCATCCCCCGGCGGCTGGAGGGGAGGCGGGAGCATTGGGGGGGGGGTCGGGCGGACACCCGGTGGTGACGACGACCCCCCCAGGCGGCGGGGAGGGGGGGGGCCGGGCTCTTCGGGGAAGGTGTCGGACCCCCGGGGGAAGGGGTCCAATGCTTTGGATCCGAACTTCGTTTTCGGAGCGGGGTCCGGATCCCTGGGGAGTCAGTCGGAGGGGGGAGGGTGGACGACGGTTACGCACCGTCGGGTGACGAAAACCGGGGGGGAAGACGAGTGGCGGACATGGTCAGGCTCGGTATCGCCATCCCGAAATTCGCCAGAACGGGACAGAGTCTCGACCCAGCCGGGGTTCTGGGGTGTCTGCTGGGCGATAGATGGGTTGGCGACCGAAGGCGACTGCGGCGGCTAAGGGGAAAAGTAAGGTAGTGGATCTGGATGTTCAGGGACCTGGGACTTCCCGCCCGGTGATTGCCCAAAGGCCTATTGGGGCCCCCCTCGGCCTGCGGGACGGTCCTGGGCCGAGATTTGCAAACCGGTGGGACCGAAATCTCCCACATCGATGGAGTACGTCCCGCCGATCAAGGTTGGAAGGGGTTACCGGGCGGTATTTCCTGCGGAGGAGATCCAGCAAGTGACAGCTTACTGGGAAAATACTCTTGTTCTGTATGTCTTGGGCAACAAGCCTTTCTACGGGCAGATCCGGGGCTATGCAGCGCGAGTCTGGAAGCCGAAGGGGAGTATGGAGTTCTATGCTCGTGAGAACGGCTTCTATTATGTGAAGTTCGGGCTGGCGGAGGATGTCGCTAGGATCCTTCAAGGCGGCCCCTGGATGTTTGACGGCCGGCTAATCATTCTCAAGGAGTGGACCCCAGAGCTTCGATGCGAGAGGGAAGTTCTGAATGCCATCCCAGTTTGGATCCTTTTTCCCGAGTTCCCAGTTGGGTTTTGGAGCATTCCCCTGTTGATGCGTCTTGCGAGTCTGGTGGGCACCCCGATCAAGGCGGATGAGGCTACTACATTTCGGACGAGGTTGATGTATGCGAGAATCTTTGTGGAGATTCGGGCAGGGGGGAGCTCCCGAAGATGGTGGAGTATGAACTCCCTTCTGGGGAGGTGCTTACCCAGAAGGTGGAGTATGAATGGGTTCCGCCTACCTGCTCTCGCTGCTCCTATTTTGGACATCTGGCTAGTGCTTGCTTAGGGGCTGGCACTCCGGTGGAGCATTGTATCCCTCCTCGTGAGGCCCCCGATGCCCCTTGTGATATGGATTCCAGAGATGATAGTGGAGCGGTGGTCGTGGAGGAGGAGGTTACTAATCAGGGGAGTGATGTTGGTTTGAGCCTCGTTGTATCTACCCAACTTGCTCCTATGGGTGGGGTGGTATCCTCGTGTAGTATAGTTACCAGAAGCATGACGGCAACGGAGACTGAGGCACGTGGAGATGGCGGTTCGTCTGGAGGGCAGGTTTACTGTAGGAAGAGACGTGCGGTCGGCATGCTGCGTGATGGTCCCTCCATGGTGGAGGAACGTACCACAGACAGAGAGGAGGTGGTGTGTGTCGACAATCCTGCCTGGGCGTTGGTGTTATCTCAGGACGTCCCCCATCAGATGGTTTTGACTGGCATGGATGAGGATCCTTTAGCGACGGATGCGGTTCCTTCCCCAGGTGCTGTTCCGGGAGTTTCCCAGGGGGCCCCCACCTCTCATTAATTAATAGCCATTATCGCCTGGAATGTGCGGGGGGCGTGCTCGCTAGGGAGGTGGAGAGAGATATGCAGGGTGCTTCATAGAGAGAAGTGTGACATTTCTGTTATTTTAGAATCCAAGATCAAAGGGGAGAAGACTCTTTCTCGGCGGACCCCTGCTCATTGGGCCCAGCTGCACAACCTGACCCTTTGTGACATGGCCAGGATTTGGGTGCGCTGGAACTCGAAGAGTTGGGATGGTGATTTGATTTTGATGACGGAGCAGTTGATTGCCATCTCCTTCGTGAACAAGGGTGGATTCCGATTCCTTTTGGGGGCGGTCTACGGCCACAATGACAGAAGGAGAAGGGAGTCTCTTTGGAGGGACATCTCTCGGGTTTCCGCTGTTGCTGAGTCGTCGTGTCTTCCTCTGCTCTTGGTCGGGGACTTCAACGCTCTTATGCATCAGGGGGAGAAGCTGGGTGGTCGTCCGGTTCCAGATTCTATTCTTTATGATTTTCAGAGATGCCTCCTGATTGCGGGGCTATGGGAGCTGTCTCGATCAGGCTTCATCTGGACTTGGCACAACAAAGCAACTCACGGCAGGGTTGCTTGTCAGCTTGATCGAGCTCTGGGCAACGGGGAGTGGTTCCGGCACTTTCCCAACACTTCGGCTGAGGGTCTGGCAGTTGGGACTAGCGACCACTCTCCTATCCGGGTCGGCTTCACGGCCCGGTCCCTGGAGAAGTCTCGTCTGTTCAGATATAACAACAGTTGGTTCCTTTCCGCCGGCTACCTGGAGGCTGTTACGGAGGGGCTTACTAGCGGGCACGAGGGGACGGCCCAATTCCGCTTGGTGCGTCGTCTCAAGGCCACGAAGAGAGCCCTTAGGAGTTGGGTAAAGGGGTTGCCCAAGTCTACCTTAGAAGATAAGGAGGTGGAGTTGCGGACCCTACAGCAAGATATGCAAGCTGACATGCTGAATGGGGACCTGGCGGCTAGAGAGAAGGAGCTGGTCGGTGAAGTCAATATCCTGAGGCTGCAGAAGGAGATTAGCTCGGCTCAGCGAGCCAAATGTTCATGGCTGAAAGATGGTGACCGCTGCTCCAAGTTTTTTTATGATGTTATCAGGACCCGGCAGAATAGGAATCACATCTCCCAGCTGCTTGATGCTGATGAAAATCTGGTGGGGACGCCGGCTGAGATCCAGGGCGAGGCTGTCAGGTACTACTCTGAGTTATATTTCCAGACTGACTACCTTTCCGTGTTTCCAGAGGTTGTTACAAAGAGATTGGTGACCCCATTTGGGAATAGCATTCTTCTTGCACCTGTCACATTGGAGGAGGTGGAATCTATTGTCAAGGCGGCGGATCCCAACAAAGCTCCTGGTCCGGATGGCTTCAGCAGTGGTTTCTTCAAACGCCATTGGGATTCTCTGAAGCATCAGGTCGTGGAGGTGGTCCAGGAATTCTTTACCAAAAGGAAGCTGCTGAAAGAGCTTAATCATACTTTCCTGACATTAGTGCCGAAGAAGGAGGGAGCGACAGCTTTGGTGGACTTCAGACCCATTGCGTGTTGTAATTATCTTTATAAGATAATTACGCACCTTATGTGCCGGCGGATGGAGAGGATCATGCAGGACTTGGTATCCCCGAATCAGGCTGCGTTCATCAAGGGGAGGTCGATCGCTGAGCACAGTCTCCTGGCACATGAGATGGTGAGGGGTTTCAGCAGACCGGGAGGGGAGAAAGCCTGTGTTAAATTGGACTTGAGGAAGGCATATGACATGGTCAATCGTGACTTCCTCTGTCATCTGATGTCTGCCATGGGATTCGCGGATCACTGGGTTGAGATGACCAGGGAGTGCATTACGTCCCCTACTTTCTCTGTTCTCATCCATGGTATTCCTTATGGGTACTTCCAGAGCAACCGTGGTATCAGGCAAGGTGACCTATTGTCCCCTTACCTGTTCACGCTAGTTATGGAGTACTTTACTTGTTTGATGGATCGGGCAGTGCACCGTGGACGACTGGTTCCTCTGTTTCGGAGGATGGTTCCCCCAGTTACCCATCTCATTTATGCTGATGACCTGCTAGTCTTCATCCAGCCTTCGCCGGAGGGGATACAGACGCTTGCGACTATTATGGAAGACTTGCAGGCATTTTCGGGTCTCCAGTTGAACAGGGATAAGAGTAGGGTCTACTTCAGCTCCCTGTGCACCCAGAAGGAGGAGAGGGCTGAGGTTCTGGGTATTGCAAAGAGTGATCTCCCAGTGCGGTACCTCGGGGTGCCCCTCACAGTCAACTATGCTCGGGATCAGGATTGCACGAGTCTGGTGGAGTATATCCAGAGGCGAGTGGAGGGTTGGCAAGCAGCAGGTCTGTCCTTTGGCGGGCGCATCGAGTTGGTCAGATCGGTGATCTCGGCTGTGGCCCACTTTTGGCTGCAGTCCATCCTCCTACCTGTGGCAACTATCCGACGTGTGGAGCGATTATGTGCCGACTTCATCTGGAGGGGGGTATGTATGCGATCTCCTGGGACCAGCTTTGTCGTCCCAGGAAGGAGGGAGGGGTGGGGCTCCGTCCGCTGCTGGAGATCAGGGAGGCCTCTGCGCTTAAGCTGGCCTGGAGATTTATAAGCAGGGGATCTCTCTGGGCGGACTGGATGCACAGTAGATACGTGAAGCAGGGTAGTTTTTGGACGTGCTCTTCTGACAACAACCATTCAGTCACGTTCAAGACTATCTTGGGACACAGGGGGGTTCTCAAGTCTGCTATCCGGAGGGTCATGAAGGACGGGTCGAGCACGGACCTCTGGCTAGACCCTTGGATTGATCGGCGGTCGCTGTTGGACATCAGAGGTGCCCCGACTCATCAGGAGGACAGACGGGGTCTGACATGCATGCGCATCATTCGTGATGGGGAGTGACGTCCTGATTCATATCGGTTCACTGAGGAGCTGGGTGGGAGCATTTCATCTACTGCCATAGATCCGACACTGCCTGCGGATCGATAAATTTGGGAGCCGACAGGGGCCCCTATCGGGACGGGGGAGTTCCAATTCCGTAGCTGCTACAACCTTATCCGGCGAGCTTTCCCGTTGTGTGCTGATTACGACTTCGTTTGGTGCAAGGGTCTGGCCAGGAAGATGCAGTTGTGTGTCTACAAGCTTCTTCTGGGCCGGCTCTTGACTAGAGATCGGTTACGGTCGTTTGGGGTACCGGTTCCTGATCCCTCGTGTGTGCTGTGCGGGTCGGAGCCTGAATCTATCAAGCATATCTTCTTCGAGTGCACGTTGGCTTGGCAGATTTGGTCGGAGCAGAGTCGGTTATTGGGAGTGAGCGCCTCCGGGAAATGTGTGGGGGACATCATCTCGGAGATCCGAGATAGCAGGGGTAGGGGGCAGGACTGGTTCCGAACAGTCAGAGTTCGCCTGGCTGCTGCGGTTTGGCACGTATGGCGGGAGCGAAACCGTCGGATATTTGAGGGGCTGGTCTCCCCCCCAGTTGGTATTCTCCATAACATTGAGTATGATGTAAAGGCTATGGAAAATTGATGAGAGTTTGAGTGGGAGTCCCACTCTGTTTGTATGTTGTAAGATTATGGCTTTTTATTTGGAATAAAATTCACCTTATTTCCAAATATATATATATATATATATATATAAGTGTAGATTAGGTTTCCATTGCATTTGATTATAACCACTTGACATTTATAGTCTATTGGTTTGATGCCATTACTTGATTGTATAGATTGTGGTTTTGTGGAGTACATGTCAAATCTATTGGTTTGATGTCAAATGGAAATACCACCCTTGGCTGCACAGAACAATCATTAAACATTTAGAATATCCATAATACTGCATTTAAAATCTCCATTTTTTACACTTTTTTATGCACTAATTGAGAATGTTATGTTATTGTTTTCCTGCAGGTACACAATTTCAAATTCACCGACGGGGGATCTTTCCACTGAAAACATCATCATCGATAGTTCAACTGCTAACACAACTCCACCTCTAAGTGAGAATGGCTCTAGCACAAAGGTTAGTATTCCGTAAAGTTGCTTGATTGTGTTCCTAATTATGAAGATTGGCTAAACTTGAGAAAGGTAGTGATTTTAATGAAACTCTAGATTCAAATATTGTTTCAAAATTAACCAAGATATCTAACTCTCCTTTATGCATATTTTACAATAAACTGATTAATGGAGTAATTAAACTAGGTAGCATCCAGTTTTATTAAAATATGGAATGATATGTTGAACTAGGATGTACTACGGTTTGTTTTTAAGTTCTGCAACCATAGCATGTCTTTGAACATATATAACTTGAGTAGGTAAGGACAAGACTCAAATTGATTTTTTAGAGGTTGGCGAGGCTTAGACAGATTTTTTTTTTGAGCTAATGCTCTAGAGTTAAGCAGAGTTCTTCAAGATAGTTTTGGAAGTAGCAAGCTCAGCTCTAGAGTTTAGTGATTCTCCGGAATGTACATTTGATGATAGCGTTGTTAATTGAACTACCTTAGATACTCCTTCCTAAGCTCGGACTTCATAAGAAAATCATCATCGTAATTATTAACATTAATAACAATGCGTATCATAATACACGTCTCTTTTGCACTATAAAAACAAAAAAGCTTTTATGCCAAATAATTTAACTTGTCACACAACTCTCTTTTGCACTGATAGCAAATAATAAATAATAATGTATCTCTGCTTGTTATTACTAGGTAACCCATATATAATTACTAAGGTAAGTAATTGATTTTTTGCAAATAATAAATATCCCTATGTTTTTCTTTATGTAGTGTACAACTATTATTACCAAATGACCCATAAGTATTCTAGATAAAATCTTTTAGGTGATCACCTAATAATAAGAAAAATAAATTATTGATGGCAAAAACATGCAAGACAATGAATAAGAACATCTTATTATTATTAAGATTTGCAAGAATTGGTCCTCAACATCACGTCACACGGAAGATATTTGGGAAAATTTTCAGATACCAAAACACTAGACCGGTTGTGGAAGTTATCTAGTTGTCAAGAACCAAATCTAGGATTTCATGGTTTTCACCCAAATTATAGGCCTTCTGCAGATTATGTTATTATTATTTTTCTTTCTTATACAATCACCTGAACCTCGATAACCTAATCAATGTTATTTTAAGCGATTTTCATTGCGCTCTAGGACCGTGGGTGGTTATTGAATAATCGTAATTAACTGCCACTTGGAAATGTGTATTAATCAACCACTCATTTATTCTGGATCAAGCATGGAGTTACTAGCCCGTTTAATTTTCTGCTAATAGTTCTTTAGAACACTAATTTTCTGCTAATAGTTCTTTAGAACACTAAATTGTATATATTTGGGCCTCTATAGTTTCAAAGACTACTAGGAATCATAAAGTCCTAACATGCAGTGACAACAACTGTAGAATTGGCATTAATCAACTTTTTTGCAGGGAAAGGATGCGTCAGAAATGCATTCAAACAATAATGATGCTGGACAAAATTCAGATATACTTGGTGAATTTTCTGACAGCTTTGTTCGTTGGGTCATCAAAGGAGAAATGCTTTGTTATTGATGTCAAAGAAGTTCATTTCAGTTCATAGTAATATTCTTCAAAAATCTGGCAGTTTCCTGAGATTACTTCTACAAGGAAATATGCTCTCCGTGGGACGAGGCCTTTGTCTATAAAATATCACTCCATTCCTTCTCCTCAGCAATTTGGGACAATTTGTTGCCATGCTATGATATGATTCATCTCCTCGCCCAATATTGATAGAAGCACTATGTGCAACTAAAATATAAATTGTTTCAGAGTTCCAGCTCCAATTTTGGTGGGAACTTCAAATTTCTCATGTAAATATTTAAGATGCACATTTGCTCAGTTTTGAGCTCTGCAACATTTATATTCTTCTTCTTTTTTTTTTTTTGTTAGCAAAAGGTTTAACATTTTTTTACAGTATCTAAGGAGAAGAATTATTGTTTTCTTTGCCTACAGACATGTCATGTTTGTCTTGCTCAGTTGAGATCGTCCACGTCTATTTCTCCATAGCTATTAGGCCTTGTTTGGTTTGCGGAAAGAAAAGGAAATGAAGTTGATTCTTTATTATTTCTTTTCCTTTGAGAAATTATAATTTTCATCAATTTTTTTCCTTTTGATGCACATTTCCCTAATTTTCTACCCCATGGAAATTATTTTTCCTTTCCAACTTCTTTCCTTTGGCTTCCAAACACATGAAAGGAGTCATATTTCTTTTCCAAGCTCAAATTCCGGTAACCAAACGGGGCCTTAGGGTATGTTTAGATTTGCACTCAAGGGATAGAAAGAATCCATGAGTTTTCATTTTGAATGTAATTCAAAAAATGTGTTTGGTTTGATAATAAAGTGAAAATATGGAAGTTAGATAGTACATTGTAATAATTTATAATAGTAAATATTGATTATTATTTTTATAATTACAAGATACTAATAATAATTATTAACTAACTTGATTAATAGTTAATTATTAGAAGTATATATTAATATTAGATACTAATTAATTATCTGATTAAATTGATTACTAATTATTAATATTATGTCTTTAACCAATTATTATTATTTCTATGGCAAACAATTATTGTAAAAATAATAAGTATTATTATTTAACTATTGTTAACTACTGGTAATCACTATTTAATATTTAACTATCTTGAATTTTTTGTATTTTTTGGCATGTAATCACTATTTAATATTAATTAAATATCGTACAATTATTTTATAAATTAAATATTATTTAGTTATTGATAACTAACACTATCAATATCTTATAGTATATTTTTAAATATTAATCCATTACTTTAAATGTTAATAATGATTATAACTATTATAATTACTAAGTTACAACTATAATAACTAATTATATATGAATAATATTAACTACTTAAGTAAAAATAAATATTGTAAAAAATCAAATTCCAGTTCGAATCCGTTTCTTCTTTGGATTGGATGTTAAAAGTTGAAAGTGGAGGGAATAAAGTGGGAGATAAGAGTTTGCACTCGAACATTTTTTTTCACCAAAGTTTGTGTAGATGTTTACCATTTTACTCAATGATAGCCACATGTAAAATTACTGATCAAAACTTGTGTGGATGTTCACCATTCTATTTAAGGTGAAAACTAAAGTTATATTAGTTTTACACATGGGAACCTTATGAACATCTGCACAAGTTTTGGTAGATAAAGAAAAATTTGTTTCCACTCCAATATCAAATTCAACCAAACAATGGATCTTCAAAAACTCTTCCACTTGAAGTACGACTTGCTTGACTGTAAGGCCTCGTTTGGTTCACGGATTCAAGGAAGTAGGAAAGAAAAGTTGTTCTTTTCCTTTGTTTGGTAACAACAAACTTGGGAATCAATTTCCTCACAAGGAAAAAAATTGGAGGGAATATGGTTCCACTCATGACCCATGTGATTGATTTTCCCTCCTTTTCCAACATGTATTACAAAAGCTATGACAAAAGTAACCATGTGTTATTGCTTATTTTAGCATTAATGTTATTTTTCATAATGTTATTTTTATTTTATATGTAAGGATATTATTGGAACATTGTTATATTTTTGTTTTTCTTTCCTACACCAACCAAACAAGGGAAAGGAAATGTGACAGGAATCCTACTTTCTCATTCCCATGAAAAATACAAAGGAATGCATTTCCTTTCCGTGAACCAAACGAGGCCTAAGTTTACTTGCATTACTCTGAGTAAACAAGGTGTTGTATTTGGTGCCTTCAAAATCATTAAGGCCTCGTTTGGTTCACAGAATGGAAGGAAAAGGAAATCAATTCCTTGTCATTTCCTTTTCTTTGGAAAATTAAAATTTCTATTGATTTTTCTTTTCGACGTCAAAGAATTTGGAAATGAAAGTGAATACTTCAAGGTGGGAAAGTAATTTCTTGCTTGATGGAGGGAATCACTTTTTCTCCTAATTTTTCTTCTATTGGAAATCACTTTCCTTTCCTCCTAAATTCTTTTGGCACCCAAATATAGGAAAATAATCACTTTCCTTTCCCAACCCGAAGATTCCGCCAACCAAACGAAGCCTAAGCGTTGCTTATTAACTAATCTCATTAAGTTGCATTATATAAGTTTTTTCTTTTTTCTTTTCCTTCCAGATGTGAGTTAGTAGATCCTGGAGTTATATTATGCTCTATCAAAAGTACTCCTTTGGGGGAGCAGATCTGCTGTCCTATTTAATTCTGTTCATTTCTGTCCCCCTTCCTATTACATGTGGACCATAGGAGTAGATATGTACATGAAGGCTCACATGTAATAGAAAGGAGGACAGAATTGAACATAAATAAAGGGGACATCAGATCTCTCCTCCTTTGGATACCTTTTGGACAGAAATAAAGAGGACATCCTCTCCTCCTATGGATACCTTTGCTACTATGAATTCAATAGCCGAGTTTAAAAAAAAATGTAATCTCTTCCTAGAGAACATGTCCACGAGGAACTACCAATTAATGATGAATTCAATAGCCGATTTTTAAAAAAATTAAAATCACCAAATACAAACATATAGACACAAAAAATATTATAAAATTAAAATCACTAAAACATAAAGAGAAACTATTATAAATCAAGATTACAAGTCAAGACTACTAAAACTTATAGTACAAAAGCTCCAAAACAATTACAAGTATAAAAAACAGAAATTTTTTTTTTGGAGAACAACGATTGAAAATCTAAAAAAACAAAACCCTGAAACCTCATTAAAGATTTTTTTAACTAAAAAAATTTGCTGGAACGTAAATATTAAATTAATTTTCTTCTTCTTTACCCTTTCTCTCCTTCTCATCTCCCCCTCTTGCTTTTTATTACGCCAAACAAAATCGACCAAATTCACTAACATATAATTTATAATGCTTTTTGTTAAAGCAAAACCCGACCAATATCATTAATATATAATGTTTATTGGGTTTTTTTAACATGTGTCGTAAGAACACGTGTTAAGGATAATCAATACATAACTTTTTTACTTTGAAAATTGTTGTTAGCATAAAATAAACATTACAAAAATAATTTTTTGTATTGAAAAATGTTATCAAGACCCAATAAAATAATTTTTCAATATAAATTTTTTTTTTGGCATTAAATCATGATAATATTTTCTAATACAAAAAATTATTTTTTAATATTTATTAAGTATTGATAATAATTTTTAAAATAAAAAAGATATGTATTAATTATTTTTAATATGTGTTGTCAGGACACGTGTTAACACAACCCAATGTTTACTGGCTTTCTTTTTAAGTCAAGCAAAGTCATATATATAATGTGTAAGTGGGCCCCACCGACTAAATGCAATCCGGATAATATTGAATATATTTATGAAAAACTACTAGAGGGACCACACAATTAATTAGAATCACATCTAAAAGTCCTATAGGAAATTCACTTACAATTAGGGGTGTGCATCGGTCGGTGGTCGACCTATTTGGTCCCAACCGAAGTCGATTCGAAGTTAATCGGTTTGAAAATAAACAAAACAAAATCGAACCAAACCAACCAAATGGTCGGTTCGGTTTTGAAATCGACCGACTTGGTTCGGTTTGGATCGGTTCGACTTGGTCGGTTTTGATCACATAAAAAATGGACTGTATGTTTTTTTTTTTTTTTTTTGTGAAACCTCAGTCAACTTGTACTTTGCAATAGTAAATACAATTCAGCAGGTTCAATTCAACTCGTGCTTTGTAGGTGGAGAAAAATGTCAATTATACATATAAAAAAAATTATATACATTCAACCAAAAGTCCATTTCATGTGCACATGAGCAGTTAGAAAAGAATATGAGCCGCAAGCACTCCTCTTTGAGACTAGAGAGAGAGAGCTCTTTCAACTTCTACTTGATAAATGGTTGTGGTGTGAATAAATGAACCAAACCGGTATAATACAACCCAATAAACCCATACCCAACTGTCCAACCCTAATTATTTAACAAGGATTTGGTTCGGTTCGGTTTAGACGGTTTTTGGCATAACCAAACCGTGAACCGAAACGAATCGGTCGGTTTTGAAAAAATTGAAGTCGAACCAAACCAATTGAACCATCGATTCGGTTTAAAACCAATCGGTTCGGTTTGGCTTGGTTCGATTTGGTCGGTTTGACTTAATTGTACACAGCCCTACTTACAATGCGTTTGGACACTTTTTTTGAGGAGGGAAAGAAAAATGAAGAAGAGTAAAAAGAATGTAAATTTTTTTTTTCTTCACTTGTTTGGATAACCAAAAAGTAGGAAGAGAAAAAATTTAAAAATAATATTTGTTTGTGTATGGAGAAAGATATAATTACCATTTTTGTCCTTGATTTTTTTTTAAAATCATAACTAATACTTACTTTATTGAAGGGTAGTTGGATAATTTCTTTCACAGTCCTCTCAACTCTCTCCATTTTTCTCCTACTTTTGGGAGGAAAATTTTGGAGTGGGACCCATATAAATTTTTTTCACAAATTTCTCTCCCCTTCTCAAACACCACTACTTTTAATTTTTCTCTCATTTTTTACTAAATATTTTCCTTCCTTATATTTTCTCCTCTTTTCAAACAATACCTTTGAATTCCACGTTTCTTGTACTTTTAGTAAAGTTATTTGTTTTAACCGAACTCAGCTGGCTCTCGTGGTCAGCAAGGAGAGGTATACCTTCTTAGCTAGACGGACGGTCTCGGAATCGAATCGCAGGAGAGGTGTGGGTGTGTGTACGGTCTCGAAATTGAACCGCAAAATATGTGTGTAAAAATTGAGAACAATGGACGCAAATAACATGTAACGTAACATGTATAAAGTCCCGTATGTTACGTCGGACATTGCAAAAAAAAATTTACCAATCACTTGTCTTCTCATGTGCTTGATTGATTTTGCAGTTGGAGAATGTTGATTTACTGTTCAACAAATAGGTTCAGAAATTCAGATTGATAATTTGGCGGATTTATTTCACGAAGACTTTGCCAACCAATGTAATTGACAGGTTAAGTACACGATATCGGAATGCATCGATTTCAAAGATGTGTTAAAGTGATGCTTCCTAAAGAGGCGTGTTAAAATTAGTTTATAGAGGGAATGTTTTACTCATTTTCTTTCCCAAAATATCTTTTTTTTGTAAGGTTTTAAATAGTCTATAAAAAAAGTTTGCGAATAACAAATTTTTATTTAAAAAATATTCTCCAATGCAATTGTTAAATAATTGTGAAGCTAACGTGACAAAAGTTACAGAAGATAATGTGAAGTTAGTTGTTTAGTTTTAGACAATGTACTTGTCAATGCCTTCACCTCTATGTCATCAATTACGAATAGAAAATATTTAGAAAAATGTCTTTTTTTTTAGTATTTGCATAGGGTCCCAAAAAAAGGAAGATCCAATTTTTTTATTTTTTAGAGTGATTAAAAAAAAGTCCCTTTTTAGTATTTGTTTAGGGTCCCAAAAACTGAAACCTTCGCATATATTATTAGTGTGAAACAGTCATTTTTAGAACGATTAACCTTCGCATATATTATTAAGGTGAAATCTTTATTTTTTTAGAGTGATTA